>VZQC01012466.1:769403-832569 GCA_009823505.1 Rhizomys pruinosus | reverse complement strand
CTCTCTCTGGAGCTGTTGACTTGGACTCTGGTCAATTCTGGCTGTTTCCTTTCATGGGCTGACAGTTTGTCCAGGGGTAACCTTTCGATCCTACTAATGAAGCACAAGCAGTTAGATATATAGGTATTTAAGCAGCACTAATAGTTATGGTAGGTTACTTTGGCATAGACACATATGTTTGGATGATATGTTGAAGGAACAAATCAAGAGACTTGGATATGGTAAATGAGGATGTTAATATAACATGCACTATTAATATATACTTCTGTAAGCTTCTTTAAAATGGACAAATATGTTAATATTTTTATATTTGGATTTATATAAAATGGATCAAATATTAACATATTTGTCCATTTTAAAGAAGCTTACAGAAGTATATATTAATAGTGCATGTTATATTAACATCCTCAAAGCTTCTTTAAAATGGACAAATATGTTAATATTTTTATATTTGGATTTATATAAAATGGATCAAATATTAACATATTTGTCCATTTTAAAGAAGCTTACAGAAGTATATATTAATAGTGCATGTTATATTAACATCCTCAAAGCTTCTTTAAAATGGACAAATATGTTAATATTTTTATATTTGGATTTATATAAAATGGATCAAATATTAACATATTTGTCCATTTTAAAGAAGCTTACAGAAGTATATATTAATAGTGCATGTTATATTAACATCCTCAAAGCTTCTTTAAAATGGACAAATATGTTAATATTTTTATATTTGGATTTATATAAAATGGATCAAATATTAACATATTTGTCCATTTTAAAGAAGCTTACAGAAGTATATATTAATAGTGCATGTTATATTAACATCCTCAAAGCTTCTTTAAAATGGACAAATATGTTAATATTTTTATATTTGGATTTATATAAAATGGATCAAATATTAACATATTTGTCCATTTTAAAGAAGCTTACAGAAGTATATATTAATAGTGCATGTTATATTAACATCCTCATTTACCATATCCAAGTCTCTTGATTTGTTCCTCCTGTGCATTCAGATTACCATCTGTTATTCTCTTAACTAAACATATCTCTGCTTTCATCTTTTCCCCTATATAATTACAAGAAATACACTACTGATCTGTGTTGTAGGTTCAACAATACATGTGTATTGTTTAATTAAATTGTTTTTAGTTTTTTAAGAGCATGACATAGATGGGCTGGAGAGATGGCCTAGTGATTAAGAGCGCCGACTGCTCTTGCAGAGGACCTGGGTTCGATCCCCAGTACCCACGTGGTGGCTGAAACCATCTTTAACTCCAGTTCCAGGGGAATCCGACACTCTCTTCTGACCTCCGCGGCATTGCACGACATGGGTTCACAAACCTACATGCAGACAGTACATTCATACACATAAAAAATAAATAATTTTTTAAATGTTTAAAAAAAAGAGCATACATAGAACATTACTTGATATTAGCATTTACACTTATATAATTCTCTTTTTCTTACTCCTTACATTTCTTGGTCCTTTTTGAGACAGGGTCTCACTTTAGTCCCTGCTGTCCCAGAACTCTCTCTGTAGACCAGGCTGGCCTTGAACTCACAAAGATCTGCCTGTCTATGCCTCCCGAGTGCTGGGATTAAAGGACGGTGCCACCATGCCCGGCCTACTCCTTACATTTGGTATGGGTTTGAACTGTCACTTGGAGTCATTTAGTTTCATTCTTAGAGCCTCATTTAATACTTTTGAAGGATAAGCTTAGTAGCAATGAATGAATGCATTTTAATGCAAAAATATTGTTATTAATATTTTCACTTTGTTTTTGACAGATACCTCTGATGAATATGTGATTCTTTGTGGCTCTTTGTTATTGTTTCAACATTTGTAATACAGTATATCACTATCATGTCACTGACCTGACTTCAAACATAAAATCATTATTAATCATTTAGTCTTTTCTTATAAATGAGGAGACATTTTTTCTCAACATTTAAGTCTTTCTCATATTCTTTTACATCAGAATTTTCACTACAATACGTTTAATGTAGATTTCATTGTATTTAATTTCTATGGAGTTCATAGAGTCAAAACCAAAGTTTTATCAGATATTGGATGTTTACAACAACTAATTATTGAATATTTTTCTTCTTTATCTCTTTTCTCTATATCTGATGTTCTAAATACATGCATGCCGATGTGCCTAACATTGTCTTAACTTTCTCTAAGGCTTTGTTAATTTTCTTAAATTTTCATAGACCATATTTTCCACTAATCTTCCTTTTAGTTTCCTAATCTATTTTTCTATCATTTGAAATATGCTGTTAAGAAGTTTAAATAATTCTTAACTTTTTGTTTTTCAACTCTAATCCATATTATTACTATTTTGTCTTTTATTTAAAATCTGCTTGACAATATATGATCTCCGTTTACTTCTTTTTAAATAAAGATTAAATTTGCACCTAGTTCATGTTCTGGAGTGAAGAAATCCAAGAGCATACTGCCAACATGTGGTGAGGAGTTCCTTGTTGCCTCCTGACATGCTGAGATAGAGCAAATGACTTCATTTACTTCTTTAAGCATGTGAAAATACCAAGAAGAACTGTGTTTAAGTTTTTATGTCTTTTCATGCCTTACAAAAAATTAAAATATATATGAAATTTTTAATGGTTTTGTTTACAACTGAAAATATTTTAGAAAATATATTCCTACAATTTTTGCCATTGCTGCTATGATGGTTAATATTGAATTTCAACTTGACAGGAGTTACCTACAAGTCAAACCTCTGGGCTTGTCTGTGATGGTTTATCTAGATTAAATTGAGATAGGAATATGTATCATAAATGTGAACTGCACTGCTGTATGGATATCACATTGAAAAAAAGGAGAAATGGAGCTGAACCTCTCTCTCTCTCTCTCTCTCTCTCTCTCTCTCTCTCTCTCTCTCTTCCTGACTGCGAGCACAAACACAATGTGACCAACTGCCACACACTCTTGACACTTTGTCTTCTCTATCATGATGCACTCAAACTATGAAGCAAAGTAAACCCTTCTTTCATTATGCTGCTCTAAGGTATTTTGTCAGAAAGTAATTAACCCAACCTGTGTGCCAAACGGTGGGTTTTAAATCTGTTATCTTTTGAAAAAAATTGTTTTGAATTTTATTGTTTAAAGATTTCATACATGTATATCATATGATTTGTTTAAATACAATCCTCATGCCCTCCTCTTCAACCCCTCTCCTATTTTAGTGCTCAACTTTTCCCTCTCAAATTAAGGTGTACTTCTTTGAGTCCTCTGAGTCCATATAGTGCTAACTGTAGGCACATGGGTGTGTAGGAACCCACTGTAACATGGGTAGTCCCTCAGGAGCCATAGCCCTGAAGAAAACTAAATGAAAATCCCTCCCTTAGCACTCATCACTTGCCAATAGATCCTCAGATAGGGAGATGCTGTGTGTCCCTTCCCCATGCATGCTGGGATTTTGGTGGGCTTGATCTTGTGCATAAAGCTCTACCTGCTTTGAGTTCATGTGTACAAAGAGCCTGTCATGTCTGGCAAATGCTGTGGATATCCATTACCTCTGGCACTTATACTCCTTTCCCATGCTCTTCCCATTTTGTTTAGTATGTGGTAATAATTATCTCCATTCTGTGTTTTTTTCTTAAACTGCCAGAAAATATATTGAAACTTAAAATCTCATATAAACAAAAATAATACCTAAAATTTTGCTTCTTTATCAAAGAAGAATTTTACTAAGCCTCTTTATTTTCTGCCTTTTCTGTATTATCTAGGTCTTGTTAAAATTCACTTAACTTTTATTTCAAACCAGTATTTTCAATAGTATGTCATCCTTATTTTCTTTTTTAAATTTAATTTTTAAATTTTTTGTTCTTTTATTGTTATATATATAGTACAAGATTATGTTACAAATCAAATATAGACCCATGTCACCCTCCCTACCCCCCCACCCCACCAGAGCTCATGCATTCTGCCAAACAGGGTTTTCATCTTTTTCTCAGTCTTTCGCACCCCCTTTCTCAAAATTCTCAATGTAGAAGTTGACTGTTATGAGCAGAAGTTCACCGTTTCAGTCAGTTATTTGACACACTCTTTCTGTTGTTGTTGTTGTTCTTGTTGTTGTTTCTTATATTCACCACTCCCAACTACATGGACAAAAGCTCAAGGAGCACTGAACAAGAAATCCAACTAGGTAATTTGCACTAGCATCCACAGATGAGGGATACCATTCGTCGTTTGTTTTTCTGGGACTGCGTTACTACACTTAACATAATATCTTCTAGTTCCATGATGCCATCTTTCTTTACTGCTTCATAGAACTCCATTGTGTAGATGTACCACATTTTCTCTATCCACTCATCAATGGTGGGGAACTTCGGTTGGTTCCAGCTTTTTGCTATTGTGAACAGAGCTGCAGTAAACATGGCTGTGCATGTATCTCTGTGATGAATCTTGTGGATATATACTCAGGAGTGGAATGACTGGGTCAGGTGGTAAGCTCATTTTGAGTTTTCCAAGGGTTCTCTACACTGCTTTCCATAGTGGTTTTACAAGTTTACATTCCCACTAGCAGTGGATGAGTGTTCCCCTTTCCCCACAACCTCTCCAGCACTTGGTATCATTTGTTTTCTTGAACCTAGCCAGTCTTATTGGAGTGAGATGATATCTTAAAGTGGTTTTGATTTGCATTTCCTTAATTATTAGCAATGTTGAGCATTTTTAAGATGTTTCTCAACCATCTTTAATTCATTGCTCGTGAAGTCTCTGTTCAGCTCTTTGCTCCATCTTTGAGTGATTAATTTATTTTCTTTCTTCTTTGTTTTTTGAGTAGTTTATATACGCTGGAACTAAATACTTTGTCAGATGTATCTGCAATGAAGGTTTCCTCCCACTCTGTGGGTTTTCTCTTCACTTCCTTGATTGTTTCTTTTTGATATACAAAGCTTTTGAGTTTAATGAGGGCACGTTTGTGAATTGTCCATCTTATTTCTTGCACAGCTTCTATCTGATTTAGGAAGTCTTTTCCTACTCCTATGTCTCGTAGGCTGCTGCCAACTTTTTCTTGTATTGCCTTTAGAATTTTGGGTTTCACATTGAGGTCTTTGATCCATCTGGAGTTGACTTTTGTACAGGGCGAGAGGTAGGGGTTTAACTTTATTCTTCTACAAGTGGTGATCTAGTTTTGCCAATACCACTTGCTAAAGATGGTGTCTTTCCTCCATTGTGTCTTCTTGGCCCCTTGTCAAATATGAGGTGGCAAAAATTGTGTGTGTTCAAGTTTGGATCTTCAGTTTTGTTCCATTGGTCAACAGGTCTGTTTTGTGCCAGCAGCAAGCTGTTTTTAAGACTATAGCCCTGTAGTATAGTTTAAAGTCTGGTATAGAGATCCCCCCTGTATTGTTGTTTTTGCTCATGGTTGCTTTGGCTATTCTGGGTCAAAGGCTTTTTCTGTGTCAATTGAGATGATCGTGTGGTTTTTGTCCTTCAGTCCGTTTATGTGTTTATGATATTTATTGATTTTCATATGTTGAACCATCCCTGCATCTCTGGTATGAATCCAACTTGGTCATGATGAATGATCTTTTTGATGTGGGTCTGAATTTGGTTTGGAAGTATTTTGTTGAGAATTTTTGCATCTGTGTTCATTAATGAGATGGGTCTATATTTCTCCTTTTCGGTTGTATCTTTGTCTGGTTTTGGAATTAGAGTGATGCTGTGTTCATTAATTAGATGGGTCTATAGTTCTCCTTTTTGGTTGTATCTTTGCCTGCTTTTGGTATTAGAGTGATGGTGGCTTCATAGAAGGAATTTGGAGAATTCCCTCTGTTTGTAGCCTTCTGAACTTTTTGAGTAATAATGGTTGTAAGTCTTTTTGAAATGTTTTATAGAATTCTGCCGTGAAACCATCTGGCCCTGGGCTTTTTTTAGCTGGGAGGTTTCTTATTACATCTTCAATTTCTTCATATATTATGGGTCTGTTTAAGCTGTTGATCTCGTCTTGGTTAAGCTTTGTTGATTCCCAGGATTTCAGATATTCGTCCATTTCTTCTAGGGTTTCCAAACTTAGTAGAGTATAGGTTTTTGAAGTATTCCCGTATGATTGTCTGGATCTTTTCATTGTCTATTGTGATGTTTCCCCTTTCATCACAAATTCTATTGATTTGGAGTTGCTCTTTCTTTTGGTTAATTGGGTTAGATGTCTGTCTATCTTGTTTATTCTCTCAAAGAACCAACTTTTGGATTCATTGATTTTTTTGTATGGTTTTCTTTGTTTTTATTTCATTGATTTCTGCTCTGATTTTTGTTATTTCTTCCTGTCTCTTGCATTTAGGGATCATTTGTTGTTGTCTCTCACGTGTTTTTAGCTGCAGTGTTAGATCGTTCACTTGTGCTCTTTCTGTTTTTCTAATGTAGGCACTCAGGGCTATAAACTTCCCTCTTAGGGTTGCTTTTAAAGTATCCCATAGGTTTTGTTGTGTTGTATTATCACTGTCATTTAAATCCAGGAATGCTTTTATTTCTTTCTTTATTTGTTCCTTGACCCACTCATTATTCAGGAGTGTGTTGTTTGTCTCCATGTGTTCTTGTGTATAGTGGGGCTTATCCTGGTGTTGGTATTGAGCTTTATTGCACTGTGTTCTAATAGAATACATGAAATTATTTCAATCTTTTTGTATTTGTTGAGTTTTTTTATCTGTGTCCCAGTATGTGGCTCATTTTGGAGAACGTTCCATGGGGTGCTGAGTTGTAAGTGTATTCTCTGGTATTTGGGTGGAATATTAGGTAGAGGTCCATTTAGTGTATCGTATCATTCAGTTCAGATGTCTTTCTGTTTATTCTTTGTCCAGTTGATCTGTCCAAAGGACGGGTATTGAAGTCCCCTACTATGAGTATGCTGGGGTTAATCTGTGCCTTGAGGTCCTGGAGTATTGTTTTTATAAAGTTTGGTGCACCAGAGTTTGGTACATATATATTCATGATTGTGAAATCTTCATGGTCAATTGTTCCTTTGATAAAGATGTAATGGAGTGGCCCTTTTGGCTCTTCTGATTTATTTTATTTGAAGTCTATTTTGTCTGATATTAAAATAGCAACACTTGCTTTCTTTTCGTGCCATATGCTTGGAATAATTTTTCCATCCCTTCACCTTAAGTTGGTGCGTATCCTTGAGAGTGAGATGGGTTTCTTGCAGACAGCATATAGATGGGTTTCGTTTCCTAATCCAGTCTCCCAGTCTATGTCTTTTGATTGGGGAGTTTAGTCCATTAATATTTAAGGTTATAATTGAAAGCTGTGTGTTGCTTCCTTTCACCTTATTATCCATTTGCATTTTTAGTCTCAGTTTCTACTTCTGCAGTTATGTTTTTATTAATTTTTCTTTCTGGGTGTCCAGGTATAGTTGTTCCTCTCTTCTGTCCTTTGAATTGCTTCAAGTGTTTTCTGAAGGGTTGATTTTCTGGACATGTAGCCTATCATCTTGTTTATGTCATGGAAGATTTTTCTCTCTTCTTCAACTATAATCAACATTTTTGCTGGATATAGTAATCTGGGTTGGCATCTACAGTCTTTAATGCTGGGAATGCTTTGCTCCATGTTCTTCTTGCTTTCATAGTTTGCACTGAGAAGTCAGTTGTAATCCTGGTAGGTTTCTCCTTATATGTAACTTGTTTTTCTCTTATGGCTTTCAGAATTTTGTCTTTGTTTTGGGTGTCTAGCATTTTAACTATGATATGGCATGGAGAGTTTCTTTTCTGATCTTGTCTGTTTGGAATTCTATGTGCTTCTTGTATTTGTATGGGTTTGTCTTTTTTTTAGGTTGGGGAAATTTTCATCTATTATTCTGTTAAGATCTATTCCTATGATGCAGAGGTTTGATCTTTTCATAGTGTCCCACAGTTCCTGGTTGTTCCAATTTTATGTATTTTTAAATTTTTTGTAATCTTTACTTGAGCTTTTTAGTTGTTCTCTGTTATCTTCCAGGTCTGATATTCTTTGTTCTGCTTCCTGCATTCTATTTCCAAGGCTTTTTCCATTCCTTTCCTCTTGAGTGTTCTATTTCCTTTTTCATTTCATCCTGTATTTTCTTTAGTATTTCCACTTCCTTTTGGAGCTTCTCAATCTCTTCTTGTAGCTTTTTGCTTTGCTGGTTGCTTTCCTTTTTCAGTGTTTCCAGTTCCTTTTGGAGTTTACCATTTTCTTCTTCTAGTTCTTTCTGGAGTTTGTCTTTCTCTCCCTTTAGTTCTTTCCGAAGTTTGTCATTGTCTCCCTCTAGCTCCTTCTTGAGTTTTTCATTCTCTCCTTAGTTCTCTGACTTGTTGTTTATATTGTTTGAATTCTCTGAATATGTCTGCAATTCTTCCTCTAAGTGCTGTGTCCTGGGTCACCTCCAGGGGGATCCCATTGTAGGAATCTCCCACAGGGTTGGTAGAGCTTGGTGTGGAATTATCGTGCACCTTTCCCATGTTGTTCCTTCCTCGTGTCCCTGGCATGTGGGTTTCCCTTTTTGCCTATATTCTGATGTGAATCCCAAATGCCTTTTCACTGTGTTGAAGGCTTGCTTTGCTTGCCTCCTTCAGATGCCTTTTTTTTCTATTTTCTAAACCACTACATAAAACTGCTCTAAATTTTAATGTCTTATTGTCAATAACTACTTATTTGGAAGTATT
Source organism: Rhizomys pruinosus (assembly GCA_009823505.1). Lineage (NCBI taxonomy): Eukaryota > Metazoa > Chordata > Mammalia > Rodentia > Spalacidae > Rhizomys > Rhizomys pruinosus. Next base: position 823,920 of record VZQC01012466.1, on the reverse strand, counting down.
CATTTTTTAAACCTGACCTCTATCTGTTAGCATTGACAAAGATTCTCTGCTAACATATTGGACTACTATATTTAGTCAGGAATCTAAATGTGCAAGGCCCATTTCTGTAATTAACTGTAGCATCCAGTTTGAACAAAAACAGTGCTCTAATTTTAATAAGAGCCCCTATACTCAATATCTGATCACCTTCCATATCTGATCATGTTTTTGTCCTGTACCATCTTTTGGATAACACCAACTGCCTTCATCTGTCTTCACCAAGAATTTGCCTATGCCAGTTCAGCCAAACTCTGCCTAGGCAAATTCTTGGTGAAGACAGATGAAGGCGATTGATGATATCCAGTGGATGGTACAGGACTGAAACATGATAGCTGGAGATACAGGGAGACCCTGTCTCAAAAAGACCAAAATACCTATTATTTAAAACCTTTTTCTTGAATAATATTTTCCATTCTTTTGCTTGGATTCTATTTTCCTTTTAACAAAGTATGTCTCAGAATAATCACTTCATTTATACTACACAAGTTGGCAATTTCCTGAAGCCTGTTATTCATGAGAAGGACTTTATTTTGGCTTTCCAGGTAATTGCTAGATTATTTTTTGTTCTAACTAAGGTACTCCAGTTTAAAAACAGTTTTCCTGGGAAGTTTATGGACATCATTGCATTACCTCTGGTCTGTTGCCTTGTGCAGAAGGCTATTATGAGCCATGTGCATATTTTTAGGCATCTTTCCTTTGTAGAAAATTTCAGCTTCTGGCTTTATATGTGGAACTTGAAAAATAATCTTGGCTGCATCTATGTTTCTCGAAGAAAGATATTGCTGTTTTCCAAAAGTTTCTTGTTCTCTTCTTGGGCACGTGTTCTCTTCTTAGCCATGTGACATGTATTGGCTAATATGATTTTTAGGTAATGTCATCACTTCCTGGTAGAATGTTTAAGACCAGTGCTCAAATTCTCCCTCCACACTTTTTCTTCCGCAACAGTAACTTTGGAAGCTTACATGGATCTGAAATTTCTGTAAGTCTTCTCCCAGAGTAACTATTATCAAAATTAGCGTAGTCTCCCTTGCTGTCTAACATTAAACAGGAAGCAGAAAATAGGGCAAAATATTTTGTTTTCTCAAACTACTGATACGTTTGGGATTTTTTTTTAAATTACAGCATAATACAGGATAACCAGACTGAAACATGAGTTATTAATGAGAGATGGTATATGACTGTAACAAAGCAGCTAACAGTGACAACAATGACAGCATTAATAATAGTACATATGTACCGGCTGAGGTGCCAGATGGGAACTACTCAGTAAACTGTCATCAGGGGACAGAAGAATGGTAATTTGTGTATTTTAGTGTTTAAAATAAGATGAAAATATTCCTTCCACTAATTTTAAGGCAGACTAAGTAGTTCCATAAGAAGAGAGAAGAACAGAGAATGGTGGCACTGAGAAATAGGGACAATTGACTACTATGTAAAATTATTATCTGAAAGAGCTGCATCCAGAAAACAATACATATACAAGCAATAATGAAAATGATTACACACTCCAGAAATGTGGGGATTTGTAGAATGTAAAGGTTATTCTTTTTCAGCTTTGTAAATGGCATAACAAATTATTATTTGGTGACTAATATTTATTAGAACTCAGTCTTAGAGGAAGGATTAAATCAAGGATAAAGGCCAGTTAATTATTGTAAAAAACTTGAAATTAACTGATGGCTCAAACGAGCAACATTAAAGATATTGTCACATCTTTTTCCATTGGAAAAATATTTTAGGGAACATTAACTTTATTTATAGCATTCCCATTTAAAAAACAAGCTTGATAGGTTCAAAACATAATAAAGTAATTGTGACAGATGCAAGAATAGGAAACAAAACACATATAAATGAAATGTTAGTGTAGCTATTGACATTTGGAGTTGAGTCACGTCACACCAAAATAGATGAGAAGAATTGACTAAATTAATTGTGGCTATTTGATACTTAAGATTATTTTGAGACTTTGAAGATATTAAAAACAGGATGAACATTATGGAGTTTTCCAGCCTATAATGAGGATAAAAGGGACACATTGGGAAACATTTAATCCAAATGCGGTAAGCAGAATGGGGAAAATGAAGGGAATCTTTTCATAGCAGAGACAAGGTATACTGAAAACCAAGAAATATTCCCAACTCCTGGGCAGGAGACTCTGTGTGTCTGCCTAGTAGAACTTCAGAGTTGCGTTTAGCTAGTGCCTATGACGATGTACTTTCCTTATCATGGTTATCTGTTCACTACTCCATCAATGAATATTACAACTTCCAGGGAAATTTGGGGGGGGTGGTCTTTTTGAGACAGAGTCTCCCTTTAGTCCTAGCTGGTCTGGAGCTCTGTCTGTGCTCCAGGGTGGCCTTGAACTCACAGAGATATGCTTGCCTCTGCCTCTCAAGTGCTGGGATTAAAGGTGTGTACCACCACGCCTGGCTAAAAGTGGAGGGGGGGGCAAATCTTACAAGTCAAGATAGGACACTTCCAGAAGACAATTTTAGACATCTCTCAAACCACTTAGAGAAATTAAACTTAGAGTGGTAATTATAATAGAATGAAAGTTTTCTAGTCTTCGTTTATGGAGAGTGGTTAATATGTTTCACATATAGAAAATGAAGTATTTGGTTCCCCACAGGTATATTTGGTTCTGTTGACAAACAAATGGAAGGCCTGCTTTTCTTTCTTATCTTCTGAATTTAAGTGTAGCCATGTAATATGGAGTACTTGGCAAATATGAGCCAAAGTCAAAGATAGTTATAGGAATAAGGCTGAGATTTTGCATACTCCTTTACCCTGTTTTGTAACATGAAAGGATTTATCATGGTGAAGTGTCTACCATCATGGCTCCTTGAGGGATTCTAGTGAACAAGACTCTTCTATTGATCTTCAATGTACACAGAGTATGAGAGAATATAACTGTTAAGTTCTGTGATTTGAGCTATTTATGCTCATTTTTTGTTGTTTTGTTTTTAATTCACAAGGTAATTCTAAAAAGTAAAAAATGATTTTGAACCAGAGTTAGATCCTCAGTTACATCTGAGAAAATCAAGTTTCATCAAGTATCAAAAGAACAAGCTCCCAAGATTATACGGTCTATCCAGATGCTTTACATCTGACTTCACCTCCAAAATATTTGAATGTGATACAACTTTGTTTTGGACACTGTCTGTCTAAAGAGTTTCTTTTTGAGCCGAAGTTGAGTCTTGATTTCCTCAGTAGCTACTTACTCCTCAGCTTTGGAGTTGTTTTCCAAACAAAGAATCCTCTTCTGCTTATGGCAGAGTGCTTGAGTGCAAGCACAGGCACACATAGGGCAACGTGCCACCTTTTGAGAAATTAAGCTCAAGTTTAACTTGAGCTTTGCAAATACAAGAAAATGGATATATTTAGCTTTGAAAGAGGAGAGAGAAGAAAAGGTCATCCTTTTGATCTTTATCTTCACTGCTGTCAGCCCCCATACTTCCTCTTCCATTTTAATTTCCACCATCCTGTCACATGATTGACAGCTAAATGAAATTCACATGAAAGATGGTTTCAGTGGGCAGCCTGGGAGAGCGCTAGTGCCTGGGACAATGCTCCCTCCAAGATGAGCATGTTTTTTCATAGCTCCTGGAGGAGGCTGCTTGACTGTTTTCTGGGTTTCAAATCGCATCCTTGTTTCTCTGAGCTTCAACCTTCAGGGAATAAAAAAGTGAAACTTGTGATAGCCCAAAGTATGAGATCTAGCAAGAAAAGGGGCAGACGAACGACAGTGAGTAGATGGGTGAATATGTGCCTGTTTTTGCACTGTTTTCATTTTCTTGCTCACAATCATTAATGCAGAAGCATTTGGTCTGATTTGCTGACTTAATCATCCTGTGAGAGACAATTTAAAAAAACTCATTCTGTGTATAAGTTCAGTTTATGTTTCTATCAGAGAAAAGTCGTACTATATAAAAATAGTCATTTATGACTAATACTAATAAATTGAATGGGAGTCATGAAACGAAGCATTCGCTGGCTGTTTTCTTCCACGATTTTCTGGAAGCCCCAGTTCTGTTTTCCTTGAGACATTCTTTTATCTGATGCACAAACATATGATTTACATTTCTGGCTGATAAAACCTGATGGTTTGCCAACTTAGAGCACTCCTGTAACAAGATTATAAGAATGTTTGTGGAGGGCTGGAGAGATGGCCTAGCGGTTAAGAGCGCCGACCGCTCTTACAGAGGACCCGGGTTCGATCCCCAGCACCCACATGGCGGCTGAGAACCGTCTGAAGCTCCAATTCCAGGAGAACTCCAGTTCCAGGGGAATCCGAGACCCTCTTCTGAACTCCGCGGCGTTGCACGACACGGGTGCACAGACTTGCATGCAGACAGTACATTCATACACATACAGAAAATAAATAAAATTAATTAAAAAAAATTTAAAAAAAAAAAATTAAAAAAAAAGAATGTTTGTGGAGATACTGGAGTAACTTCCCCCCCAGAGTCCATCACTTCTTGTCCCCCTAATAAAGCAAGAATCTGGGAGCCTAAATGATCAGACAAAATCTGAGCACCCTACCCAGAATACAGAGCTTAGAGGCTGCCCTAAGGACCTCCAGGAGCACGCCCAATGCAGCTGGTTCTTGCTCCCACACCCTTAGTTGCCAGGGTTCCTCCCTTTCCCTGTGACTGCTCATTGATGACATCTTTCAAGTGAGTTTCATTTAGTTGTCAATCCCACAAGGAGGTGGGTGGGAAAAAGAAATGATGAATAATGGCAGAAGCTTGGAAGTCTGACAAAAACAGAAGAAAAAATTCAAAAGGCTGACCCTTGCCTTCTGTCATTGCTCTCTCCCTGCCTCACCTCCTCCCACAGCCCTCCACTTCTGACATGGAGTATTTTAGTGTCTCTTAGAAGCACAAATATCACATAAAAGCTTCCTAAATGCAGAAATCGACTTCACTTCCCTTAAGTGGCCCAGTTTGTGTGAGATAGGTAAACCAATGCTTAAACCGCAGGTGTCCAAACAAGAGCAGGGACCCAGTATACTCAGGAGTCGGGCATTCTGTTACTTTTCAGGAACTACTTCTGGGGGTTTGGCTTCTTTTGGACAGATATCAGTCCCTTGCCCTTGACTTCTGCCAGTTGCCAAGATCCCAGCTTGTGTTACCACTTCCTGTGTCCTCTTGTCTTACCCAGGCAATTTAATCTTTCCTTGGATGTATTAAATGTGTTATTTTTTCACCTATGTATGCAATATCATTGCTGGAAAAAAATCATTGCAGTATGGTAAAGTTTTTCTAGAGATACAGGGCTAAGGATTAGATATGTGTTCTGGAGAGAACATTACTGTTGCATCTTACTAGGATATTCCATCTGCATCAGTGATGCTCAGCCTTGTCTGTTTTGTTCTCTGCTTTCTTCCTAGCATCTTGAATAAGGTTATGTGAATGGTGGATATTTGTGAAACAAATTCCCTGTGTACAAAGAAGACCATAATGGAATCTGAATGGAAGGTTTATGTTCTGTTATCTTTGAATATTTGCCCATATTAACAAACCAGCAGCCACCCTCATATTTGATTAGTGGAGCCTAGGTTATTTTCCAATGATTAATGTGCTGCAAAATAATAAAGGTGAGAGGACACATATTATTTCCTATGGCTACTTTAACAAATTACACTTTTTTAAAACAACATGAACTCATTGTCTTACATTTTTATAAGCCTTGGATCTGAAATGAGTCTTACTGGGCTGTATTTTTTCTGGAAGCTGTAAGGAAAAAACATCTGTTCCCTTACCCTTTTCAGCTTCTAACATTTTCCTGCATCCTCTCTCCTCTGCCCCCCCTCCCCCTTTTTCACCTTCAAAGCCAACAATGTCCAGTACTTGGAAGGCTGAGGCAACAAATGCTGAGATAGAAACCAGCCTGGGCTATGTACTATGTGGGAGGCCAGGCTGGGCTTTCTATTAAGACCCAATCATGGATGGGGCTGGAGATATGGCCTAGCGATTGAGAGCGTCAACTGTTCTTGCAGAGGACCCGGGTTCGATCCCCAGCACCCACATGGCTGCTGAGAAGTGTCTTTAACTCCTGTTCCAGGGGAATCCGACGCCCTCTTCTGACCTCCGCGGCATTGCACGATGGTTGCACAATCCTACACGCAGACAGTACATTCATACACATACAAAAATAAATAAAATTTAAAAAAATTTTTAAAAAAGACCCAATCATGGACCAAAACAAAGCAAACAAAAGAAAACAAAATCCCTCCACTGTGGAGATGAGTACTGTTCAGGTTGTGGCCACTGCTATTCCTCCTGCCTCCATCTCCCACCGAGAATGGCTGGCCCTGTGACTACATTGCCCCCCCTCAGCTGATCCGTGATAATCTCCCCATTATAAAGTCAAGTGAATCGATGGCTATAATCCTCCCTTGTTATCTATGTAAGACAATCTACTCACTGATGTTGGTTGACAGCTATGCTTGCCTCCATCTCCCCGTGTATCCCTGTGTTCTCTGGCTGGCCCTACTCTATCAACTTTGTACTGTGCTTCTTCCCTTTTCCCTTCTTGTCCTCTTCCTTCTACCTTTGCTCCCTTACATCTTTCCCCTTTCTTCTGTCTTTCTATTAATTCCTTCTATCCAGCCAAGAAAGCTATTTGCTTTTCCATATAACAATAAACTAATTTCCAAGTCTACCTCAGCCTCTCAGTGACTTACACCTGCATCTTCACTGCAACTGTCTGTTTCCTTTTCTTGAAGGAGCCATTTCTCCTCAGTCTCTTTCCATTGCTTATCAACATACTGTATTTTGGCTTCTTTAACTGTCACCCCACAGAGATTTTTCTGTAAAACTTTTCTAATTTGACCTTGAAGAGCTATATTTCTTTTTTTAATTAATTTATTTTTATGTGTATGAATGTACTGTCTGCATGGAGGTTTGTGCACCCATGTCTTGCAATGCCACGGAGGTCAGAAGAGGGTGCTGGATTCCCCTGGAACTAGAGTTAAAGACGGTTCTCAGCTGCCATGTGGGTGCTGGGAACCGAACCTGGGTCCTCTGCACGAGTAGTTGATGCTCTTAACCACTAGGGAATCTCTCCAGTCCCAGAACTGTTTTTCTTTAACTCATCAACTGTAGCAGACAGGACTATGCAACCCCTGATCCTTCAAGGAAAACTTTTCTTCCTTCCATCAGTTTCCACTCACAGTCCCATCCCCTCCTGGTCTCCTTGTGCTGGTCATGCTACTTATTCTCAGTCTCCCCTTACCAGCTGCTTCTTTCTGGCCCATCCTTCCAGTGCTACTGATCCTCTTAAAGCTCTCCCAGGGCAACATTCTCTACTCCTGCAGTATTTCCCATGACTGTACACATGACATGAAGACAGGAGAAACTCCAAGAAAACCAAAGGTTTCTGTAACCATGCCGATTAAACTGATGAATCCTTGATCCCCAGCCATCGTAATGAGTTCAGGCATTAACCCTAAGATTCAGACCTTCAGCCCATGAAAGGAAACAGCCAGAATTGACCAGAGTCCAAGTCAACAGCTCCAGAGAGAGTGGACTGTTTTACCTCTCATCCACCTGTGCCCCTTTTCTAAGCCTAGGGAACAACCTGCGGAAGAGGGGGCGTGGTAGAATGTAAGGGCTGCGATTGGGGTGAATGGTGAAACTACAGCAATGTAGTCTGGACACTCATTTGATCAACTTGATTGAACAAACAACCTGTCACCCCCCACTGGATGGTGGGGCTGTAGGTGTTTGGGCACAACAGCCTGCAGATAGGTTTTGCATGAAGGATGCTTGTACTCATGGATTATCACTTATAGCTAAAAATGAAAAACAAAAAAAAAAAAACTGAGAAAAGGACAGGACAGTTATGGCAGGAATGCATGATCTGGGTTGGGATGGGGTGGGGATGGGGGGAGGGAAAGGAAATAAGCCTGAACTGAACATTGGAAAAAAAATGTTGAAATGCACAAAGCATTCAAATAAAAATAATTAAAAAAAAAAAAAAAAAAAAGATTCAGACCTTGACAGCAAAATCTCCTCAGTATTCCTCAAACCCATCCTTTGTCTATATAAATCACCTATCTCTCTCTGGCATCATTTCTCCCACTTGCTGGGTCTCTTACCATCATTATTCCATTCAAATGCTTAGATAAGGATAAAATTTGTTTGATCTATTGAAGCTTTATGGGAACTTACAGACCTCCTCAAGGCCTTCAGTTTCTCAATCTCTAAAATGATAATGATGGAATACACTCAAAAGAGTAATCAGAAGTTCATAACCTAGCAACTGGCACCTACGAAGCATAGTAGCATGTTAGCTTCTCATCTGGATTATACTATATATATATATATATATATATATATATATCCTCTACAGCCCTTTGTTTAATTTCACCCTAGATTTCCCTGTAATCTTTTCATTCTCTCCCAAGTTACTCAAGGTCTTAGGAAAAATATACTAATTTGATCACTTGAGAATCATTTCCTTAGCCATTGTTATCTTCTAAAATATTTTACTTACAATATACACACACTCACACACACGCAAATGTGTGTGTGTATTGTCTGTATGTATATAAGTGCACTCATTTTGCATAATGCCCACAGAGTTCAGAAGGTGTTGGATCCCGTGGACTGGAGTTACGCATAGTTGTGAGGCACCGTGTGGGTGCAGGAAATTAAACCCTGATTCTGTACAAGAGTAGCCAGAGATTTTACCACTGAGCCATCTCTCCCTCCAGCCTTTGCTGTCTTCTAGATACTATACCGGTGTTTCTAGATATGGTGAGATTAAGAGGGGAGTAAAAAGGAGACTTAAATATGTATGACATGTCGGGTGCTTCATATACATTGTATGCTCTGTTCCAACATTAGTGGGCTTGCTCCCCTAAATGTAGACTGTTGTCTCAGGAAGAGATTTTGTTCCCAGGGAACATCCATGATGATTTTTAAAAATCTAAATAAAGAAAACCATAAATTACCAACTCATTTTGGGAAGCATATAATTGTGTTGAGAATTGTGATAATACCTTATACTTTGCTCAGATCTGATTACAGCTCAAGGGATAAACACAAGCATGGTAGTCAGTATTTACCCTGGCAGGCACTGGGACTCTGGGGCTTCAGGAGCATTAGCTTTCCTTTTTCCCAATACCTGCTTCGCTGCTGTTTGTACCCAAAATGCACACTTCACTTTTCCTTTATATAAACAATAAAAACTATCCCAGACTGCCTTGGGCTCAAATGCAATTGACTTCAGCTCTGATAAATTTCACAATACTATTGCTCTATCAGGATCAATTGTGTTTTTTCAAAGGTCATGTGGTTCCAGATCCTTATAATACAGGTGAATATTTGAGACCTAGAGAAGGAGAGGGCTTTTTCCAAAATGGGAACAATGTTGAGATTATACAAATTGTTCCCTGTATATGGAGAAGCCATGAAGCATGCCAACTGTCCTCCAGCTCATTCAATCCTTTTGGCTATCTTCAGAAGCAATTTCTTATTTATTTACATTACACAGAGATACATGGGTTATCAAAGGTCACATATCTGGATAAAAATCGTGGCTGTGCAAGCCGGATGATGTAAGTTCAGATCTCCAAAGTCCACATAAAAGCTGGAAATAGTAGCACAGGCATCTGGGATCCCAGTATCCCTTCAGGGACATGGGTGGCAGGGACAAGACATCATCGGTCAGTTTTTCTGACATATTACTGCAGTAAACAAGACAGACAATGGATTATCTCTCAAGAGACAAGACATCATTGGTCAGTTTTTCTGACATATTACAGCAGTAAACAAGACAGACAATGGATTATCTCTCAAGAGAGAAGGTGAGGATCAGCATCTTACCTCAACATTTGCACTGTGGCCCACTCATGCCTGCATTCACAGACAAACATCCACACTCATCATACATATACACATCAAACATATACATAAATCATGATGAATACTAAAATATCTTCAGTGCTCACTAGTAGTACTTACAAAAATAAATGATAACATTTCCAAGGTTCTTGCTCTTGTCTCTCCTCTCTCTCTCTTTCTCTCTCTCTCTCTCTCTCTCTCTCTCTCTCTCTCAGTGTATGTGTGTGTGATTCAATGTGAATTCTTGAATGGAATTGTGGAATTGTTTTAACTTTATGTATTTCTTATGTATATGAATGTATTACCTGTAGTTATTGTCAGTGCACCCACATTGTTCAATACCCATGGAGATCAGAAGAAGGTGTCAGATCCCCAAGAACTGGAGTTACGGACAGTTGTTGGCTGCCGTGTGTGCTAAGAACTAAACCCAGGTCCCCTCCAAGGTCAGCCAGCACTCTTAACTGCTGAATGATTTCTCCAGCCATCTTGAAGGGAATTGTGACCCTGACCAACTGATTTCTATTGGAAGCATCCACTAAGCCATCACCTTTGGAAACCATCTCCAATTTATCACTAGTGTCATAGTTTCAGAGTCAGTAGTAAATATTTCTTTTTAAAATATTTTATTTATTTTTTATTCTACATGTAAGAGTGTATCACCTTTATGAATGTAAGTGCCCCCATGTCATGCAATGCCAGCAGAGGTCAGAAGAAGGAGTCACATTCCCCTGGAACTTGAGATATGGGTGGCTGTTAGCTAGTAAGTGGGTGCTGGCAATTGAACCCCGGTCCTCTGCAAGAGCAGTTAGTGTTCTTAACCTCTGAGCCATCTTTCCAGCTCCAGTAGTAAATATTTCTGATATGAATATATGGTGATAGAACCTTGGTTTCACTGGCTGATGCTACTTCATCCATGAACTCATTAGCTCTCTACTTCTAAGCAGCATTTATTACATTTCTCCAAAACTTTTCCCATCAATAGTCAGCAGGAAGACTGTTAGGACATGAAGCTATTACATATCTGTATTTTAGGAAGGGGAATCAACTTGAAGACCCAACATGATATCTTCATGTGCTGGAATGTAGAGTTCCAACATGGTGTAGCTTTCAGGGTATCTTGAGACTATGATTAAACAGCAGCAAGGACACTGATTACTGCTATTAGTATCTTTCATGTTATTTTGGTTCATTTCATTTGACATTTCAGTTACACCAGAAAGGACCTATAAGTGAGCAAATAAATGTGTTTTTTAAACAGTAAGGCTGGAGCGAATCTGAAAGGATGGGAAACTCTAAGACCTTGGTTCTGAAGGAGGCTGACTGGGAATGGAGACAGAAATCTACAGGATTACCATGTAGGTTTTTTCGAAATGTCTTCTTTGTGCTGAGATCTCCTTTGTGAGCCAACTTTGGGGAGAGTCAAGTCAAAATGATGGTGGCGTGTGTCCAGGTGACACAGTGTCTCTCACGCCACATTTTCAGGTCCGCTGCTACTTCATTCACCAGCCTCCCTAATATGTAGTTAGCGTGTAGAGTTTTGAGGAATCAATCTGGACACATAACTGACTTTGTTCTCTTACACATCTGGGCCTTTAGGTGTACTATTTTCAATGTTCTTTGCACCCTTGCCTGGTGCATTTTGTATCATATTTTGAAAGAACAAGGATGAATTTATTATATTCAGTAAGTATTTTGAGTTGTGTGTGCCTGTGTGTATGTGTGTGTGTGTACATGTGGTTGTGGGTGTTCTTACCTGTGTGTGTGTGTGTGTGTGTGTGTGTGTGTGTGTGTGTGTGTAGAGGCCAGAAACCAAATTTAGTTTTCTCTCATCCTCCACATTATTTTTTGTCAAGGTCTCTCACTGAAACCAGAGAATGGCTAACCATCAAATCTGAATCTTCCTGTCTTCCCCGACGGCTAGTGTTGCAGATATTCACCACCATGCTTAGGTTTGACCTGAGGATTCAAGGCCTCATGTTTATGCAGCAAGCACTTTATCCACTGAATCATCTACACAGCCCCTATTTTGAGTTTTGAGTTTAGCTTTGGCCTTACTCTGTGATGTACTTGGACAGTTCTCCCTTAGAGTGGGAAATTACAAGAATACCTGGTGAATCCTGGTTTACAGTGAGGTGTAAGCACACAGTAATGACAACATATACACTGTGGAAAGTGAGAAGTGAGGGATGGGCAGAAGCCAACAAAGGTACAGTAGGGATGGAAGTAACATTACAGACTGAGAAAACACCCTACATAAAGTCACTGAGACCCTTGATGTATGGTTTCACATGGCTGGTGCATTGTGAATGAGAAACAGCAGTTGTGGCGAGAGGAGGCTGAACAGTGAACAGGTCCACATCAGCCAGGATTTTATGGCCAGGGTTGCATTTCAGACTTTATTCTATGCTCAACAGGAGGCCACCAAAGGGCATTTTCAGACAAATGGCATAATATTAGATGATTTAGAAAAATATTTCTATAGTAGTCAAGATGATACATCATGATGAAAGCTCTGAATAGAATATCGCTATTGTAGTGGACTAAATGGGCACAATGCAGTATTTAAGTTGGAGGCTGATTGTAAGATTTTTCAAGTGTGCTAGGCATTAAGATGAGAGGGGGGGTAAAAGAATACTTCTTAGGCTTGGCGTGGTGAGGTATGCACATTTTTAATCTAGTACTCAGGAGGCAGAAGCAGGTAGATATATGCAAATTCTACACCAGCCAGGACTACATAGGGAGACCCAGTCTGAAAAAAGAACCCGAAAACAAACAAAACAACAACAAACACAATAAAACAAAACAAAACTTCCCAGGTTTTTTTTAGCCTGAGCTCTGGGTCAATGATCCATGTATTAATTAATAAAGATCAAGGGGGCGGGCTGGAGAGATGGCCTAGCGGTTAAGAGTGCCCGACCGCTCTTGCAGAGGACCCTGGTTCGATCCCCAGCACCCACAAGGTGGCTGAGAACCGTCTGTAACTCCAATTCCAGGAGAACTCCAGTTCCAGGGGAATCCAACACCCTCTTCTGACCTCCGCGGCATTGCACGTCACGGGTGCACAAACTTGCATGCAGACAGTACATTCACACACATACAGAAATAAAATTTAAAAAATTAAAAAAATAAAAGTAAAAATAAAGATGAAGGGAAGAATGTGCGCGCGCGCGCGCGTGCGCGCGTGTGTGTGTGTGTGTGTGTGTGTGTGTGTGTGTGTGTGTAGGGGGTTTTGCTTGGAAGAAATGGATTAAAGTATAGATTTGGCAAAAGATATGTGGAGGTGTGGTCTTCATATGCACTCTCATGTCCTTGTCTCTGTGTGCCTCCTGTTGATTCTTTGCTGGGCTTAGATATGCTATATGACTTCCAGTCTAGGACAGTAAAAATCAGAGAGCTTCCACTAGGTTCCTTTAGGGACATCTTCCTCTTGGAGACAACCCCTTTCAGAACCTAGACATCATGATGTGCAAAGTCACAAGATTTTTAGGTAAAAGGTTCCAAAATAAATTTGTTCTTAACCCATCAAAGCCTACCTACCAGGGAGGTGACTCAAAATCCCAACTCCCTTCATCAGGCACCTAGACATCTTGATTTAAAATTCAACTTTTGCTCTTCTAAATATAAATGCAGTTTGGCAACTAATATGTCCAAATCTTATTACCTACCAACCAGGGCATTTCCAAGGAAATGGTTTTTCTACCACAGATATTCTAGTTAATAAAGTCATTCTGTATTTTTTGAGTCACCTTATTTGTGGCTCTGTAAATAATAAAACAAAGACAAGCCATCCTGGTGTGTTCTCTTGACTTGTCAACCTATATGTGAGATGAAATAGCTGTTTTACTTGGGGAGGTTTGTTAAATGATAAGAGATAACTGGACTGTGTGGTAGGCAAAACCTTCAGGAGATATCAGATCGCTCAAGGGGAGTGTGAAGAGGGAAATAAGAACACAATAGGGAACCCCAGACTTAAAAGGAAAGGGAAAATTGAGTAGATTAAAAAAAAAACTATGAGAAACATAAAGGTGATTATCAGTTAAGTGTAGTGTCATGGAAAACACTGTAAGCTTCAAGGATAAAGTAGTTGTGAAAAGTGTCAAATGCTGCCTAAAGGTCAAATAAGCTCAGTGGGAAATGCATCTAGGTTTCAGTAAGGAGGGCAGTGGTGACTCAGCAGAGCAGTTCAGCTCACCGAGAGCAGATAAGGAAATTCCAATTCTTTGAGGAGAGAGGAGCAGTAATGAAGGAAAAGGAGGGGCCAAAAGAGAGCTTACCTTTTGCCTATGATAGAAGAAAAGCGAGAAGTAGTGTATGCAGATTTCAGCAGGTCTATCTATTTGGTAATAAGTCTACCAGGTTATTTCTGAGGATTTCTATTCTCTCCTGAAGTAAGATTTTGGAAGGAGGGGCTGGAGAGATGGACTAGCAGTTAAGAGCACCGACTGCTCTTGCAGAGGACCCGGATTCGATCCCCAGCACCCACATGGCGGCTGAGAACTGTCTTTAACTCCAGTTCCAGGGGAATCCGACGCCCTCTTCTGACCTCCGTGACATTGCACCACACGGGTGCACAGACCTACATGCAGACAGTACATTCATACACATAAATCAATAAATAAAATTTTAAAAAGTGTTTAAAAATATTTTGGAAGGAAAACAACTTAGAGGAAGGACTTGTTTGATATTACTTAATGGCATTTAACCCTCACTGAAATCTTTGTCTATGACATCAGATTATTGGCTATGAAATACAAGAAAAACAGATGAAGCCCAGGTTACCCCTACTATTTGTCATATGATAGACCTGGAGGGCATTATGTTAAATATAGTAAGCCAGACACAGAAAGAGAAGTGCAATGTGATCTCACACATATATGAACTCAAAAAATAAAAGAACAAATCTGAGATGTTTATTGTTCATTGTCAACTGAACAGAATCTAGGATCACTTAGGAGATGAGCCACTGGGCATGCCTGTGGAGGATGATCTTACTTTTCTGAACTGAGATGCCCGCTATGGGTGGAATAATTCCCTGGCTGGGAATGGAGAAAAGAAGCTGAGTAGCATGAATGCATACATGGTTCTCTCCTTCCTGATTATGGACATACTATGATCATCTGCTTCAAGCTCCCAATACATTGACTTGCATGTCATGATATACATTGAACTATGAGCTAAAAAAAAAACCCTTTCTCCATGAAGTTGCTTTTGTAAAAGTATTTCATCACAGCCTCAGAAATGAATCTAAAACAAAAACAAAGTCCAAATAAAGAAACAATGCTCCCAAATCCAAATGCACAGGCTGGAATTTGACCATCATTTCTCTATGTATATGTTTGACACATCATATTTTGTATTTTAAACATGTATAACTTTAATGGAAATAAAAGGCAGAAGTCCAAGGAAGCAGCTTTCCCATCAACAAAGGGGGGGTATCTGAGCCTCACCCTAGCAGATGGTCACATGACTGATGCTCTGGATAAAAGGAAGTTTTGCAACTAGCAGCTGTTGAAGCTGAAGAGGAGGGATCTCTGCCCCCAGTTCTGGGACACTACTGAGAGAATTCCCCAAATGGCATCTCCCCATGCCCTTTCTATTCTTTCAATATCCTGCTCGACTTTTTTCCATGTAGTCTGAGTTCTGTGGTAGCTCCTTCCCAAGAAACATTACATATGAATATCTATTAGTCAGCAGGTACATCTGAGGCTGTCAGGGGTGGTCTAGTACTCAGTCATGTTTTCCTATTCTGCCTGCAGGACTCTAGTAAAACAAACTAATTGATCATAAATCACACACACACACACACACACACACAATTTAAAAAACACACAGCAACAAGCAATTATTTAATTAGGAAAAAGCTATTTAAAGTGACTTAAAACAGAGCACATTTATTAGTACTGGAATGTTGTCAGAATTGCTCCAGAAAGTTGCACATTATATTTATTTCTTCCATTAGCATCTACTAATAATGGTTTGGCTAATCTTCTCTCCAAACCCCTGTAGGAAGAAACCTTCCTCCATGTAGTTCTGATCTAGCTTAGCATGTGGTCATTCAGCAAATATTTATTGTCTACCTACCATATGCTAGAAAGTACCTGTAGCCTTGTATCTTCAATTATCTACTTGAGATCTCCTCTTTCTCCAAATCTTCTTCTTCCTCCTCCTCCTCTTTTACTTCTGTTTCTCCTCTTCTACTTCTTCCTCCTCTCCCTTCCTTTCTTTCCATACATACACACAGGGTCTTTATCCCATAAAAGTCACACATATATTTACTGATCCCAGCAACAGAAGTGTTGATGATAACAGCTGGTGATTTCCTCCTAAGACTAAGACTTTCAAATTCAAAGGTACTTCAGGAAGTCTCTGAGGACACAAGATTTAAATATGGTGATGGGGAAATTTTGAAAATGGCTGTTTCCTCTGCCTTGTCACATCATCATGGACTGTGACTGAACTGCATGGTCCTAGACCAAGGGATTACTGAAGTAGTAAGGACATCTATCACATAGGGTTGCAATGTGGATTAGGATCACATTGTACAAGTCCTTCCTTTTATTTTGGCAATAAATCATATTATTATATGCAATGCTCTCTCCAAGAAAATGTTCCCATCTTTCAGGAGCTAGGTGTGGCTGTTAAAATTATTTCATGAATTTGTCATAGCTCTATAAAGAAATTTTCGTGCATTTCCTAACACAGGGCTCAACCAACCAGATATTCTATCACTTTGCCTGAAAATTATTGCCTAAAATATATGATTGTTGAATGGAAATAATCAATGGAAAGGGGAATTGTTGAATAGAAATAATCAATGGAAAAGAGAAAGCTTCTAGAATTACAATGGGAATACTATTGTCTGTTTCTTAGGAGTGGGTGAATTTAATAGGGGAAGCAATTTAGCAGTTTCCATGTTTTTCATATTGGGAAGATACACCTTGAGTCAATCAAAGCTGTGTTTTCATACAAGATGATAACAAATCTCTTGCTATGGAGATATCCTTTCCCAGTATGGTCTAAAAGTGTTAGGAAGTGGAAAGTTAGGGTGGTACCAGAGTGTGCTTGGAAGTCAAGAATGTATTACTTGCTGTGTGTTAGGATGATAGTGACCAAAAATAAGTATTTCAGCACAAGTATAATTCAGAAATGATTTAATAAACAGCCACTAAACATTGCACCAAAGCATTTGGAAACACAATTTCTACAGAGAGGCAAAGGTCAGGTTTCCGTTCTAAATCCCTTAAGACAATCAGTAACAGACCCTCCCACCCCACCCCCATTCCCCACATATCCACAAGACAACACTCTTCTAGTCATTAATACACCTACAGACACAGTCTTAGGAATCATGGGACTGGCATGCATTATCCTAGCAATGGTGAGGAAGCGGAGAGAGGGAGAGATGGATGAAAAGGCAACCAGCAGCTAATGATACACCCTTTAGGAGCTTTGTTCAGTGGATGGGCAGGGAGATTCCATTTGGGGTGCTATCTGTGCTTTTATCTTGGAATTATAAGATACTGTGGACTAGTTGAGGCATTCAGATCCCAAGTGGCTTGGGCTATTGTGTAAATAGTCTAATTCCTTTGAGCCAAGAATTCATCTTCTTGAGTAACACATTGTTAACTCTCTTATGACTTTTTGGTATTCAAACAGACTGTCTTCATGACCCAGAAGTTCTTCTGAGATTGTGCTGATTCTAAGGTCAACGTGGCCCTACCTTCTTAGGCCTTAATTTGTTATGACCTTTGAAAAGGGGTACAAGCTAGCTCTTTAATAAAGACTCTTGTAAGAAGCCAAAACAAATTATCCAAACTTTGGGGACTCAGTTTTTCTGCCTTATAAAAATTGTGTGTTTATTCCTGTTCCTTTTACTGATGTTTAAAAACAAATGAGATCAAGAGACCTCTAAAATAACACATCATAAAACTGGAAATAAGGTGAATGATTTTACTGACTCAAAAAATTAGTACAGAAATTTGTGTGAATTTGCAATTTACCTCTAATAAGAGTTGGCATCCACAGTGGGAAAAAGGCCCTTGACATGGTAGGAGCAAAGTGCCTGGGCCTGGAAAAAGCATGCAATATGGACTAATAAGGAAAGGTTTGACTTTCACCAGCCAATAGCCTTCTCCTTAGTGCTAGATTTCAGCTCCTAGCTACCACCCGTCTTGTACCATTCACTGTTGACTAGCTGCCTTGACAGTAAGGTGAGTTTTGTTATATTTGCTATCTTTGAAAAAAATTGTGTGGGCATTGGACTTAGATTGTTTTTGTCTTGTTGTGACTTTTTAGTTTAACTAAACATTCTCTGATCTTTTGGTTTCCCCAGAAGAATCTGCAGGGAGGAGTGAATCCAAAATAAGTGGTGCCCAGCTGGCTATAAGGGGTTTAAAGGTTTTAATAGGAGAGGAGTTTTTTGAAGAAGAGATGTATTGAGATAGTACTTTCCTGAGGGGTTGAAACTAGCAAAATGGCAGCTGTCATGATGCAAGGATAACCCAAGTAGTTCTGTTTGTTTTGATCACACATGATTGACAGAGGTGAGCCTCAATTGTCCCTACTGACCTCCAAGGAAAGAAAGAATTTACAGGTCACTTCAGAAGTTTACCCTGGCTTCTAGAAGCTTTTTTTACCTGTTTGTATACATACTAGACCCTGCTTTAGCCATGGGAGACAGCAGATAGGACCCTATGGCTTAGTCCACTCTGACTCCATATTGAGTCAGAATCATCCAATGTGGCCCAGTCAATAATGCTCCTGGATCTCTCCAACCAAACCTATACATAGCCAAGGCTTCCACTCTAGGAAGTAGAGTATCCAGTTTTTCTGCAGTGGGCAGAGTGCAATTAAACACATGCAGTGCCTTCAGCTGGGGAAATAGGCAGATTAAGATGAGCAACTGGACAGATGGCAGTGTTTGGCTTTGATTTGGATATGCTAAGCAATGTTCAAGGGACAAGTGATTTTTGTTGTTGTTACATTTTCATTTAGATCCATAAATAAGAACTGAGAGTCCCAGCATGGAAAAGGGGCTAAAAATAAGAATTCTGAAACACATGAAGGGGAGCCCTAAGGTTTGGGTGCTTGGACGCTTCACGGGGTATACAGTGCTCTGGCTACTGTGCCACCGCTACTATCTACTGTTTGCGGATCATGCCCTTGATAGCCGATTCTCGGTTCACATATGTGGCCCAATAGACCAGATTGAATATGGCAAAGAGGACAGGAAAGATGATGCGGGAAATTTTGTCAACCTTGCTGACACTATTGTAAGTCTTGGTCTCAGCCGGAGTGTCCTGCACATAGGTGGCCTTGGGAGAAGCAATGATGGTGGGAGTTGAGGAGGCACTGGGAGCAGCGCCCTTGGAGATGGTGGAGAATTCAGTGTCCTTGGCCAGGTTGATAGGATAGGTAGTTCCCACGATGTTGAAGGTGGTGCTTGTTTTCTTTGTTGGGGCCGCTGGTGTTTTCTTCTAGAACCAAGAAAAGAGGGGAAGAGGAGAGAACAAAATAAACAAAAAATGAATCCATTGAATAGAGTACCTTCGGACTACAGGAAGGAAGAACCACGGGGGAACTTAAGGAACTCACTAAATAGCCAAGTTTGTATGTAAGGATAATTGTTTTGTGTTTTGTTTTGTTTTGTTTTGATTTGTTGTTTTGGAGACAGGGTCTCCCTGCAGCCCTGGCTTGCGTGGAACATACTTATATAGACCAGGCTGGCCCCATCTCACCGAGACCTGGTTGCCTCTGCCTCACAAGTACTGGGATTAAAGGTATACACCTAGCCTGAGGATGACAGTTTGAATACCAAAAACTTTCATTATTTTAGCTGTCCTAGTCACCTTCAACTGTCAACCTGATACAGCCTAGAGTGATCTGAGAAGGGAATTCTCCATTGAGGGATTTCTTGATCAGATTGGGCTATGTGAAGGTTTGTGGGGAGTTGTCTTGATTGATAATTGATACAAGAGGGCCCAGCCCAATATAGGCGGTGCCATGGTTGGCTTGCATAAAAATGCTAGCTAAGTGTGAGCCTGTGAGTAAGCCAAAGACTAGCCAGCAAGCAGGCTCCTTCTGAGTTCCTGCCCTGACTTCATTCAATGATTGACTGTAACCTCGAAGGTGAAATAAGCCCTTTCCTCCTCTAAGTTGTTTGGTCAGAGTATTGAATCACAGCCACAGAGACAAAGCTAGAATGTTAGTTTCCAGCCATGTGGCTTTGGATGATTACTTTTCCTCTGCCAACTTCAGTTTCTTCATCTATAAAAGAAAGATAAACCATTGACAGATTGTTGGGAAGATAAGAGGGGAGAATGACAGTGAGAATCACTAAGAAATGACAGAATGTTCATCACGTGTGAGGTCTTACAGATTGTCTGATCTTATCCTCCACAATAACCCTAGGAAGTAGCTAAGATTATTTATTGTCATTTTTTGATAGATAAGTCAGCCTCAGACTAAGTGACAGAGCACATACTACCAATATTTTCTCCTGACTTTTGTCCAGAGATGCATTGTGCCGTTTTCAATAACATAAGACACTGTTTGGTTCCCCATAGGTAAAAGCTCTCCAAAGGCTGCAACCATCAAGGGGCACATCTCCTGTGAAGAACAGAGCTTGGTGAAACTGCATAGTCATTCAGTATTAAAGACAGAATAAATATTATGGCATGATTACATGCATCATTGCAATAGCATGCCACCCTTCATGCACTAGACATGTGCTCAGCAAACTCACGGGGATATAAAAGTTTTCTTTCCACTCTTACTGGACTGCAGACTGGAGCTACAGTTCCCACATAGCTGAATTAAGTGACCTCTTCTGACAGAGCAAAGGCAGACAGTTGAGAACTTGCTATGACATTGACCTTTTCATTTACTTTTTTCCATGGTAAATAACCTCAAAAAAGTGACACACACACACACACACACACACACACACACACATTACTTCTCATATAAACATGTCAGATTCATGCTCTTTCTCCTAGGTGCTCAATGTCCAGTGTTCAAGAGACCCTTGTGAACATATGACTGCATATCGTATGACTGGTGTTCTAACTCTTGACTACAGTTCTAACGTGGATTGAAGGAGGATGAAGTATCTTCAGGTGTAGGAAAGGTACCTCAGAGAAAGGAATGAAGTTTCTTATCTTGGTCATAAAACCTGAGCAGGAGTCATTAGATAACAATGCAACCAGGGCCAGTGCACAGATTCAGGGAACCATTGAGGGATGACAAGGAATTTGTTGTGGCTGGCCAGAGTACATGGCAAAGAATTGCAGGAAATGAAGATGTGCAGATAAGAGAGATGGAATCTTGAAAAGCCTTTTATGCTATGCTTTCCTTCTCTACTTGCCTATGTTGATTTCAGTATGTTCAGTCAGGGAGGGGCAGTGAGCTAGATAAGGGGGTGTTTATTAAAGTAAATAAACAGTCTGACTAATAGAACATTGTAAAAACTATATTTTTTTCTGTTTCAGGATTGTAGTCGCATTGCTACAAGTGGAAAGGGGACAGAATTCAAAGCTTCTAAGAACCTTGTAAATGCTTTAAATACTACATGAGACTCATTTATAATTAGCAAAGTCATTCTGTGAATAGAGTCCTGCTGCTAAACGCTTTTGCTATTAAATAAAATAGTGCTTTACTTGTTTGCCTGCTTATTAACTTGCTTAGTAATTTCTTTCTTCGTGGTTAGCTCAAAAAAGAAAGAAAAACAGAAATGGGAAAATACATTACCCTGTCATTGCTAGAACCTTTAACATGCTGTTTTATTTAATCATATTATAAGTTGATTATGACTAGGTCTTTGAAACAATAATTTGGGCAATAAACATTTTCTTTGTCTGGACAAGCACTTTATGTTCTAAAGGTGAGAAGCAGCAACTGATTTAGTCATAGCTATATTTAAGTAATAAAGTAAAATTACCCTTTAATTTCTCTCACCATTTCCAACATGACATATTTTTTTAATAATAGGTCATAAGAATACAGGCATCCTTCATGTAAAATCAATTTGTAAGTAGCTATGCCCAAACTTATACAACCTGAGGCCCCTATTGTCCAGCTGGGGGAGCTTATATGCACTATCATCCAACATGACATATTTTAATCAACACTGTATTTCTACCTGCATTGTCAAAAGAGGAAATGAAAGCTACAGTTTAGAGAAGACAGGAGCAAGAGGCAGTGATTCATGGTTGGTATTTTTCCGATTTTCACATATAGTGTTCCAATTCTTCCTCAAGAATTTGATAGCTACAGGGTAGACTGACAAGAGATGAACAGATTAGACATGACCACATTGCTCCTCCATTCCTACATCCCCAGCCAAGTGCTTATAGAAGAGGATGGATGTTTACTGAAAAAAAAAGACACTCTTTTAAATTGTCCATGCAGTCTGATATCATTGTAAGAGCACATTTTCTTCTAAAAAACATTTCATGTGTGTCTTGGGATGAGACAATGAAAATTTCATAATCAAATACATATGTAACTCAAGAGTCTTCTGTAGATGATGCTCTTTAGACAAATAGTTTGGGCTCTAAACGTAACTGAAACCCAACTAAGACCTCTGAATAGATGCTTAAAGAGCCTCCTGTCAGTGTGTAAACAACCTATAAATACTCAGCCTTACCAGAATTCAGTTTTCAGAAGTGGGACAAAAGCAATAAAATATATACTATATGGGATTAAAAGATGAACAAAATGATCACCAACAGTCAAAACCAATGCAATTAAAAACAGGCAAAGGACTTGAATAGGCATTTTTCCACAAAAATAATATAAACAAATATCCAACACTCACAGGAAAAGGGGTTTAAGAATAATAATCATTAGTAAAATGAAATGGATATCCCAGTGACATATGAGATATTTATTGGGATTGCTACTATAATAACATAGAAAATAAAAGTCTTTGGGGCAAGCATTAGAGAAAATTGGAACTGTTGTGCATTGCTGGGAACATATAATGGTAGGATCGATACAGAAAATGATACACTGCCTTCTTTAAATATTACGGATAGAATTACCATATAATCCAGAAGTCCCATTTCTGGACTATGTTTCACAAAATTCTAAACAGAAATATTTGTGCATTAATGCTCATAGCAGTACTAGTATCAAAACCCAAATTCTTTCCACCAAAAGAATCCATAAAGAAAATATGCTGTATCCATTTAAGGTAATATTATTCAACCTTGAAAAGGAAAGAAGCTTGGAAATGTGCTTCAATATGTATGAATCTTGAAGACATTATGCTCAGTGAATATGCCAGTAACAAAGTGCAAATATTGTATTCTTCCCCTACTATGAGGTCCTCAGAGTAGCAAATAGGCACACAAAATACAGTGGTGCTTACAGGAGTTGGTTGGAGAATGCAACATTGTCATTGGATTAGTGGAGAGTTTTCATTTTGTGAGAGGAAAAGTACACTGGAGATTACCTGCTAATTCTATATCTCATACATTTATATTAAGAATTCAGAAGTTCAATTTTAAAAATTTTAAATGTTTTATATATATAGTTATATACAGCATGTCAAGTCAATCAGGATTTTAAAATTTTTTTAATTGTTTGAAAAATAATGGGTGTGTGTCAACATGTGTAGGTTCATATGTATGCTGTCCCCTTGGTAGCCAGAAGAGGGTGTGAGACCTCCTAGAGCTGAAATTAAAGGTAATTATGCTGTGAGATGAGCTGAGTTCTTTGAAGAGAAGTACATGCTCTTAACAGCTGAGCCACTTCTCCAGCTTACTTCCTTATAGTGAATGTGGAAGATATCATATGAGGTTTACCTCCTGTGATGGTTTGGATGAGAAATGTCCCTGATAGGGCCACATACTTGATCACTGGGTCAGTTGGTGGCACTGCTTGGGGAGGGTCATGGAACCTTTAAGAAGTATGGCTTAGCTGGAGAAAGTACATCACTGGAGGCAGGTTTAAGAGTTCATAGCCTTCCCCACTTCCAGCTTCCTCTCTGCTTCCTGTGAACACTTAAAGATGTGAGCTCTCAACTTTCTGTTCCAGCTTCCAAGCCTCTTTTCTATGATGGACTCTTATCCTACTAGAACCATAAGCTCAAATAAACTCTTCTTTTATATGTTGACTTAGTCAGGGTGTTTTATCCCAGCAGCAGAAAAATAACTAATTCACCTCAAAACTGGACTTCTTTATTCTCAAAACACTGCTAGTTTCTGAATTTTTTCCCTTTTTAGCTGTGATTTGGTCATGGTTAACACACACATATGCTCTAGGTAACTTAAATCCTTGCAGGAAGTTGAATTTCTATTTGCGTTTTATCTCCTTTTTATGGATTTATGGAACCCCTGTAAACCAAGCATGCTTGCTTTCTTCCTCATTTGAACACCCTTGACTATTTATGCCTCTTGGTATGGAGGCCACAGGTCAATGTTGGTATCTTTATTGCTCACCACCTTATTTACTGATTTTTAAATTTTCTCTGTATGAATGTTTTGTCTGCATGTATGTAAGTGTACTAAATGCAAACAATGCCTGAAGAGGACTGAAAAGGGCCCCTGAAACTGGAGTTATGGAAAGTTGTTAGCTACCATATGGCAGCAAAAATAGCCAGTGCTCTTAAACTCTGAGGCAACTCTCTGCCACTCTACTTATATATATATATAAATAGAAAAAAATAAATATATGATATAGATATATAATATCTAGATATGATATACTCGTTGTGGTGTGTGTGTGTGTGTGAATATAGGGGGGATTCTTAAACTCAGACCCAAACCAAATTTTTGTTAGGCTTTCTTGTTCTAGAGAAAATTTTTATAATTATATCTAAGAATTTGCTCTCTCAAGCAGTAGTTTTTCAATGTCTCTCTTTTCAAATTTATAATTTTATTCTTAATTCACAAATTAATCATCTTCTAAAATTATTTGGTGTTAACTTAAAATTTGAATCTTCTACTTTTTATTTCTTTGTTTGGGTCTTTGAGGACATCATTTTGAGAGAATAGTGTTAAACAATTCCTATGAATAATCCTCAAGAGCTTCTGTTCAGTCAAGGTCAATGGCAGCCCATCGATGAATTCTATTTGACTTCAATTGACCAACCAATTATATAAGCCTAATTGTTCTACTTTAAGTGCTCTCTATTCATCATGGGGCACAATAAATATTTTTTTTTAATTTTACTTTTATTTATTTATTTATTTTATGTGTACAAATGTAGTGTCTGCATGTAGGATTGTGCATCCGTGTCATGTAGTGCCTCGGAGGTCAGAAGAGGATGTCGGATTCCCCTGGAACTGGACTTCTCCTGAAATTGGAGTTACAGACGGTTCTCAGCCGCCATGTGGGTGCTGGGGATAGAACCCGGGTCTGCTGCAAGAGCGGTCAGCGCTCTTTATTGATAGGCCATCTCTCCAGCCCCGGCACAATAAAATTTTATCAAATGTCTTGATAAAATCTATGATATTACTTTTTTTTAATTTTATTTATTTTTGTATGTGTATGAACCGCTAGGCCATCTCTCCAGCCCCTCATTAAACTTTTATTAAAGTTCATGAGGCTAGTTTGTCATAATTTGTCTTTAGTGAACTCGGACTATATCAGTTATTGAAGCTAATTTATCTTAAAACATTT
Organism: Rhizomys pruinosus; assembly: GCA_009823505.1. Taxonomy (NCBI): domain Eukaryota; kingdom Metazoa; phylum Chordata; class Mammalia; order Rodentia; family Spalacidae; genus Rhizomys; species Rhizomys pruinosus. The sequence goes on along the minus strand of VZQC01012466.1, from coordinate 798,400 downwards.
CATTCCAATTCCAGGAGAACTCCAGTTCCAGGGGAATCCGACATCCTCTTCTGACCACCGCGGCATTGCACGACACGGATGCACAAACCTACATGCAGACAATACGTTCATACACATACAAAAATAAATTAAAATTTTTTAAATATATATTTTTTGAAGTAATATACAATTAAAGGGAAGAACGTGGCAAAAAAGACTGAGAGAAAAATGCAAGCCATGTATGGCAGAATGCAGGAACAGGGGTGGGGTACAGGGCATGGAAAGGAGAATGTGTCTAAATTGAACTGAGTAATGATATGTGAAATATGCATAACATCAAGAAAAAATAAATTTTAAAAATATATATTTTAGAATGTTTTGTTTACTCTGTGAGAATTAGGGCATCATTTTTCTCTTATCTTCTTCAGAACCGACAAAAAACAATGAAACAAATGAAAATTAGAAACAAAACCTATTTATTATTTTGTTTCATTTTGTTTCCTCTTTTTGTAGTGCTGAACTTCAAGCTTAGGGTCTTGGTAGTCAAGGCAAGCACTCTTCCACAGAGGCACAATTGCTAGGTCTAAAGCTTTATCTGTGGTGAAACTGGAATTATTTTATAACATTAAGACTGAAGGGTAAGGACTTCAAATTGCAATGAAAATCCAATCAGGGTGTTGAAGTCACTAAGAATATCTGCTGTTTTGAGGTTCAGGCCACAATAGAATTATTTCAAAAACTGGATGGAATAACCTGAGAGGGAAACAAATGGTCCTTGCCCTTAATCAGTTTTATATTGCCATTCAGGATATCCTAAAATTGTGTTTAACTATGATATACTGGCAAGACTGGAAAATTAGGGCTGTATCCCCAAATATACCCATGCGGGCATATGAACACACACACACACACACAACACACACACACACACACACACACACACACACACACACACACACAAGCGCACGCCATATATAGAGTGCTCTCCAGCAAGCAAGGGAAATTTCTTGCTATTTAGATGGGGAATCATTACAGGAAATAATGCTCAAATAGATGGCAAATAATGATCAAATTATAAAGTGTATAACCAGTTTTCAAGCACTCTCTTTGAACCTCAAGCAATAACTGATGCAAAATATGTTGCAAGAGGTAAGGAAATGAGATATAAAGATTGCTGGGGAACATACAAAAGAAACCTAAAGGAAAATATATGATATATATGTGAAAAATAAGTCATAAAAATCATGAAATAAATGTAGGACAAAATAGGCCTGTGGAGAGAAAGCAGTTAATCAACTAATTGCCATATAAACATGACCCAACTGTGTTCTAACCACAGAACTGATGTTAAAAGCCAGCTGTGGAAACAAGTGCCTATAATCTCGGCACTGAGGAGGTGAAGATCCTTAGAGCTCGCTTGCCAGCCAGTCTGGCCAAATTGCTGATCTGACTCAGGGAGAGACAATGTCTCAACAAGTGAGGTGGAGGAAAATTGATAGAAGACACCCCATATCTACCTCTGCCCACTGCCCACTCCATGCATACACTTAGGTACACACACACACACACACACACACACACACACACACACACAGAGAGAGAGAGAGAGAGAGAGAGAGAGAGAGAGAGAGAGAGAGAGAGAACAAAATATCACTATCACAGAAATGGAGGTGAATAGGATTTGTTGAAATTGTTTAGAAATATGGGAGATAAGGTTGACAAATGGAAAGAAAATGAAATGAAAAATAAAAAGTTAAAAATTATTAAGGTAGAAATGGTATATATAAAAGATTCCAGAAATCCATGGTATACACAATCTGTGCTTCTAGGAAGAGAACAGAGCAAATTTGTGATTCCAGAAAGCTTCTCTCAAATGTAGATGTCCATTAATTTGCAGGTTTTAAAGGCAATGCATCATAAAGTGGAGTTCACAAAAGACATGTACATGGAATCTAATACTATAAAACCAAGTTCCCTATGGTATGAGAAATTTCCAGGCTGCCCCTGTTTCTGGATAACATTCAGTGTCAGCAGAGTTTAGCAATTAGTTCCTGCAGAGTCTTTGGAGAAACAGGACATGAAATACAAACTTAATAAGATCCCTGTAATTCAAGCACAAATACACTCAACAGGTATTTTGAACATGCAAGAAAGTAGGAAGTATGGTTCTCACAAAAGCTTAAAGAAACTTCTGGAAGAAAGCTTTAAGGTAACTAAGCAAAAAAAAGTGGAGAGATGGATATAATAACTTTTGAGAAGATACCCCATTTAATTCCAAAACTATGATTAAATAACCTAAAAGGATTATGGTTGCATAATAGAATATGTATTAAAAGTTGATAAGGCCCGAATATTGGTAGTACAAGGTTGAGAGCAAAACAGTCCTGGTAGACAGGAGGATTAACGAAGTAGAGTCACATACCAGTTTCTTTATGGCTCATAGTAAACATTGTAAAGTCAATATGTTACTAGGGTAAAGATGTAACAACTAGACAAAGTACAGTAATAAAGAAAACAAAAATTCCAATGGTTGAGTACCCAGAGGAAGCAGACACTGCTTTTTCTTCATAGAGTTTTTAAAACCAAAATTAGTAATTTCTGTTTAAAAAAATAGTTATACTCTTCCAAAGTTTCATTCTGTTCCCTGAAATACACCTTTTCTTCATTACTGTTTTTCTTTTCTGTGATTCTTTGGTGAGTAGTTGATCAGGTCTGGGATTACATTCACTGGTTCTTTTTACATGTTGGATAATATTTATTTATACCTATGTACATTAACTCATTCAAAGCATTTGGGGATGATATACTTGGTGGATTCATGATTCACTCCTACCAAGGCAAGTAGTTGATTTTGTCTCTCTTCTTTACCTCACTATCTAGCCAACATCTCCTTAGCTTTTATTCTAACTCAAGTGATGTACAAAGATGCACACCCTCAAGATTGCCACAGTCTAGTAAGATGCACACCCTCAAGACTGCCACAGTCTAGTAAGATGCACACCCTCAAGATTGCCACAGTCTAATAAGATGCACACCCTCAAGATTGTCACAGTCTAGTAAGATGCAAACCCTCAAGATAGTCACAGTCTAGTAAGGAGGCAGATGAGTAATTTTAATACAACTAAATTATTTTAATGTCAGGAGATACCACTCAGAGAAAAAACAAAATCTGTCTACATGATTCTAAATAGGCTTTCTAAAGCAACATCTTGGTTGGCTATGGAAGAATGAGTAGGGCTTTATACCTCAGGTAGAGAATACAAAACATACAAAGATATGGAAAGGATGATGAGCACTTCCATCTCATTGTAATGTGAATGCACTGGAGAATGGGAAAGGGGGAGTAGAAGCAGAGCTAGCAGCATCATGACACATTGGACCCAACACCTTGAGACAGAAGCCCTCAATGCCATTTTCCCTCTTCTCTTTGTTCGTAGTCATAACTTCAGGTTGCCAAGAAACACTCCAGTTGAGAATTGGATTGATGACCCCAGTGAACAGCACACAGCCCTGCTGAGTGTCTTCAGGCTACAGGCTGCTCACTTCTGGTCCCAATACAGTTCTCTCGAGAGGTGCTTCTCAGCCCTTCCTTGCTGTAGCTCACCTTCATCTCCAGGGCCTCGGGCACCTTCTTGCCTTCCCAAGCCCAACTCCGCTTGGTGAAATAGTTAACAGTGGCAAATTCAATCAGTGCAGAAAACACAAAGGCATAACAGACGGCTATGAACCAGTCCATGGCCGTCGCATATGCCACTTTAGGTAAGGAGTTTCTGGCACTGATACTCAAAGTGGTCATGGTGAGAACAGTAGTGACACCTGAGGAGAGAAAAGACAAGAACCAGTTGTGACTAAAAGACACTAGAAGTGGACATGGGGGGCTGGAGAGATAGCCTAGCGGTTAAGAGCACCGACTGCTCTTGCAGAGGACCCAGGTTCGATCCCCAGCACCCACATGGCGGCTGAAAACCGTCTGTAACTCCAATTCCAGGAGAACTCCAGTTCCAGGGAAATCCGAGAGCCTCTTCTGACCTCCGCGGCATTGCACGACACGGGTGCACAGACCTACATGCAGACAGTACATTCATACACATAAATAAATAAAATTAAATTAAAAAAAATGTTTAAAAAGTGGGCATGGTGAGGTCACCAGCTTCTCAATTAAAAATAAGAGCTTTACCACTTTACCCCACTCAATAGGCTGTTTTGCCTTTGGAGTAGTCTGTACTTTCTACTTTTCCTGTGTTTCAAATAATGATCCATTTTGAAATAAATTGTAGAGAATATCAAAGCTGAATAGACTTACCTAGTCACCACCTCATCCCAACTGGCACAATAAGAACATACAAAAAATCTCCAGGGGCGAGTACCTGAGAGGTGTTCGCCTGGCCTGTCTGCATACCACTTTTCGTTTTCTTCTTTCTTTTTTTTTTTTTTTTTTTTTTTTTTTTTGGTCTTTTCAAGACAGGGTCTCCCTGTAGCCCCAGCTGGCCTGGAAGTTGCTCTGTAGACCAGGCTGGCCTTGAACTCACAAAGATCTGCCTGCCTCTGCCTCCCAAGTGCTAGGAATATAGGTGTGTGCTACCATGCCTGGCTGCATAAGCATTTCTATTAAATAGTAAATATCCCATTTCATTGTAAGAAAGTTTCTAAATTAGAAAGCCCAACTTTGGAGCTGAAGTCTGCTGCCTCTAATTACCAGCTCACTGACTGCCCTCAGGGTTCCTTCTTTGAAAAATTAAGAAGGGAAAATCTGCTCCCTCAACTCTAGGATAGGCCTTTAGAGACCTGATGAAGTGGCTGTGCTTTCTTGTGTGTCTGCTCAACTCCTGAAAGAACATGGACATCTGTCTTTGCCTCATACTCTCCTATTGCTCACCTTTCTCCAGGCCCTAGTGGTGCTCTTCTGATAAGCTTGAAACTGAGCCCATGATTCAGGACATGGGGCTGATTTCAGTATGGTCTTTATTGTTCTATATCGGGACACCAATACCTCCATTGATTCCTGGTTCTCAATTGACCTTTGTGATAATCAAAAGTACTCCAAATCTGTGTCTTCTGAGCTTTTACAAACCATAACTTGTTTTGTGGGTCACTTGATTTTTAAAAACTCCTAAAACTTTGATCTTAAATGCTTTGACTCTTTTCTACTATTAGATATGCATTTGAACCACACAGTGTTGGTGCTAACAATATTCAAACCAAGCTGGAAAGAAATCTTAGCAATATCTAAACCAGTAATATGGCCTTACTCAAGTGTGCTATTCCACCTAGCTTCAGTTTTATCATATGTAAAATGGGGAGAGTAGTAGCAAAAGATAAAGGGCTTTGTAGGGGAAAATTATTGTGAGGGTATGTATTAAATTCTATAGCACAATATGTAATATGCACACTCCATAAACAGCACCCAATATAATTATTACTTATTGTTGTCAACAGCAGAATCATTGGAATCATTTTCAATTGTTTTAAAATTGTAATTGCATCATAAACAATATTATCATCATAATTTATAAAGTAGAAGTAATTACATAGTCTGATTTAGCACTACACTAGAAGTTAAGTCCTGGGTGCTGCAATTTACTTCTTTTGCGTCATAGCAATTTTCTTTGCTCCCTCTGTGCCTCCATTCTCTACCTAAGGCAACTGTTATACCCAAAGCCAATCACATGTAAAGGAAAAATCATCACAAATTTTTTTGAGTATTGGAAGTCTGGAGAGGATGGTAACTATAAGCATGTGTCAAGTAAGGCACTGAGTGAAATTCTGATGGGGAAAGAGAAGCTGCAGAGTAAATCAAGCAAAGGAAATGCCGATTCTATTAACTCTACCCAGAGTGTAAGCCATATGCACCATAACCCCTGGTGTTTCCTTTCTCCTCCATCCTTTGAATTCCTAACTTCGACATTGGCTATATACATGAAAATCCAGATAAGAAAAGACTATTCAACAGAGACCCTAAGAAGTGCCTTTGAATAAACTGGACACCAAAACTGAGTAGCTAGATGGAAATTTAAACCATGTAAGGATTAGCTACAAAGGTAGTAAATTATAAACAAATGAACTGACATTGTAATCTGGTAAGCTCTGATAAGAGACCCAAAGATCACTAATACTAATATCATACCAAGAGTGTTTTATGGGAGAAACATGCTGCCTCAGTCATGGCTATGAGCAAATGCACTTGTCTACCAGAGCACATCCATACCAGATGTACTGCACCATTAAGTGTTTCTGTGCCTTATCTCAGAGAAGATTTTTACAGCTTTAGCCTTTAAGGCTTAATTAGATCTGTCACCTTATGGAGGGCTCTTAGTTGCTCAGAGGTGGTAAAGCTCTTGATCAAACATTCTGGGTACTTCACAGATTAGATAAAGAGAATCTCAGCATTTTCAAAGAGAGCCGGCCTGACAGAGATTGTCTTTAACAAGGGCTTACAGAATGCCCTTCTTGAAGTGCTCAGGTAGAACTTGTTGACCTCTCATTTCCTATGAGTACTTCTTGTACACTTATTTGTTAAGATGTGTCTGTCCTAAAAAAATTCCATGTACAATGAGTGGAACTGACATTAATTTCCACCCCTGTCAATACTTGCCCATGCCCTTTTTTATATCCACACCACCCAATCCTTGGTCTCGGGTAACTACTGATGTGCTTTCTTTCACTATGACTTAGATCTCTCTCTCTCTCTCTCTCTCTCTCTCTCTCTCTCCTCTCTCTCTCTTCACATTTCCATGTAACTACCACATAGTATATAGTACATACACATTTATGTCCAGCTACCTTCATTCACCATATTTTAGGTTTATTCATGTTGTTTCACCTATCTTCAGTGTAATTCTCTTAATTTTTTTTTAATTTTATTTATTTCTGTATGTGTACGAATGTACTGTCTGCATGCAGGTCTATGCGCCCGTGTCGTGCAATGCCACGGAGGCCAGAAGAGGGTGTCAGATTCCCCTGGAACTGGAGTTCTCCTGGGTGCTGGGGATCGAACCCAGGTCCTCTGTAAGAGCAATCGGCGCTCTTAACCGCTAGGCCATCTCTCCAGCCCAATTCTCTTAATTTCAAAGCGATTCCATAATATAATAGTGTGACTTGCCAGGCTTGGTGGCACATGCTTTTAATCCCAGCACTCGGGAGCCAGATACAGGCTGATCTCTGAGTTCAAGGCCAGCTTGGTCTACATAGTGAGCTCCAGGCCAGCTGGGACTAAAGGGAGACCGCTGGTCTCAAAAAGACCAAAAAAAAAAAAAAAGAAAAGAGAAAGAAAGAAAGAAAGAAAGAAAGAAAGAAAGAAAGAAAGAAAGAAAGAAAAAGAGAAAATGCTTAATGCAATTGCTCAGACAAATATTTATGAGTTGAACATTGGAAACCATTTAGATGCCTAAAACAAAAACAAAAAAATAGTATGACCTAATTTGTTCATCTATTAGTACTTTTTAATAGGCATCTGAATGGCTTTTCTTGTTAGTTTTTCCTCCCCATACTCATACTTCCACCTCTGCCCTGCCCACTCATTTCACACCCATTTAATCCTTCGTATTCCATTATTAACTTTCCTACCTTTATATCACTTCATTCTGTCATCAACCTTACCCATTTGTGAACTTTATATGTTTCTGTATACAAGAGTATACTTTTAACAACTGGTGTAAATTCAATAACACAATGCCTTAATTACTACAGTATTTTCACCATTTTGACATCCTACAGGGCAATTCTCTCTCTTTTCTCATTCAAGAGGATATCTGCTATTCTTAGCACTTTGTACTTACATAAAAATTCTGAAATCACTTTTTAAATTAACATTTCAACTTGGAGGCATTAACAACCATGAAGTTACTGTAAATAAGGATTGTAAGTTAGTATGAAGCCACGTTTTAACTGAAAAATAAATTATCAAGGAAACCCATATTTCACATAAAGCCCTAGTCCAATCCAAAATACCTCACTGTTTCATTAGACAATGTGTAATTTCGTAATGTTCTCTTATGTTGAGATTGTAACACTTCAGTAATACTGGATTTATATGAATGATTTTGTCTTAATTCCTATGGTTTAGGTAGCAAGTTACCAGAATTTCATGGCTTAAAAAAACACAAATCAGGTTTGAATTATGGCATAGCAGTTAAGAGTATCAGCTACTCTTGCATAGGACCCAGATTCGGTTCCCAGTACCCACATGGGGATAACAAACATCTGTAAGTTCAGTTCTAGGAGGTCTAACACCCTCTTTTGGATTCTGCATATACTCTATACATGTGGTGCACTTACACACATGCAGACAAAATACTTATGCACATAAAATACAAATTATTTTAAACATTTTAAACTCACGAATATATACTGAAAATATATAGACTCCATAAATATGAAATGAGTTTTACTGAGTTATGGTCAACATGTACTACGACTGTACTCCCTCTAAAATCTCCCAGAGAAAAATCTCTTCTAAAGCTATATTCATTATATGTCTTGGCTAGTGGGTACTTTTTTCATTGCTAATGACAGAGCATCTCTCAATCTGGCCTTCCTTCCTTCAACACAATGCTTATTCCTCTGTAGTTAAGTACCCAATAATACAGGATAATTTCCCCAGCTAGATAGATATCTTTAACTTAATCACCTCTGGAGATTTAATTTCACCATATACAGTCACGTTTCTGCATCTAAGGGCATGGAAATAATTATTTCAGGTCTCTGTTCTTCAGTGTACCACAGAATAAGTTATAATCCTTAACGAATTCTTGTTTACCAAGTCCATCTATGATGCAAAAGCAGTTCTTATGATGAACAATCCAGTTGCAGGTCCTTAATTATTTCATCTATGCTTCTGAAGCTTTCCTTTTATGTTTTATGAGCTCGAATAATAAGTTAGAATGTTTTTTACTAGCTTTCCTTGGATTTTCATAGTATCTTTTTTTTTAATTGTTTTATTTATTTTTGTATGTGTATGAATGTACTGTCTGCATGCAAGTTTGTGCACCCGTGTCATGCAATGCCGCGGAGGTCAGAAGAGGGTCTCGGATTCCCCTGAAACTGGAGTTCTCCCGGAATTGGAGTTTCAGACGGTTCTCCGCCGCCATGTGGGTGCTGGGGATCGATCCCGGGTCCTCTGTAAGAGCGGTTGGTGCTCTTAACCGCTAGGCCATCTCTCCAGCCCCTCATAATATCTTTGTTCTAGTTCTAAAGTGGGTACTTTTAACCCATATCAAAATAGCTGCTTTTCATTTTTTTCCTTAAAACTCTTCTCTTCGAGATCAGAAAATCAGAGAGAATTTTTGTCTGTATCATACATAAATTCACAGTAGGCTTTCAGACCACATTATTATTTCCTGCCACTAAATATTTTCCTCTCTTGATGTCCATCCTGTTACATCTATCTTACTGTTTTGTAATTTCTATTTCTCCACTGCTATCTCCATGTGGATTTGACCCAATGTGAAACTTCTTTCTGAAACATTATTTACTATTGATTTAACAATCCTGCACAGCTTCAAGATCTTGGAGAAATGCCTTCTGTATGGAAACACCGCATGTCTAAGTGCGCATTTCCTTTTCCTCAAGGGTAGTTCGATAGCCTGAAAACATGACTTTTTGTCTTCTGAAAACCTTGCTGTAGGGAAGAAAAACAGGAACAAAATGTTTTGTATGCTTTAAATCTCTAAGGGAAAGAGTGTTAATGGTATGCAAACTCCTTTGCAGATATCAGTAACCTCATATTGAAGCAAATTTCTCAGATTATATTACTGTTTGAGGGACAATTTCAAATGTGTGTGGTCTTACTGCATATCACTGAATTCATGCTTTCAAAACGCTGGAGCAGAAAGAGGAAAGTCATGTCTGCATAGGAAATGCGGTTCCTTTGAAAGTCCCTGTTCACTTTGCTGTTTATAACTCTTCACATTCTCTAGCTTGTACACTAAATCCCTATACCTTTCACTGAAGACTCAGTTCCTTCTTGAGTCCTGGAGCAAAATGAGAGAGGAAACATTTGAGAAAAAATGTAATCTCACCATTCACATTTCTACCGTTTTGTTAAGAAATTCAGTTGCCTATAATCCCAGAATCTGATGACTCCCTTATGAATATCTGGCTTGGATTCTGTTGTATTTCCTACAATGGTTCTTCTCCCTTTTCACCTCTACTCTGACTGTTCATGACACAACTTCTTAGAAAATCTCTCTCCCCCATTCTCCATAGTGCAACACTTACCGAAGACTGTACGGGCAGGCACAGATTCCCTGTTAAGCCAAAAAGACACTTGTGACAGAATGACCGTCATGATACATGGCAAGTACGTCTGGATCACAAAGTAGCCAATTTTTCTCTTCAGATGAAAGTGGGTTGTCATGACAACATATTCTCCTGGACAGAGAAAAAAAATTAGGCAGTATGATCATATAACCATTGTTAAAGCAACTTGAGTTCCAATTCTGTTCCCAAAGATCCTCAATCTTACATTCAAAGTAATACATCCTAGCACCTTCCAAACCCTTGGTCATTACTAATGATAAGAAATTTGGTGTGAAAAAATATGCTAAAAATATACCAGAACAATCCGCACAGAGCGATTTCAGCACAAGTTCATTCAAACCATGTTTTGTTGTCATTTCAAGTGCTTGTGTTATAGGTGCTCATCTAGTGCTACAGCTTTATTCAAATACTTAATCTTTGTAATGGTGGTATGATGTTAATAGTCCTTCAATCCTCATTTTAGGTCAACAAAATGAAGCAAGGCACTGAATGACTTGCACAAGGTTATCCAGATAATAAATACCAGCACCAAAATTTAAGTTCAGATAAGTTAGAGCCAGTTTGCTCTTCTTTACCACCATGCCTTGGTCTTCTAAAGGCTAACACTAATTGACTAGGACCAAAGGTTTGCCTAGGCACTGGAGAGATGGTTCACCATTTAAAAGCACACACAGCACTGGCAAAGAACCTGGATTTGGCTCTCAGCTCCCACACTGGGCAGCTCACTGCCTGTGATTTCAGCCTCTGTGGATCTGACACCCTGTTCTGGCTTCCCCCAGCACCCGCACAGTGCATATACAAACATGTACACACGCATACACATAAATAGTAATAAATATAAAAATTAAAGTTCATGTAGCAAAAATCTAGGCTGACTTATATAACGTCACTCAAAAAGTAAAAGTGAATACTTACTGATGGATGATAAAGAACAGCCTGTGATCATTATTACCAACTGTCAATAGGCAATTCTCAGACTTCTGGATTTTCAGAAGCATTTGACAGAGCTGAGTCCTTCATTTTCTTTTAGTCACGTTCCTCAGAGAAATAATGTTTTTTTGGTTTTCTTTCTATGTCTTGGGTCATGCTCTTCCCCCCCCCCAATCTCCAGTGATGGTTCTCTTAAATTTCTAAACACTGGAGGATATAAAGACTTAGGATCTACACTCCTGTTGTTATGTTTTTACTCTCATTCAGTAGCATGTGTTTTTACTATATTAAAATCTGATGATATCTTAATATATTTTCTGTTGGGACTTCCTACTTGCTATACATGGAATTTTATCTCCTTGAAGGTACTGTGAATTCTTAACCTACATTGCCTCAGAATGTAACCTCATTTGGAAATAGAGTTATTGCAGAGATAGTTACCATGAGGCCATACTAGTGTATGGTGAGCCCCTAATCTAATATGACTTATGTTCTAATATGAAGAAAGATGCTCACTTTGAAAGGCAGAGGCAGAAAATATAGGAAAAGAGATATCTGTAAAGGTATAAGAGGTAATAGAAAACACTATCTAGACAGGAGTAGAAAATCAACTATTCATGTCATATAACTTACAGTCAAAACACTAAACATACAGAACAAAGAAAAATGCTAAAAAGCAGTGAGAAAGATTGAATCATATATAAGGCAAGCTCATCAGAATAACATTTGACTGTTGAGTGAAGACTATGAAACCCAGAGGGGCTTGGACCTTTGTCCTACAATCCCTGAAAGAACACAAGTTCCAGCCCAGACTACTATACACAGCAAAACTACAAGTTGTAATTAGAGGAAAAGAAAGTTTCCATGATAAAAACAAATTTAAGGAATATGTGTCCACTAAACCAGGTCTACAGAGAATAATCTGTGGAATACAAGCAAGGGAGAAATCAAGCTGGTGCTGACTTCAATAGTGCTGGAAGATGCAATGCGTGCTACCAGAGGAGAAAAGTAATCATCAGTCTTAACCAGCTGTGAATACACTGTGCTTCAACAACAACTAGCTTAGTAGGGTATTCCCAATGGTCAATAGTGGCATGACTGTTATCTGATTAACCAGTCATGTTCTAACTGAATTTAAAATCTGCTTCATAAAATGGAGCCCATACCTGACATTGAAAACGGGCCTAGGAATCTGTGGCTAGGCAGGTCACAGGCCTTAGGTGAGTGCCTAATACTATTATTCTGTTAATAGACACAGTATTAAATTGATTCCTAATGAGTTATGGTTATAGCCACAGATTAATGCATCTCTCAAGTCTCAGTGGAGAAGCTTCATTATGCGGCAGATGGTGATTAACATAGAGACCCACGACTGGCCAGTGTGCAGAGACTAAGAGGCTACAGAGTACTCATCCCTGAATAGGACACTTATAACAAACTTTTGCCACCCAAGGCTCAGGGATTATTGTGGAAGAGGGGTGAGATTTGGATGACCACAGAGAAACAGAATTTTTCAGACAGCTGGTCAGTTATTCATATGGATCCACAGCAAAGGTGACAGCATGCACAAGGCCCATGTAAGCTTACAAAATCCCAGCATAGACATGGGGAGGTGGGTAAGAAACCCCAGCCCTATTTGAGCAACTATTGGCAACTGGTAGCTGTTGGGGGGGAGGAGTCAGTCTCTTTCAATGGTAAGACCCTTGGTAGATTGACTAGGTCTCAGTCTCCAGTGGACTGACCCAGACTGAAGGGCATTTGGGTACACAAGTTTGACTCTATTGTCATATACATACATACATACATACATACATACATACATACATACATATGTATGTGTATGAGACAGAGGAGTGGTAAGAGGGGCAGACAGGGGGAAGGGATCTAAATTCAATAAAATATATAATTGAATTTGCAACAATAAAATACTTTTTGTAATTTTTATTATTTTTATGTGTATGAGTGTACTGTCTGCATGTAGGTTGGTGCACCTGTGTCGTACAATGCCACGGAGGTCAAAGAGGGCATCAGATTCCCCTGGAACTGGACTTAAACACGGTTCTTAGCCACCATGTGGGTGCTGGGAATTGAACCCGGGTCCTCTGCAATTCTCCCCCTTATGCTTCTTAGTCTCATACTCTTGAACCTTTATCAATCCTATTTCTGAGTCATGTGAAATATGTGATATATACAATATTACTGATATATGTATATGTAATATATACTACTTAATATTATTTGGGGTGGGGGCTGGAGAGGTGTCACAGTGGTTAAGGGTACTCTGCTGTCTGCACAGGACCTAGGTTTAGTTCCCTGTACCCACATGTTGGCTAACAACTGTCAATAACTCCAGTTCTTGGGGATTCAACACTCTTTTCTGGCCCCCGTGGGCACTATTCACATCTGGTGAACTTATGTACATGCAGGCATAATACTCATAAAAATGAAAATTAGAAATTAAAATGTTAATATTATTCACAGTTATGTTCCATGAATATGAAAGGCAATGCAAATGTACTTTTCTTTCTTTTTTATTTGCAAATGTACTTCTCAAATGCTTATCAAATCAAACATTTAAAAAAATAATTGAATATATTTTCTTCAATCTCCTATTCTTTCCTTCCTCCCATTTCCTCTGCTTCCTTCCCCCTCTCCTCCCCTCCCATGCCCCCTGCCTGTATTCCCCCACTCTCCCCTGCTCCTCAAGCTTCCTGGCTTGCTATCTTTTTTCCAAAAGGCAAAGGCCATTCTCCTTACTGAAACTAGAGCACAGCACTGTTTGAAGAGAGTTCTATTTCTGCTCTTTTTTTCATATTATCTGAGCCCAGTGGGAAAAGACGAGGGCACAATGAATAGCCTTTTTAACATATACACAGACAGAGGCAGCAATAGACATGGAGGGAGGCACCATAGCATAGCATAGCATAGCATAGCATAGCATAGCATAGCATAGCATAGCATAGCATAGCATAGCATAGCAGTTTCTATTGGTAGAAATTACAAGTGCAGTTTTAGAAAGCTTAGCAAATTAATTAACTGTATCAACTAACTGAATAGGTTTCCTCAACTCCATCTCCAGCATTTTCTATCTTCATATTCTCTCTGTCAAAGTGAGAAATAAGCTTTACTGAGACTAGATTTTTCCAGCCTCTTTCTTCCTACTGGTGTGCTCCAGCTTGTTAAGCTTATTAAGTGCCATCTGTGCTGGGTGTGAAATATTCACAGGTAATTAAAGATAATCATATGTATTTATAAATTAGTTATCTATTAGCTATACCAGAATTGTAGAACAGCTTAGAAAATTAAGGCTTTGTGGAACTGAATGTATTTTGCTAAAGTGAATTGTTCCCTTCATATCTCTCTCTCTTTCTCTCTCTCTCTCTCTCTCTCTCTCTCTCTCTCTCTCTCTCTCTCTCCCTTCTCTCCTTCCCTCCCTCCCTCTCTGTTTTTTTGTTTGTTCACTTTTACAAAAGGGTTTTGGAATTTTTCCCGTTTCTTGGATCTCTAGCACTTATGCTCAATCCCTGTTAAGTATGAAATATTTGAAGATATAATGTAAAACAGTCTCAAATTATGTATTTTCTAGGGTTGTGAAAGAGGATTTTTTAAAATAAATATCTTCATCAATTAACTCTGTATATAAAGAAAGATGATCTTTCTCCATTAAACCAGTGTTTGATTTTTATCCATCTCTGTACATCTGTCCCTATTTTGTCTTGCCTTCCGTTTTAATTTCATTTCTGTCTCTTTGTGTGTCTTATGCTTTCTCTTTTTTATTTATCTACACATGTAGAGATAGCGTAAACAACTGCAATCATGACAAATCATGACAAAAGCAGTATTGGAACAAGTTTTTAGGAAAGACAGAAAAATAAGATCATGTATCCTAAACATCTCCCTAGAAAACCAATGTGGTAATTTGCCAAATGAGAGGAAACGGAGTCAGCGTTGCAATTGAAAACTGGTCAATAAGCACCTGGAATTTGAAAAATATTGTTCATTTACTTTATGCACACTTGAATCTGGAGCAAAAAGTAGAAACACTTTGCTGGGATTTGCCTCATATTGGAGACTGAATGCATTTGGAGAAGAATTCAATAATACCAAACAGAATAAATGCAGATTGTAGGTCTTTTCCAGTCCAGCTCCCCAGTCACATATTGAGCCTCCACTGGAGTAGAATATTCAGCTTTTAGAGGGGAATGCCGGCTTGAACTGTCACATATATGTGAGGTAATAATATTTATAGGGTTCTTAAATCAAAATATATGAAAGTATTTGTAGAAAAATGTCTCCTACTCATCTGTCTTATTTCCCCATGCTTTAGGTAACTATGAATAACAGTTACTTATGTGTTTTCCTAGAATTATTACATATATACAACATGTTTCATATATGTGTATACATATATAATCTAATTAAATCTATTTTCAAAAATATATATATTTAAATAATTTCATAGCAATTAAAGAGAAGAAGAAAACATTCAGGTCTTGGTCCTCTTGCATCCTGTCCCCTGTTTCATTGAGTCTCTGGATTTCATGAGGCCTGACCTGTCATCTTAGGGGTTCAGACTTATTTAGTGTCTTCATTGTCAGCCACGGGAATCTTATTGAGGAAAAAGCAAGCAAAGGAATTCAGTGGCCTCAGTATAAATGGTACAGAGACTGGACATTGCTGACTAGGGAGCTACTTGTGGTCTCACAGGGGATCCAAACCCCAAGGCTTCAAGGACACTGTGGGTTGTCTCAAGAAGAGAAGCAAAAATTGGAGTACATACAGGGATGTGAAAGTACATGCCCTCCACATATACAATGATCCTCCTAAGGTATTTACTTTGCCTGCTAAAAGAAAGAAAGCCATATAGATGCCTTTTCCCAAAAGACTTTGAAGGGTCTTTCTACAAAGAAATTACTCATGTTAAACGGACAACACTCCTAAAAAAGAAATGCAATACCAACAAAAGAGAAGAATATATATATATATATAATCAGACTAATCTAGGTGCTCTTAATTGCCTTTTGTTGGGTTTCAGATTTTAAAGTCAATCTCTAAAGGAAGCACTGAAGTCTTAATTATGAACAGAGAACTGCTTTATTTTTCATGGTGATACTTTCACAAATTTATGATCCCACACATCTAAAGTTCAAAAGTCTCAAATGAGATTTTAAAAATCTATTATGTCATTTAAAACAATTTTAATGAGCTGGGGTGTGGTGGCACAAGCCTTTAATCCCAACACTCAGGAGGCAGAGGCAGGTGGATATCTGTGACATGGAGGCCAGCCTGGTCTCCATAGCAACTCCAGGCCAGCAGGGGCTACAGAGAGACCTTGTTTCAAAAAGAACAATAAATAAATAAATAAATAAATAAATAAATAAATAAATAAATAAATTTAACCGTGTGCGTAAAATACAAAACTGGATGCATTTATGTGGTAACAGGTACTGTTTTGATAC
The DNA here is from genome assembly GCA_009823505.1 of Rhizomys pruinosus. Lineage (NCBI taxonomy): Eukaryota > Metazoa > Chordata > Mammalia > Rodentia > Spalacidae > Rhizomys > Rhizomys pruinosus. The sequence goes on along the minus strand of VZQC01012466.1, from coordinate 781,775 downwards.
CTGTATATTTCATTGGTGTTCTAGTTTGCTTTTCAATTGCTGTGACAAAGCACTCTGACCAAACACAACTTGGAGAGGAAAGAGTTTATTTAGCTTATATATCCTGGGTCACACTTCATCACTTAGGGAGCCCAAGGCAGGAACTCAGGGCAGAACCTGGAAGCAGGAGCGAAGCACAGGCTATGGAGGAATGCTGCTTACTGGCTTGTTCCCCTGGACAATGGTCAGCCTGCTTTCTTATACAATACACAACAAATTGTCAGGGTGGGGGAATCCCCACAGTGAGCTGGGCCCTCCCTCATCACTCAACAATCAAGAAAATATCCCATAGACATGCCCACAGGCCAGTCCAATGGAGGAAATTCTCCAACTGAGGTGCCCTCAACCCAGGTGTGTCAAGTTGACACTAAAGCTATCCAGCACAATTGGCTAAGCTGTATTCTTTCTGGTGGTTCTGGGGGAAGGCTACCTGCATATCTTTCTTTGTAGCCCTATTTTACTTCTTTAAATGCAGAAACAACTATTTTCTAATCATTTGCTCTCTGGCTGGTTTTCCTGTTTGTCCTTTGTGAAGACCCTTTGTTGGGTCTACGTAAGTAACCCAGAATTAACTCTTTATTTTAAAAATCATATGATAAGAAGCCTTAATTTGACCTTCATAACTACCACTTTCTTATGTAACAATGTGTTCACAGGCTGTGGGTTGGGGGCCGTTCTTCCTCCTGTTATAAAAATTGAAAGTGCATTCTAATCTTGTAGAAAAAAAGAAGATAAAGATGGAAAGACAAAAATCTTGACAGTACATGAAATACGGGTAATTATTCTACCCAGCCATCAAGACTTATATTGAACCTGGTGGAAGAGTAGGGAGTGAATAAAGTGATATGTTTATTCATATACTTGAAATATGAACATGTTTATTCTGTAAAGGTAAAACGTAAGAGACACAAAATAAGTCCAATATTTATAACTATGAACTAAACTATGAACTATGAACTAAAACATGTCATTGAATTATTTTATCTGATTTTATTTCTTTCTTTGGAAACCTGGGATAATAATATTGCTTACCTCGCACTTTTGTTTCTGGTTAAGTTAATATATGTCTTTAGGACTGTGCTTGACATATTTTACATGCTCAAAATTTGATCATTATTAATTTCACCACCACACTTCTGTGTTAATATCATCAATAAGAGAAACAAAATGCCAACATCTTGCTGCCATAGCAAAATACTAGCATTCAAACAAGATAAATCTATCACCTCACAGGTCTGGTGGCTAGAACTATGAAATGAAGGCTTCAGTATTACCAGGATCTGTTTAAAACCTGTAAGAGAAGCATTTTTGTCTTATAGTGGTTTCAACTATTTTTCTGACAATCTCTTAATATTGTTTTGCTTCTAGAAACATCTACCTGATCACTGCCTTAGTGTTCTTCATGATCTCTTGCAATTTGCCCTTTTCATAAGGACACCAACCATATTAAATTAAGAGACCTACCTGTTTGGTGCATATGACCTCATCTTCAGTAATTACCTCTGTAATGACACTATTTCCAAATAGGGTCTCATTCTGAGGTGCTAGGGTTAACACTCTGACATATCTTTTGGTGAAAACATAATTAAATTCATAATACCAGTTTCACTAAGGATAAAGGGAAACTAGTATTCTCACACAGTGACAATGGAAATGGGAATTGTTTAACCTTTCAGAGCAGTAGTTTGTCAATATGTATTTTTTTAATGTGTCTACATTTTGAAGTAGCAACCCCAATGTTCTGTCTGGATCATAGACAGATAACTATGCAGCAGAAAAATGCTGTCTGGAAAAGGAGGGTCTTCACAGTATTGTTTACAGAACTAAACACAAAGCATAATGGTAGATAATTGGTTAAATAGGCTATGAGCCCTACAAACGATTCCATTACAGTTGAAGGGGTTATTTTGCAGAGTTATACAATGAAATGCTACTGAAAACAACACACATAATTGGTAAGAATTGTCTGGTATTGAAAGAGGACATTTTATTATGTTTTTAAAGAACCAAAACAAATAACAATGTCTTCATTCTAATTGTTAACATATTTCTACTAAATTGTATGCATATTTTATTTGGATGCTTTATATCTAGTTCCCTGGAAACATTTATAATAAAAAACTAAATGAAAAATGTAATCAATGTCATGGGTTCATTTAAATAAAAATATCCATACAATAATGCAAAATACATCAAACTATACAAAATCAGTTAACGTACTGAAAATTTTAAGTTAATATTTTTCCTTATTAAATTTATTTTTATTTTAGTTTTTATTTGTGTGTGCATGTGCGTGCGTGTGTGTGTGTGTGTGTGTGTGTGTGTGTGTGTGTGTGTATGTGTGTGTGTAGAGGCCAGACAGCACTAGATCCCTTGGAGCTGATGTTACAAGTGGTTGAGACAAAGTGTCTTGATGAGAAGCAAACTCCTCTGCAAAAGCAGTTGGTACTTTTTTAATATTTTAATATTTTTATTTGATATGTATGATTGTATCGTGTGGATGTTGGTAAGTGCACCTGTGTTGTGCAGTGCCCACGGAGTGCAGAAGAAGGCATCAGATCCCCTGGAACTGGAGTAATGGATAGTTTGTTAGCTGCCATGTGGGTGCTGGGACACAAATCCCGGTCCTCTACAGGAGCAGTCAGTGGTCTTAATTGCTGAGCCATCGCTCCAGCCCCACAGTTGGCATTATTAACTGCTGAGCCATTCCTCCATCCCCATAAGGAATATTTTGTAAAAAGTGCAATGAAAAACTGCATTTGTCACTCGCGTTTTTGGTGGTATGGTTTTAGAAATCCTATGAATACAAAATCTCTATGTTCTCAAGTCCTTTTCATAAAATTGCATAAATATTTGCATAAACCTTGCATACATCTTCAGTAAACATTAAATTGGCTCCATATTACTTGTAATGTTAGATAAAATGCAAATCATTCTCGTAATAAATTGTTTAGAAGATGATTGACCCTTTGAATTTGATGCCATGTAGGTAGTGCAGAGGAGGAGCAGGGCAGGGAGCATGGAGAACTGGTACTGGAATACACTCCTGGGGATGGGAAGCCCCACACGCAGAAGCGGTCCTAGGCAAAGGGCTTTCTGTTGTGCTGTATTCTTCTGTTCCCTGCTGTGTTTTGCTGTGCTGTAGTACTTTGTGTCATGATCTCTTTCACCTGTAGCCTTTGAGAAGAATAGATTTTTTCCCCACATACAATTTGAGATTTTTATATCATTATTTGTCTTTCAAATGATGCCCTTTTCAGATGCTCTCTCCTAATCCTGAAGTGAAGGGAAATGGGGGGGGGCAGACAAAATCACATCATGAAATCATAACTTATGTTCAGATAATGAAACAGTGGATGAGTACCAAACTTCATCTACAATTGTGCACTCACAGAGACAAGTGTTGTTTGGATATTAATGCTGAAAATTTCGTTGTATAACAGCACAAAGTATTAACATGTGATGTGTGGGCCCTAGCACATATTCTATCTTGCCAATTACTATAAAGTTTTCCTTTCACGGTAAACTATTTGATTTCAAGTAAATTTCCATTTTTATTGTATCATGGTAAGATCATAGTGCCACTTTCAGGCCTCTGCAACTGGGCAGGTTAAAAATGGCCAAAACATACTATATCACACTACTCTCTCAACAAGTCTTTGTTTAATATCTAAAAATTGGCAGTTGAGAAAACAGGTTTTCTCAGTGTTTTCTGTGAGGTGGGTGATGAACTAAAGAAAATAGTTTCCTGACTATTCTTGGACCTTCTGGCCATGTGCCTGACTTTTATTAGGGACAATAACTTGTCACCTCAGCACTGTCTGAGATGAGTAAATCTCCTAATGTGAAACCTTTAGGATCCAAGTCTGATGTCCTATCACCATGGCTGCTCTCTGACTTCTAGCAAACCTCTACCACCTTGTATCTCATTTCTCAAGAGGTACCAGGGCTCTATGATTAAAAGGGACTCAAGTCACACCTGCTTCATTTCACAGTTTGGCTCTGCTGCTCATAACAACATGTGGCAAATTATTGAATTTCTACATGCCTTGGTTTTCTCAATGTAATAGAAGTATTTTCCAAAATTGTTTCTAAGATTAGATAAGTTATAAACACTTGGAATGCTGCCGGAATGTTTTATAGAAATATGTTAATAAGGAAATACCTGTACTAGACCGGATTATCTCTTTCCCAACAACATGACCAAGCAGGTCATATTGATTCAGGCGAGAGCCATCCTGTGCCACTTCCACAGACTTGTTCTTCCCAAGAGTCCAAGAATAAATCACTTCAGCTTTGGTATAGGCATCTGCAACAGGGAAGGGTTGAAAAGAAGTATAAGCAAAAGGAAAATGATTACCCATGATACTAAATGTGCATGAGATTTAAATGTGGCTTCCATCACAAAAACTTCTGGATACATATTTCTCTTTAATTTAAATCCATCTCTCCACTCATTCAGACATACATCCCTCTAAATAACCACTTTTTATGTAACTATTATTCTATAAACAACTTATCTACAAATGAACTCACAGTAGTTTCTCTCTTTAATGACCAACAATAATTTTCCTTCTCTTGGAGAAGAGAGTATATAGAGATGGGAAAGAAAGACTAAAAGGTTACCTCATTCACACAACTCAAACTCAAATGAGACAAGACCCAGAGAAGTATTTGAAATGAGTGAATCAAGATAGCTATAAGAAAAGCAAGTTCGGGGATGGAGACATGGCTCAGGAGTTAGGAGCACTGGATGTTGGTGTAGAGAGACTGGGTTCAGTTCCCAGTACTCACATAGTGGCTAATGACTGCCCTTAATTCTACTTCCAGGGGATCTGATGCCCTCTTCTGACCTCCTCAAGCATTGCACAACACAGGTGCACTTATGTATATGCAGGCACTACACTCATACACATATAGTAAAATAAAATTAATAAAAAAGTTAAAAAGAAAAATAAACTACTAGGATTGTAATCCATTTTTTCTTTAATTAATGATGAGGTGAACATATGAGATGAAAAAACCTTCAAACTAATTGTATTTTAAATTAAAAATAAAAATCTGAATTAAAAATACCAATAATTAAAGATCACAATGTTCTTTCCTAACTTATTTACTAGCATTTTGATGTACAAACCAGAAATCTCACATGTTTTCTTTTGCACCAGGTTGTCAATGTTTTATCTTTGATTTGTAATTCAAATGTCAAATATAGAATTTTTATGTTGAGTTAGATAATTGAAAGAAACAAATTGATTCCTTTTCACATGAAGCCAACTTTCTGTACAGTGGAGTCTATATTTTGAGTAAGTACTTTGCCCTAACTCAGGTACCCAGGCTGAAAAATGGAAACTAATTGTTATACTTTTACCCATTCCTTTCAAGTTTTAAGCTGTCTGGTGTTAAAGTCAGCAAGAAAATGTATCCACAGCTCAGGATGGCAACTACCGCATCCATACTGTGCTCTGCTTAAATAGTTTACCATTACCAAATAATTTCTGGTGAATCTTCCAGTGGACATATGCAGATTTTGGATTCCTGTAAAATTTTGCAACACTGAATATATTTATAAGTAAATCTGGCATAAGATCTACTTGTGGGTTTGAGTTGTGATATGCATACATTATACATTTTACAACTTGTTTTCATATAATTAAGACGTTCCATGACTTACTTATAATGAACATCATACCAACAACTCATTCACAGTAAAATTCCCATTGATACCGTGAAAAAGTACTTGTCACACAAGCACGGGGGCAGCAAGACACATGGACTTGCTACATAGCTAGTGTGGATAAATCAGTGAGATGCAACTTCATTGAGAGACTCTGTCTCAAAAAAAGGGGTAGAGAATGATAGAATGAAGAACCACATGAAGACATGCTGTTTCAATCTCTGGCTTCCACACACAGAGGCTTTTAACCTAAAAATCTATGAGATTTAGTTTTTCCCCATAAATTGTCTAATAAATAGTCTCAATCATTTGTTGACATACTAATAACATTATTTCATACTGATACACAATTTGTACATCAAACTCTAGGGAGCCTATGGAGGACTCCTACATTGGGATCTCCCTAGAGGTTACGCAGGACACAGATCATAGAATAACAATCACAGATATATTAAAACAAATCATAAAACTAAGGGGGAGAGAATGAAAAACTCAGAAAGGACCTAGAGGGAGACAAGGACAAACTTCGGAATGAACTAAAAGGAGAAAATGACAGGCTCCGGATAGAGCTAGAGGAAAAAAAATGACAATCTTCAGAAGGAAGTGGAAATACTGAAAAGATCCAATGCTGAAATGAAAAAGGAAAACAAACGAGCAAAACAAGGAGCTACAAGAAAAGTTTGAGAAGCTCCAAGAGGAAGTGGAAATAGTAAAGAAAACACAGGAAGAAAAGAAAAAGGAAATTGAACAGGCATACAATCAAAAGGAAAGAATGGGAAAAAGCCTCAGAAACAGAATGGAAGAAGCAGAAAAAGAATATCAGACCTAGAAGATAATACAGAACAACTAAAAAGCTCAAGTAAAGACTATGAAAAATTTTAAACTGCACAACAGTGGAACAACCAGGAAATGTGGGACACTATGAAAAGATAAAACCTCTGTATTATAGGGATAGAGGAAGGAGAAGAATCCCAAGAGAATGGTATTGATCAGATTGTCAACAGAATAATAGATGAAAATTTCCCCAAATTAAAAAAAAAGATAAACCCATACAAATACAAAAAGCACATAGAACACCAAATAGACTAGACCAGAAAAGAACCCCCCCACCATATCATAGTTAAAATGCAAGACACCCAAAACAAAGACAAAATTCTGAAAGCCACAAAAGAAAAACAGCAAGTTACATATAAGGGCAAACCTATCAGAATTACAGCTGACTTTTCAGTGCAAACTATGAAAGCAAGAAGAACGTGGACCAAAGCAAACCTATCAGAATTACAGCTGACTTTTCAGTGCAAACTATGAAAGCAAGAAGAACGTGGACCAAAGCATTCCCAGTGCTAAATGACTACAAATGCGAACCCAGGTTATTATACCCAGCAAAAATGTTGATTCTAGTTCAAGGAAAGAGAACAATCTTCCATGACATAAACAAAGTAAAGGAATACATGTCCAGAAAACCAACCTTTCAGAGAATACTCTAAGCAATTCAAAGGACAGAGGAGGGGAGTAACTACCCCCCAGGCACCTTGAGAGAGAAATTAATAAAAGCAGAAATGCAGTAGTAGAAACCTAGATGAAAAATGCAAATAAGGTGAAAGGAAGCAACACACACCTCTCAATTATAACCTTAAATATTAATGGACTAAACTTCCCAATCAAAAGGCATAGACTGGGAGAATGGATTAGGAAACAGAATCCATCCATATGCTGTCTACAAGAAGCTCATCTCACCCTCAAGGATAGGCACCAACTTAAAGTGAAAGGATGGGAAAAAATATTCCAAGCAAATGGTACCAAAAAGAAAGCAGGAGCTGCTATTTTAATATCAGACAAAATAGACTTCAAAGTAGAAGCAATTAGAAGAGACAAAGAGGGCTATTATATCCTTATCAAAGGGAAAATTAACCATGAAGACTTCACAAACATGAATATATATGCACCCAACTCCGGTGCACCGACCTTTATAAATACAACTCTACAGGACATCAAGGCAGAGATTAACCCCAGCACACTCACGGTAGGGTACTTCAATACCCCACTGAGTCCTTTAGACAGATTAACTGGACAAAGAATAAACAGAGAGACATCTGAACTGAACAATACAATACATTAAATGGACCTCACAGACATCTTCTGAATATTCCACCCAAGTACCAGAGAATATACTTTCTACGCAGCACCCCATGGAACGTTCTCCAAAATCGACCACATATTTGAACACAGAAAAAAACCTCAACAAATACAAAAAAATTGAAATAATTTCATGCATTCTATCAGACCACAGTGCAATAAAGCTCAATATCAACACTAGGATAAGCCCTGCTACCTACACGAATACATGGAGACTAAACAACACACTCCTGAATAATGAATGAGTTAAGAAGGAAATAAAGAAAGAAACAAAAGCATTCCCGGAACTAAATGACAATGACAGTACAACACAACGAAACCTATGAGTCACTTTAAAAGCAGTCCTAAGAGGGAAGTTTATAGCTCTGGGTGCCCACATAAAAAAAAAAAAAAAAAAAAAAAAAAAAAAAAAAAAAAAAAAAAAACCAGAAAGAGCACAGATAAATGAGCTAACATTGCAGCTAAAAACACTTGAAAGACAACAACAAATAAACCCTAAAAGTAACAGACAGGAAGAAATAACAAAAATCAGAGCAGAAATCAATGAAATAGAAACAAAGAAAACAATACAAAAAAATCAATGAATCCAAAAGTTGGTTCTTTGAGAGAATAAACAAGATAGACCGACCCCCTAGCCCAGTTAACCAAAAGAAAGAAGGAACAACTCCCAATCAATAGAATCCATGATGAAAGGGGAAATATCACAACAGACAATGAAAAGATCCAGACAATCATATGGGGAATACTTCAAAAACCTATACTCTACTAAATTTGAAAACCTAAGTGAAGTGGATGAATATCTGCAATCTAGGGAATCACCAAAGCTAAACCAAAAAGAGATTGACATCTTAAACAAACCCATAATATATGAAGAAATTGAAAATGTAATGAGACTTCCCAACTAAAAAAAGCCCAGGTCCAGATGGTTTCACAGCAGAATTCTATAAAACATTTAAAGAGGACTTACAACCATTATTACTAAAACTATTCAGAAGGATACAAGCAGATGGAAAGCTCCCAAATTCCTTCTATGAAGCCTGCATCACTCTAATACCAAAACCAGGCAAGGATGCAACCAAAAAAGAGAACTACAGACCCATCTCATTAATGAACTCAGATGCAAAAATTCCAAACAAAATACCTGCAAACCGTATATGGACCCTCATTCACCATGATCAAGTTGGATTCATATAAGAGATGCAGGGATGGTTCAACATACGAAAATCAGTAAATATCATAAAACACATAAACACACTAAAGGACAAAAACCACACAATCATCTCAATAGATGCAGAAAAAGCCTTTGACAAAATTCAACATCCCTTCATGATTAAAGTACTAGAGGGAATTGGACTGGAAAGATTATTCCTCAACATAATCAAAGCCATTTATATGAATCCAAGAGCCAGCATCATCCTAAATGGAGAAAACTTAGAAGGATTCCCCATAAAGGTAGGAACCTGACAAGGCTACCCCTTGTCACCACTCCTCTTCAATATAGTGCTTGAAACACTGGCTAGGGCAATAAGGAAAGAAAACGAAATTAAAGGAAATTAAAGGAATACTAATTGGCAAAGAGGAAGTAAAACTATCCCTTTTGCGGACAATATGATAGTTTACCTAAAGGATGCTAAAAACTCCACCAGAAAACTCCTAGTAATGATTAAGAGTTTCAGTAAAGGGGTGGGATACAAAATCAACCTAGAAAAATCAGTAGCCTTTCTTTACAGCAACAACAAGCAACTGAAGAAGGAATATAAGGAGAACTTCCCAATCACAAAATCTTCAAAAACAATAAAATACCTAGGAACAAATCTACCCCCAAAACCCCAAAAATCTCTACAACAAAAATTATAAACTCTTGAAGAAGGAGATTGAAGAAGACATCAGAGGGTGGAAAGACCTTCCATGCTCATGAATCAGAAAAATTAATATAGTAAAAATGTCCATTCTACCAAAACTAATATACTGATTCAATGCAATTCCAATTAAAATCCCAAGGACATTCTTCACAGGCTTAGAAAAAATTCTTAAATTCACATGGAACAACAAAAGACCCTGAATAGCCAAAGCAACCCTGAGTGAATAGAGCAATACAGGGGGGATTTCTATACCAGACATCAAACTATACTACAGGGCTACGGTCATAAAAAGAGTCTGGCACAAAAATAGACCTGTAGACCAATGCAACAAAACTGAAGATCCAAACTTGAGAACATACAATTTCAGACACCTCGTATTTGACAAGGGGGCCAAAAAAACTCAGTGGAGGAAAGACAGCATCTTCAGCAAATGGTGTTGGCAAAATTGGATCACCACTTGTAGAATAAAATTAAACCCCTACCTCTCACCCTGTAAAAAATCAACTCCAAATGGATCAAAGACTTCAATGTGAAGCCCAAGACTCTGAAGGTGATAGAAGAAAAATTTGGCAGCACCTTACAAGACATAGGTGTAGGAAAAGACTTTCTTAATCAGACAGCAGCTGCACAGGAAATAAGGTCGACAATTGACAAGTGTGACCTTATTAAACTCAAAAGTTTCTGAACAGCAAAAGAAGCAATCAGGGAAGTGAAGAGAAAACCCACAGAGTGGGAGGAAACCTTCACCGCTGATACATCTGACAGAGCATTAACTTCCAGAATATATAAAGTACTCAAAAAACAAAGAAGTAAGAAAACAAATGACTCACTTAAAAAGATGGAGTAAAGAGCTGAACAGAGACTTCACAAGTGAGGAAATAGAGATGGAAGAGAAACATCTTAAAAAGTGTTCAACATCGCTAATAATTAAGGAAATGCAAATTAAAACCACTTTAAGGTATCCTCTCACCCAGATAAGACTGGCAAGGATCAAGAAAACAAATGATACTAAATGCTGGAGAGGGTGTGGAGAAAGGGAACACTCATCCACTACTGGTGGGAATGCAAACTTGTACAACCACTGTGGAAAGCAGTATGGAGAACCCTTAAAAGACTCAAAACCAGCCTACCACCTGACCCAGACATACCACTTCTGGGAATATATCCATCAGACTCTTCCTACCACAGAGATACATGTACAGCCATGTTTATTGCAGCTCTCTTCAGAATAGAGAAGAGCTGGAACCAACCCAGGTGCCCCTCAACTGATGAGTGGATAGAGAAAATGTGGTACATCTACACAATGGAGTTCTATGAAGCAGTCAAGAAAGATGACATCATGAAATTTGCAGGTAAATGGATGGAACTAGAAGATTTTTTTTGTCTTTTTGAGACAGGGTCTCTCTGTAGCCCCAGCTGTCCTGGAACTCACGTTGTAGACCAGGCTGGCCTTGAACTCACAAAGATCTGCCTGCCTCTTTTTTTAATTTTTTATTTATTTTCTGTATGTGTATGAATGTACTGTCTGCATGCAGGTTTGTGCACCCATGTTGTGCAATGCCGCGGAGGTCATAAGAGGGTGTCGGACTCTCCCCGGAACTGGAGTTCTCTTGGAATTGGAGTTTCAGACAGTTCTCAGCCGCCATGTGGGTGCTGGGGAGAGAACCCGGGTCCTCTGTAAGAGCGGTCGGCGCTCTTAACCACTAGACCATCTCTCCATCCCTGGAACTAGAAGATTTTATGCTAAGTGAAGTAACACAATCCCAGAAAATCAAAAGACGAATGGTATCCCTCATCTGTGGGTGCTAGTACCAAGTACCTAGTTGTAAGACAAACTGAACAATGTTAATGTTATATTCCTCATGATCTAAAGATAACTGTGCTCTTGCATTGTGAATCCCTAAACAGGTTATAGAGCTGACCTAACATTTATTTTCAGTCCTTGGGTTGTTGGTACATGATGAAGGTTTTGTGTGCATCTTTTTGAGTAATACGGGATTTAAATGGAAAGATGTGAATCAAGAAATATGATATGGAAATAACATACAGTTTGTTTCCAAAGGATACAATTTTAATATAGGTGCAATGTGACAGGCTAGTACAACTTAGCTTTTCTGGGTGCTTAATGACCATACATAATGCCCATACCAATTTGGCCGAGGGACCTAAGGGATAACTTTGTTCCTTGCCCTCAGAGGTCAACTAAGTCTTAGGGGATTATGCATGCGGGCATCTCTTCAAATGTCCTGCAAATGTGGGTCACCAGTCTTCTTGTTCAGGTTGGTCTTGGAAAGCCACCAACAGGACTTCAGCCAGTGTCCAGTCTATAAAGAGGAAAGTCTGCTCATGCTTCAGAAAAGGAAGCCTGGTCTAGTAAGACCTGATTTTGTCCTCAAGTGGATGGAACTGGTAAATGATAAGCTGAAAGGAGCAAGGGGCTCCCCCTCCTTCCCCCAAAAAAAACCCCTGAGAGTCTCCTGAGGACTAGATCCTCAACTGACCTTGAGAAAACAAAAACCTTGGTTAATCTGGGCTAACTGTCTGGCCTTAAGCATCCAAAAGGAAAGTACAACCAAATATAAATAATCAGTAAGACTAGAGAAACTGTACTGCAGACATAGAACTTGAGATCTTAATAAAGAGACAAAAAAAAAAAAA
>VZQC01012466.1:729683-768897 GCA_009823505.1 Rhizomys pruinosus | reverse complement strand
TGTGTGGGTTTGGGCACAACTGCTTGCAAATTGGTTTTACATGAAGGATGCTTGTACTCACAAATTATCACTTATTGTTTAAAAAAATGAAAACAAAACAAAACAAAACAAAAAAAACAGAGAAAGATGCAGAAAAGTTATGGCAGAATGCATGATCTGGGATGGGTAGGGGTGGGGTGGGGGGAAGGGAAAGGGATATATGCCTGAACTGAATTGGAAAATGATGTATGAAATACACAAAGCATCAATAAAAAAAATGTAGTTATTTTATTATTAATCAGACACTATGCTCAATTTATCAATTCAACTTTACCATAAATTAGTTACATGTGGAAACAGATAGTGGACATACAGAATTGTACAAACGATACTATCCACAGACTCTAGCATCCACTAGAGATTTCAGTTCCTATCCCCCCCTAAATAAGGGAAGGAAAATGTTGTCTCTCAACTGTAGTTTTCTATAATAGATTGCATATATTTGATATGTGGTTTTAAATTATTTTTCAAAATTTGCAGTCATAGAAAAGTGAAGTATTTATGCTTTGTAGGCATAGAAAAGTGAAACATTTTTTTCATTTCTATAAGGAAATGTAACTTCTCCCATATGATTTAAAATACAGCTGTCAGTCTTTTAATCTGTCAATTTAAAGCTATAATAGAAACAAGTAAAATAATTATTTCAATTCCTTCTTAATTGGGCTATAAGTTCTTAATGGCATTATAAGTAAAGTACAAAGGAATTTATTAATGCTAACTTATATTGGATCCTATTCTGAGAGAGAAATGTCAAAATAATAGAAATCATGAGGAACCAATGAATCCACACCCATCTACAAGAACTTATCACCAACCTCAGCTGACTGTGAACCTGTAAAATGATCTGATTTCAGAAGCAGCAAATGAATATGGGAATTTATGTGATATATCCCAAATTTGAATCTTGACATATGATTTGTGCATGTGTGGTGTTTACATAAGTGTATATGTACACACCCAGGCAAGTGTGATGTCAGGAGAGAATGTTGGGTGTCTTTGTCTTGCTGGCAGCCAGCCTGCCTCAAGGATCCTCCTGTCTCATGCTAAACATCCCTACCCTGCCAGCATTGGTGTTGTGGGCATGCATGCCCATACCTGGCTTGTAATGCTGGTACTGGGGATCCAAAACTCAAGCCCTTCTGCTTGTGTGGCAAACATTTTGCTCTTTGAGCCTCCTCCCCAGCCCTTGACAAATGGTGTTTTAATGTAATGAACATTGCATAGATCAAACACATGACAATTGCATTGATAATTTGCAACCTGTGTTGGAGACTTCCTTCCATATATGAAAATGGTCTGTTGTGATATAGATTTAGAAACAAAGCATTCCATGATATTTATGATATATTGAGGACTCCAATTACACTTGTTTAAATTACTATCACCTAAAGAAAGTTAAATCTTTATTATTTTTATGTGTACAAGTGTATTGCTTGCATGTATGTAAATGCACCCATGTGCAATGCCTGCAGAGGTCAGACAAGGGTATTGGATCCCCAATAACTGGAGCTAGAACAGCTGTTAACTGTTGTGTGGGTGCTAGTAACCAAACTCAGATCCTCTGCAAGAGCATTCTGTGCTCTTAATCACTGAGCCATCTCTCTTGGCATACATCTTCTTCTGAGCAGAGACACACCTTTCCATATCTTCTCATTTTTGCTGTTCAGGTAATAATAACACTCTGTTTAAAGAGCAATGTGGGGTTCTACCTAAGGGTTTTGATAATGTAAGACTATATTTTCCATGGAAAGACTAAGTGATAGAAGGTTTTTTTTCTCAAACTATAATATAAAAATTTCCTTGATGGATTTCTTGAGTTAAGCTGACTAAAGAAAAGCAGGAATTAGTCAATGCTAGCCCTAAAATTCCTAGCAATTAGCTTAATGTCAATAAATTTTGCCACTATTGATGTTAAAATCTTGACTGAGGGGCTGGAGAGATGGCCTAGTGGTTAAGAGCACCGACTGCTCTTGCAAAGGACCTGGGTTCGATCCCCAGCACCCACATGGTGGCTAAGAACTGTCTTTAACTCCAGTTCCAGGGGAATCCAACACCCTCTTCTGACCTCCGAGACATTGCATGACATGGTGCATAAACCTACATACAGACAGTACATCCATACACATAAAAAATAAATGAAATTAAAAAAAAAAACTTGACTGATTCCAGGATGGCAAGTTTTACATTCAGAAGTATTTTTAAAATATTGGAAAGTAATAGAGAGGCATTTGTGGAGATAAAATACTTTCTAACCAGAAAATGCATGGATTAATGAATGAATATAATGTGAAAGAGAAGTACATTCAAGAAAACAAATTCAAGATAGCCCAGTGATAGTTAAGTACCTCTACATTAGGTAGAGAATATGCTTACTGTGCACAGGATCCTAGAAATAATCACCAGTACTGGAGGCAGGGGAAACAGAGAAGAATAGAGGGAGGGAGGGAGAGAGGGAGGAGAGAGAGAGAGAGAGAGAGAGAGAGAGAGAGAGAGAGAGAGATTGAGCTTCTACTTGAAGCCTGTACTGGAGGCTAATGGGAAAAAAATGACAAGAAAATGAAAGGGGGACTACTAAAAATGCAGAAGGAGAAAGGGAAATATGCAGGAAGTAAATTAAAAAGGGTAAGAAAGGGAGTAAACATAATTAAAGTACATTATATGCATGTATGGAAAAGTCAGAATAAATACTCTTACTTTGTACAATTAATATATACTAGTAAAAAGAAAGATCCTGACCCCAGCAGCACGGAGCTTGCAATCTACTAAAGGAGACAGACAGGGTCTCATTTTAATATGATTCTGAGCGTAAGAAATGTGCCACTTAGTAAAAAAAAAAATCTTAAGTGAAACTAGAAGTGTACCCTATTATTTCCATTATAGGTAAGGTGTTAGAAGAGGATTCGCTAATTAGATACCTAGAAGAGGAAGTGGTGGGACAGCATTACCAGCAAAGGGAGATTATGTGCTAAAAGAATAAACAGTATCACTGAAATAACCCGAACAAATAAGAGTTTTGGGGGCGGGGGGGGGGTGGAGAGATGACTCAGCAGTTAAGAGCACTGGCTGCTCTTTCAGAGGACCTGGGTTCAAGTCCCAGGATCAACATAATGGCTGATAATTATAATTCCAGTTCCATGTGATCCAACGCCCTTTTCTGACCTCTGCAGGCATTGCACAACACAGAAGCACTGACATCCATGTAGACATTACACTCATACCCATAAAATAAAAATAATAAATATATATTATTTTAAAAAACAGAAAGTCGGGCTGGGCGTGGTGGCGCACGCCTTTAATCCTAGCACTTGGGAGGCAGAGGCAGGAGGATCTTTGTGAGTTCAAGGCCAGCCTGGTCTACAGAGTGAGTTCTAGGACAGCTGGGGCTACAGGGAGACCCTGTCTCGAAAAGACCAAAAAAAAAAATAATAATAAAAACCACAAAAAGACTTTTTCTAAAGGCTACAAATAATTGTGGACATCCCTGAAGGGGAGAGACAATGGGGATACAGGTATTACTGGGTAGAATCACCCTACCATCAGTATGAAAGAACTGTTGGAACAGAATAAAATTAATATGATATTCGAGAGCATTTACAGAATACAGATTAGGTTTGATAAGCTTTTGAAAAACACAAATAAGATCTCAGGAGATGCCTCAATGGTTAAGAGCACTGGCAGCTTTTGAAAGAAGACCTCTTGAAAGAACACCCACATGGCGGTTAGCAACTGTCTATAACTCCAGTTCCAGGTGATTGTTGACCTCTTATGACTTCTGCAGGCACTCCAGCACACAGGTGAACTTATGTACAAGCAGGTAGCACGCTCATACACATAAGACAAAAGTAAATAAATTAATAAAATATTTTAAAATCACAAATAATAATAGTAGTGAGAGGGTGGAAAGGGGTTAGAAGAGGAAAGGGACCTGAATGTGATTAGAACCCAGTGTACAAAATTTTCAAGGAATAAGATTTTTTTTATTAATTTTATTTATTTCTGTATGTGTATGAAGGTACTGTCTGCATGCAAGTCTGTGCACCCGTGTCGTGCAATGCCGCGGAGGTCAGAAGAGGGTCTTGGATTCCCCTGGAACTGGAGTTCTCCTGGAATTGGAGTTTCGGACGGTTCTCGGCCGCCATGTGGGTGCTGGGGATCGAACCCGGGTCCTCTGCAAGAGCAGTCGGCGCTCCCAACTGCTAGGCCATCTCTCAAGATATTTTTAAAGGCCCACCGCAATGTTTATTGTGAGTGGCTCTAAGTGGTAAAGAAAGATTGCACAAACCTGCATGCAGACAGTACATTCATACATAAACAAAAAATAAAAAAAAAAATTTTAAAAGAAAGACAGTTGCAAACAGTTGAATTGAGTCAGAGAGGAATTTTTCAAAACAACCAAGTAAAAGCTTCTTTTTCATGATGGTTAAAAAAAGAGAGGAGGTCCTGTGTGGTGGTACATGCCTATAATCCCAGCACTTGGGAAGGGGAACAAGAGAATTATAAGTTTGAGATCAGCCTTAGGTATAGGGTACAAGACAATCTATGCTACATGTGACCTTGTCTCAAAGCAAAAGATAAGAAAGAAGGGAGCTTAAGGAAGGATTCAAATGATCATGTGATTGTAACTTCTGCAAAGAAATAGATAACCATGGAATTCACTTGTCCACTGGGAACACGCTGCTTCTCTTTACTTTCCTCATGGCGCTTGGCTTCCTTCTGCTTCTCTGCTATCTCCAGTAGAGTCCTACTCCTTTTCTGCATCACTCCTGTTTGCCTGGAGTAGCTGGGATAGGAGATAGGTTCATGAGATGCCTGAGAACACCTATCAGACAGATTTTTTTTCAGACAGATATTTTATACTCTAAGAATGGTCCTCAAGATACTTTGTATGGGTTCGGATATGAGGGCACAAGCACTTCTAGGTGCTTTGTTAAATTCATTCTTGTGATTCCTGAGCCTTTTTATGTGACTAGCCTCAGGAAAATGGGAAATAGAACACAATCCAGTGATAGTCATGTCAATTGGAACACATTCATTTGAACTCATATTGTCAAGAATTGAAAATAGTTTTTCTTGTTTTTTAATAGTTTTTCTTTATTAACTGATTGAGTCATTCATTCAACAAATATTAAGACACTATATCATAGAGTAAAAGTACAGAGGTCAAGACATTTGACATTAACATAGGACCTACCACAAAAAATGTTCCATGTATACATAAGAAAAATTCACATTCTGATGATAGATGGAGTGCTACAGTTTATAGTGTTGTTCAATATTTTATTTCTGCATTCATCTCCCATATACTTGCTCCCTCCAATGTTGGAAGTCGAATAACGAAATATTTTTTATCAAATTGTCTATTTCACACTTTAGTTTTGATTCATTTATTTGGAGTTCTGTGGTTCAGTGCATATAGTTTGAACTGGCATAATTTACTAAAAAATGGTTTTCTAATTGTCAGAATATCACAGAAGCTTGTATAAGTGAAGGTGAGGAACATGGGAATGACACTCCCCTAGTCTTACTGAGAATAATACATTGTTTTTAAAAATGACACTCCTCAGATTGATCTGAGTCTTTAGTTGACTTCCAGATATTGCTGAAAGTTTCTTTAGACATTTGAAAATCTTCTTACTGCTTTCACACAGGAGTCTTTATACCATCGTTCTGGGATTACTTGCTCACTAGTGACATTTAAGGTTGTGTTAACCATGCGCACAAGAATTTGAGTGTAAATCACTTAGTCTTCTTGATGTGCTTATGCTGGCTTTTCTAAGACAAAGCTCCTTAATTTCAACTGCCCTATTCTTCACATTTACTGGTCTTGTCTCTTTTTACCAGATTCTCTAGTTCTTGGTCTCAAGGCATATAGATACACCTGCCTCTGCTTCCTGAATGTTGGGATTAAAAGTGTGCCTCACCAAACAGGTGATGTAGACATTCCTTCCTATAATCTTATTATGAATTTTTAAAAGTTTAATAGCAAATCCTGTAAAAGAAACTAAGAAATGAGTAGCTTGTATACTCTGGAGATTAATGCTTTGTCGGATGTATCTGCTGTGAAGGTTTCCTCCCATTCTGTGGGTTTTCTCTTCACTTCCTTTATTGTTTCCTTTGATGTACAGAAGCTTGTGAGTTTAATGAGGTCCCATTTGTCAATTGACGACCTTATTTCTTGTGCAGCTGCTGTCTGATTTAAGAAGTCTTTTCCTACACCTATGTCTTGTAGTCTGCTGCCAAGTTTCTCTTCTATCACCTCCAGAGTTTTGGATTTCACGTTGAGGTCTTTGATCCATTTGGAATTGACTTTTGTACAGGGTGAGAGGTAGGGGTTTAATTTCATTCTTCTACAGGTGGTGATCCTGTAGAAGTTTTGCCAACACCACTTGTTGAAGATGCTGTCTTTCCTCCAATGTGTCTTCTTGGCCTCCTTATCAAATATGAGATGGCTGAAATTGTATGTGCTCAGGTTTGGATCTTCAATTTTGTTCCATTGGTCAACTGGTCTCTTTTTGTGCCAGTACCAAGCTGTTTTTATGACTATAGCCCTGTAGTATAGTTTGATGTCTGGTATAGCGATCCCCCCTGTATTGCTCTTTTCACTCAGGGTTGCTTTGGCTATTGAGGTTCTTTTGTTTTTCCAAATGAAATTAAGGATTTTTTTCCAAGCCTGTGAAGAAACTCTTGGGGATTTTGATTGGGATTGCATTAAATCTGTACACTAGTTTGGGTAGGATGGACATTTTTACTATATTTATTTTCCCAATCCATGAGCATAGGAGGTCTTTCCATCTTCTGATGTCTTCTTCAATTTCCTTCTTCAGAGGTTTAAAAGTTTTGTTGTAGAGGTCCTTGGTATCTTTGGTTATGGCACTGCATGATGTCAATGACAAATTATTCTTGAAAATTATATGTAACTATGTATGTAATTGGAATGTTTAGCTTTAACCATCGTGAACTTCACACAACCTAGGATCACATGTCCACATCTGGTTGGCATGTGGGCATATCTGTGGGAATTTTCTTGGTTAATTGATGTTTGATGATCCAGCCCACTGTGGGTGGCACCATTTCCTAGTCAGGGGGTCCTGAACTGTATAAGTGTGGATAAATTGAGCTGAACACAAGCAAGAAAGCATCATCCATCTATTTCTCTGTGCCCTTGACTATGGATGTGAGGCGACTAGCTGTTTGAAGCTCTTGCCTTAACTTCTGTGCAATGATGGACTGTAACCATGAACAGTAAGGTGAAATGAACCAGTTCTTATCCTAAGTTGTCTATGTTATGATATTTTATTATAGTGACAGAAATGAAGCTAGAACAATAGTATATTATATGCAAACTCTGAGAATGCCCAAAGAAATAACTTAGAGAAGTAAAATAAATTCTTAGAATGGAAATCTGATCAGTGATTCTGTAGTTCTATTTAAAATTTATAGCATTTGCTATGTCTTTCATATTAATGCTATACAATAATATATCAGGAATTTGGAAATACTGATCATAGCCATGATAGATGAATTAGTAAAGAGTTCTATTACCACAGATTAATGGTCTGTATTTTTTGCATATAAGAGAAACAGAAACACATTCCAAATGTACTTTGAGATTTTACTTTTGTTTGGTATCATCATTTATATGTCATTTACCTTCAGTATAATTTCCATAGCAATATTGTATTTAATTGTGTGTATATGACCCACATCATAATCCATTCTGATGGATATTAGGGTAGTTTCCACTGTGAGTATATTACAAGAAGCTTTTCTAATTATCAGTGTATTCCCAAACATAAGTATTTATCAGTATACATATAAATGATGTCTGTGTTATTTTATTCTTGTCTGTACATTTTGCTATTATGTGTTTCCCATTTCATAACTGCATAATTGTATCTTCTGACTGTTAAGTCTATCCATAAATTATGAATATTTTAGATGTACTTTTCTGGGAATAATTTCTTACTTATTTTTATCTATACATGGTAAGTTCCTGTTCAAATAATCTATTTTCTATCTCCTCAATTAATTATGGCCTCTTTTTCTTGAATACAGTACGTGTGTGTGTGTGTGTGTGTGTGTGTGTGTTGTATGTAGGTAGATGTATATGTGTGTATGTGGAGGCTGGAGTTTAGCAGTGGTTGCCTTCATCAATCATCCTCCACCTTTTTTTAAGGCAAGTTTCTCGCTGAATGTAAAGCTCACCAAATAGATGATATTGGCTTTCCAGAGAGCTCCGGAGATACACCTCTCTCCCTTGAAAAACCCTAAGTTCTAGTACTATGGCTGTATGTAGCTGTGCTCAGCATTTACAAGGGTGCTAGAGATCTTAAGTAGCGCCTGGTTTTTATGCTGAGCCATCTCCCTGATCCATTTCTTTCTTTTTTGAGGGTTTTTTGTTTGGTTTGGTTTGGCTTTTTGAGACAAGGTCTCACATAACCTTGATTGGTGTCACATTCACTATTTAGCTACCGATGACCTTGAATTTCTGAATTTTTTGCCTTTGCTTTTGTAATCTTGTTTTTAGATCATATGGCTCTATCCATTCATATCTAACAATTTTTTTAAGTCTCCTCCTCCTCTTTCTGCTTTTCCTCTTCCCCCCTCTTCCTTCTCCTCTTTTTAGCACTAAGAAACTACAAAAAGCAAACCTTGTTTTGTAATGTTTTCATATTAGGTTTTGGTCTTTTATTCTGTGTTCATGGGGATGAATTTCATCCAAGGTGTGAACCACGTTGAGAATTAGCAAATGCTTCCAGGCATACAGAAACCATAGGCCACAAGTCAATCTATAAAATGTTGTCTCATTTCTCATTATAACAGCATAGTTGCCTTCAGATAAAAAGAAACATAACATGAACTTTTCTCAGCTTGCCTTTCAACTAGGGATTTGGTGCTAGCATCCACAAATGAGGGATACCATTTGTCACTTGTTTTTCTGGGACGGTGTTACTTCACTTAGCATAATGGCTTCAAGTTCCATCCATTTACCTGCAAAGTTCATGATGTCATCTTTCTTTACTGCTGCATAGAATTCCATTGTGGAGATGTACCACATTTTTGTTATCAACTCGGCAGTTGAGTGGCATTTGGGAACTTTTCTTTCCCTTTAAGGCCATGTCATGTTATCTCTGATATGTGCTCTATCCTTCCTGATTGCTCTCCCACCTCAAGTCTTGATAATGACCCCTGTGGTAGTGAGGTTTTTCTCTCTCCTGATAAAGTTCATCTCTGAATGGTAATTTCATGTCAGCTCCTTTCCCTGGCCGGCTGGTATGATTTCTAACGCTACTCATGTCCCTTGAGAGAGAATTCATTAAGATGAATACCTCCAAGACGCCCCTGAGTTTTCTGTGTTATAATAATATACAACTAATCTGTCAGGGTATCTTGTTGCAGCAATTTTCACGACATATCCAGAATTAGACTGCGCTTCTTCACTTTTATATTGTATCACATGTATATTGCACTATCATCTTTTCATTACCGCATCTCACCTAGAACGTTGCAATATTCTTTTAACTAGACTCCTTTACTCTCTCTTTGTGAAGTTTTAAAATTCTAATATATTTTTTGCAAAAATGATAGGTCTAACACCAACAGAAGTATTCCACTCACTCCCGATTTTCCCTAAGAATTTAATTCAGGTGCCTTTAATATCTTTGAAGATTCTAGATGATCTATATCACTTTTAATTCTCAAATATTCCTTATGCATGCATTCTTGCTCCCACTGAAGAGCCACATTGGTGCCCTGATGCATATTGAAGAAGCTGGATAATTTTCTGACTTCAGGTCATTTCCCCTAACATTCTTCTACTACTTAGGACAACAATTCTTCAAATATCTGCATCATTACTCCTTTATATCCTAAAACTGTCTGGTCTAATGTCAATTTTTTGAAAGATTTTAATTGATAGGTAATGATAAGCTATGTATAAGACATAAATTTCAAATATGTATATAATGTAATAATCAACATATCCATCATTTGTAATATTTACCAGTGCTAACTGAAGTAACAGTCTCAGAAAAACAAGTGGCGAATAGTTTCCCTCATTTTTGGATGCTAACACCAAATCCCCAAATGAAGGCAAGCTGAACAACATTATTGTTATATTTCTGTTTCTCTGAAAGCAACTATGTTATTATGATGTAAATCTCTTAATGGACTCTAGAATTGACCCACCACTTACTTTCAGACTCCATAATTAATGAATATGAGTGGAAAGTATGTATTCCTATTTTAGGGAAATATAAAATTGAAGGAGGAAAATGTGAATTCCTAAACATACAAAAAAAAAAAGACTGAAAGATGCAGGACAGTTATGGCAGAACGCATGATCTGGGGTGGGGTGGGAGGAAGGGAAAGGGGAATATGTCTATATTGAACTGAAAAATGATGTCTGAAATACACAAAACATCAATAAAAGCATAAAAAGCCATATAGAAACCTAAAAAACAATTACCAGTTCTTTGTCCTAGGAACATTAAAATTCTTCTCTTTTAGGCATTCTGAAATATGCAGGTCATTCTTATAAACTATAATCACTCTACTGTGCTATAGAACAGGATAAGATTCCTCCTACCTAACTGCATTTTGATATCTATTAGATGCATTTCGCCCTGTCTTATTCACATGTACATTTTTCTTACTAGAGCGATCCTGGTCACTCTGGCTATCATTTTGGAGACACCAAATATCTTAATCTTGGCATGACTCATTCTCTTTATTCTGCAGTACTTTAGTGGTTACCCATGGTTATCCTCATTTTATTTTTTAATTTATTATTTTTTATGTGTATGAGTGTAGTGTCTCCATGTAGGTTGGTGCACCCATGTCCTACAATGCCACGGAGGTCAGAAGAGGGCGTCGAATTCCCCTGGAACTGGAGTTAAAGATGGTTCTTAGCTGCCATGTGGGTGCTGGGATTCGAACCCGGGTTCTCTGCAAGAGCAGTTGGCGCTCTTAACCGCTGAGCCATCTCTCTAGCCCTGGTTATCCTCATTTTATAGCATCACTTTGAACTTTAATTTTACATACTGTTTATTTTGCATTTCACTATCAAATTTTCCTCAATAATCTAAGCGCCATAAGGCCAGGGAGGTGTTTTAGGCATGGATGCATTCCAAGCTCCCAGAAGAGAGGCTGTCACACAGGAAAGAGTCTGTAAATATTTGACAAACTAATGATTGATAAAATATGTCACCCATAATTATTTGAGTCTTTTCAAATTCAGTTTCTATTTCAAAACACAGGGCTCAATCTAATTTAGATGTGACCCACACAGTTCTTCATATATTACACTGATAATTAGATATATAACTTACTCAGTAATTTTTATGTTGTGTGTATGAATTTTTTGCTTACATGTATGTAAGTGCATACATGTTGTGCACAGCCTGCAGAGGCCAGAAGACAGTGTTGAATTCCCTGTAACTGGAGTTATGGATGGTTGTTAGCTGGCATAAGTGTTGTAAGAACTGAACCCAGATCTTTTGCAAGACCAAACAGTGCTCTTAACCACTGAGCCATCTCTCCAGCTGAGTGCTTTCTTTCATTAATATTTTATTTATTATTTTTAATTTGTATGTATTAATGGATTGCCTGAATGTACATAGGTTCACCTGTGTCAGGCAATACCCATGTAGGTCTGAAGGGGTATCAAATCCCCTGGAACTGGAGCTATAGACAACTGTTAGCTGCCATATTGAGTGGTAGGAATCGAACCCAGGTCCTCTCTGTACGACCAGCCAGTACTCCTAACTTCTGAGCCATCTCTCTAGCCCTTTATCAGTTACTTTCTTGTTCTATCTTCCCGAAAAATTTAGGAACAAATGTTCCCATTAGTTTCTCTAATGACGGAAATTACTCTGAAGTAGCGGAATAAGGTTTGTTGTTTGTACAGGAAACTACAAAACCTAAGTCTAGTCCTCTTGACAAGTGAGTATTGTTGACCCCACTCTCTGGTCCCCTCCATACCAGGAAAGACTAAAGTCAGTATGAAGAACTGTTAGAGAACAAAATAAAATCTATTACATTTCTTTTGGAAGAATATCGGACAAACCAAACTCAGAAAATACGTACAGCTTCCAAATTTCAGTGGGCAGGCATGCACATCCATGGGAAAATCTTCCAAATGCATGGGACACTCAGCATGTATTGTTAATCTAAGAGAAAAGAGACAAGAAAATGAAATCCAGCCAACATAAATGTTATTAAACATGAAGTTCAGTTTCTAGTCAACAACAATGTAATGGTCCCAAGAATACCATGCAATTTTTCTTATTTTCAATGAGACTGAAGTCTCCATGAACATAAAGGATATATTAAATGAACTAGATTGTTTCTCAAAGCAATATCCATTATTGGTTATATTTAGAGCTCATCTGAATTAGGAAAACAAATATCATACAATGGCATAATGATACTTCTTTAGCTACTACTCAAGAAGCTTAGAAGCATCAGCTCCTGATTCATTCATTTCCCACTAGGTTTCATTTTTCTGAAACAAATCTTCTCAGTGGGCTATGGTGTTAATGAATTGAAAGAGTACACCAGAGAAGAAAAATGTGTGGAAGACGGAGAAGATGAATCTACTGCTCACAGAAACTGCTACAACTTTGTGGAACAGAGAAAGCTGCAGAACACACAGCAACTAACCCTTCCCCAAATTGCAAAGAAAATGGAGAGGATCAGAAACTTCAAGGTCAAGTCCAAAGAACTTATGCTTTCTTAAGACATACACTAATAGAAGATATCATGCTTGGATTCCTCAGTGGAAATATGGATGAAGTATTATTTTACGTACATGCATAAGCATACCTCTGCATTAACTGATCTGTCAAAATAATCTATTTCAAGATTTCCTTATGAATTCTTGTGAGTCTTTCAAGGCTGAACTTTCCTTGGCCCCCACAGTAGTCTCTTATGTAAAACTAAGATCTTCACAGCAAACAGAGCTGTTTGGCACCTAATAAAGTCTTTATTAAGACCTTACTACTTATTATTAATTTATATATAGGCTTTATACCACCGCAATATATTGGATATCACTGTATCCATTCTTTTGAAGTTTTCATAACTTGACAAGATGGTAATATGTTAGAATTTCTTTCATTCTCCCAATAGCATCCTCCTTTTCACAAGCACTTTTGTTCTAAACATTATAAGACCCATATTCTCCTTGGGATAACAATTTCTGTTTAACATAGTATCAACATATCTGTCAGAGGAATGTTTCACTTCATGTTGAGCCAATAGAAGTCTGTAAGGAATCCCAAGGGCAGACTCTCCATTTTTCAGTCTTCTTAACCCTGATGCTACTGTAATAGTGTCTGCTAAGCAAGATCCCAGAAGCTCCCTGGGTCACTTAGTTGATTCAACTAAGGTTGATTCAGTTTGGATGATAAGAGTAAGACACTAGAAGATATTCATTTTTAAAGTCAAAGACATCTAGAAAGGCACATCTAGGAAGGAGGTTCAGTGTGAAATTATTATCATATGATTTATATCATGTGAACATTGTTAGTCACCCATGATATTCAAGGCATGTTACAATTTCTAAAGTACATTCACATTTACAAATCCCATTCAGGTGTGCTGCTAACACTTGTGACATAGAGATCTTGGCTGCCTGGGACAAAAGGTGCTATTCACTGCACTCACTCCCAATGGTGACCCTGTGGGGAATTTACAAACATTATTATCATCCATATTTCAGCAACAGGAACTGAAAGAGTTCCTGTTATTTGCATAGACACACACAACCTAGAAGACTGGAAGTTAAGAGTTCTTGCTACATAAGCTATCTTCTATACATGTGAAGGAATCTATTAGTCATGAGAGAGATGCCTTAATTATCTATAGTTACCTATGTATAAGGTAGTTGCGGGAAAACACAAAGAAAACATAGAAGAATTAGAGAAAGATGAGCTATAATTTTTCCCCTCACAGCACGTATTGGTATAGGAAGGGAAAATAATACCTCATTATTTGGTTAACACATTCACACAGAATAGTAGTTGGGAACATTAGCCCAGGTGCAATCATGATCTTTTCAGATGACAGGATCTCTTTCTGAGAACCACTGAAAATAACACAGCAACCTCTGGTTGGCAGTAGACCATGCCCCTGACTCCATGCACATATGCTTTTTCTTCTCTGCTCAGGTGTGATGAGTAAGAAATGGATAGAAAAGCAGATAAGAAACTTATTATAGATTAGGCTGGCTTCTAATCAGAAATCACTACCTTTGCATCTTGCCTTTATAATCTATTTGTTGTGGTCTTATTCTCTACATCCTGAAGGCTGGTGGGTGGATATAAAGTAATTTCCCCTTGACATTACTCATAAGAGGCAGTATCTGGGAAATAATAATGTAAGTGGAGAGAGGGAACACAATTTTCTTTATTAAACTCTCATGGAAACTTTTCAGTATCCAATGCAAGGAACAGGTTTCTCCGTGAAATGCATTTCTCTTGTGTCTGGTTCTTTGAATCATGGAACTCATGGAACTCCCTTTATGCCTTAAAAATAAAGGTCAGATTGGTTGGCTATTATAGGATGGCTTGAGAATTGAGTTTTTGTCCAAGACACATGGGAAATTTTGTAAATGTCTAAGGGGTTAGTAAGAGATACAAGAGCCCTGAGTTCAAGGCCAGTCTGGTCTACATAGTGAGATCCAGGACAGCTGGAGTTATAGGGAGACCCTGTCTCAAAAAAAAAAGACAGTAAAAAGGAGCTACAAGAGTCCTTGTTGCCACCTAGTTCTAACCTTGTGTTGCATAAATGGCATGCTGAAAATAACAGATGTGTAGGTAATTTCTGAAGGGCACACATTAAGATGATCTTACTGTCTAGGAAGGAATCTCATAAATGTGTACATCCAGACTGAAAGATGCTATAGGTAGAGAGACTATGAAAAAATATGTTTGAGGCTATCATAGAAGGGTCCCAAGTTCATGGGACCAAGTTCATCCAAATTGAAGCTAAAATGATAAGCAAGGTGAGGTAAAAGCTACAATCCCAAAGAGTATTAAATGTTTTAACACACAAAGGCATGTACCAATTTGGCCTGCTGTAGGTAACAGTTTATGATGCTGGAGCCAAATCCTTCAGAGTGATGGACATCACACGGAACACATTTTAGATGAGGAAAAAAATTCTGAAAGAAACTGACTGACGATTTAAGTTCATTAGGGGACTGAGATGAAATTTTTTTGTTGCTAGTACTATTTACCTTGTGAGATAACTTAGTGTGGACTTGAAAATTACAGTTCAGTTTATGGGGTTATGGACAGTGGTTTCTGTAGGGAGAAAAATAAAAGGTACTGGTTATGCCTGTATACCTACAATTCAGTTAAGGGGCAAGGGCATATACTGTAAAATTAGCAGTATACATAGAAAGAAGGCATTAAAATATTTAGGAAGATAGCCAGATCAGACTTTGTTTATACCTTGGACTTTTCTCAACTTTAAGTCCTCCAGCTACAAAAACAAATAGAGAAAATAAACCCCACTCTTGCATCTTTTTTTTAATTGTATTTATTTCTGTATGTGTATGAAGGTACTGTCTGCATGTATGTTTGTGCACCCGTGTCGTGCAATGCCGCGGAGGTCACAAGAGGGTGTTGGATTCCCCTGGAATTGGAGTTACAGATGGTTCTTAGCCACCATGTGGATGCTGGGGATCGAACCTGGGTCCTCTGCAAGAGCAGTCGGTGCTTTTAACCGCTAGGCCACCTCTCCAGCCCCATAAACCCCACTCTTACATAAACTTTCCATTCTACATTTATTTACTCAACAACTTCTTGATTTCTGAGATGCTGAGGGGCACGAATTATAACAAAGAAGTTAAAAGACTATCTACTCCAGAGGACAACTGCCAACATTGATAGGGTTAGTATAAACAGAGAATAATTACAGAGAGAGCTAGAGGGGGAAAGGGAGAAGGAAAAGGACTGGGGAGGTGGGGAGGGGAAGAGGAGAGGAGAGGAGAGGAGAGGAGAGGAGAGGAGAGGAGAGGAGAGGAGAGGAGAGGAGAGGAGAGGAGAGGAGAGGAGAGGAGAAGAGAGAGAGAGAGAGAGAGAGAGAGAGAGAGAGAGAGAGAGAGAGAAGAAGACTTAAGAACAAGGTCAAATAAGAATCTTTAGGGCAATGTCTGCCTCTGATTTCAGTTCAGCAAGATAAAAAAACTACACATTTTCTTTTCTTGTCGTGACTCCTTTTTAAAACTTTCTCCTTATGAGCTGATTTTTCGAGCTCTGCTAAGCCTACTTATAGTTTTACTACAAATTGCTAATGGGCTTTTCAAAAATAAAGATTAGAGACTTCTCAACTTATAACACTGATCTCATGGGATTTCAGTCAGGATCCAAGATTTGGCAGATTTGCTTTGTATATAAAGACCAAGTAGCAAGCAGGATATCATCCAGGTAGGAGACGTTTTCCTTTTTGGGAGGAAGATGCAGATGCAGATAGGAATCCAAAGTCCTTTTCAATTATGACTTGTACAGGTATGCACACTGTACACACACACAGACACACACACACACATACACACACACACACACACACACACACACACACACACACACACACACACTGACCACATTTTACTTTCTTGTGGCATCCAGGCTTCTTTTTCACTGGATCCTTCCTTTGCTGCTATGCAGGGTTTTTTAAAATCTCCTCACAGTAATAACTTCATGTTTTATGGTGACTAGGTCATCTTGACTTGTCACTCTGCTTATGGCAGATTCTTTATAACCCCTATTCCATGCAGGATCTAAGGCTTTGTTCTTACAGAGTCTATCATCAGCTTGCCCTCTGTTCCTTTCTTGCTTATCTCTCTAGGTCACTGGGCTCCAGCTATTTCCAAATACCAGGCATTTACATTTGCCTTATTATCTGCCCAGAATCTTCTCCTTTCAAATACCCTGATTAGTAATTATTTTCTTTTTTGCCATCACAATTTTATTTAGTATAAACTAAATTTTGGTTAGGACTTTAGCCATTCAACCAAGAAAACACTCTAGATGAACAGACTGATAAATACAACCTGATGCAAAGGTCCTCCTTTCTCACTATGTCAGAAAGCTACCATTTTCTGCATGAAGCCCCCATTGACATCTCCTCAGTTTCCTACCCAGACCCTAAAGGTAATGAACTTTACTCTTTCTTGGATACTATGACATGGATTTTATTTTTCTATTTATTATCTCTTTTCTTTCTTTTTTCCCCTTTACTATAGGTTAGAAATGATTATCTTTCTTTTTGGTATATTCCACAAGTGTAGTGCAATAACTAAACACAATGTAAGCAACTACACACATATCTATTGACTGAATTACTGGATGACTTTCCTTTCCTAAGGGTATATATTTCAATCAGAATCCTCCAGAGAGCAGGTATTAGCAGAGTAACACAGGTATTGCTGGACTTGCAGAAAAAAAATGTTTATCTCAATATGACTCATTTGGAACATGGTATCTGTATTATTTACTACACTGAACATGGCAACTTATAGAAGGAAGACTTTGAGTTTATGGTTCCAGGGGTAAGAATCCATAATTGGGGGGGGGGGCATGACAGCAGATGTGACCAGCCAGAGCAAAAAGCCTGACAATCACATCTTCAATCAGGCACAGGAAGCAGAGAAAAACAGGAAATCCAGCAAGATGGAAGAACTCTCCAATCCCAGCCCTAGTGACCTGCTTTCTCTGGCATACTTGCCACAGCTCCTAAAGACGCTGTGACCCTCCCCCAAAGCACCACAAACTAAGAGCCTCGTGTGCAAATACTTGGAGCCTATGGAGGCCATTTTCTGCTTTTCTGGTTTATGTTAATGATGCCACTAAGAATTTTTTTTAGTGTGCATGTATCAACATATACTTATTTTGTATTTTGTTAACTGAATTCCATAGAAAAATTTAAAAATTTTCTAGATAAGAATATTACAATATTACAAGATTCTATGTGTTTCTCTACATTTACTTTATCAGAGAGCTTTATATTTTCACATGGTTCAATGTTGTTATCCAGAATTTGTTTTATTTGAAAAAATTACCTTTTCCTTTTTTTATAAATGTTACTGGTAATGAAGTCCTTCAGATTTTGTTTATCTAGGTGTGGTGGTTTGCATGAGTGTCCCCCATAGGCTGTAAGTATTCAGACATTTGTCTCCAGTTGGCGGCGCTGTTTTTGGAGGTCTTAGAAGGTGTGGCCATGCTGGGGGAAGTGTGTCACTGGGGGCAGGCTTAGTGAGTTTTAACAAGCCTCTGCGGTCTACAGTTGCCCTCTCTGTTTCCTGTGCTCTTTGCGAGATGTGACCCTCGGTTTGCTGCTCCAGATCCAGCCGTCACGCCTCCCGCCACAATAGATTCTAATTACCTGGAACCGCCAATCGTAAGCTCAAATAAACTCTTCCTTTTATAAGTTCCTTGGTCATGGTGCTTTATCACAGCAACAGAAAAGTGACTAATACACTAGGTTTTAATTTCTTCATTTTTTTGAAAAACAGTTTTACCATATGTAATTTCCTTTGACAATTTTTTTTTCAACACATGGAATATGTCACATTCAATCCCATCTGGCCTATAAGATTTGTTTGTATTCTTTGTCTTTTTGTGATGTCACCTGGGCATGTGGACTTCTTTTGCTGGTCCTGTCTGACAGGAGATTCTAGCCTGCCTCTGTTAAGTTGACACTTAACAGTTGTTTTTGTTGTTACCCAAGTTCGGTAGATTTCATATCAGTTATGAAAAATTGGTAGGTCAATTCTTCAGCTAAGCTGTGTTGATTTTTGACTGGAGGGAGGGAGGTGACTCCAATTCCATGGTAACCCAGAAAGCATGCAAAGGTAAATTTGACTGAGTTTTCCCCAGCCAATGCACAGGCTACACAATCTCTCCTATGCCTGAAAGTGTGGGGACCACAGCAAAGGTGGGCAAAGTTCTATAGAAGACATATGCCCTACGAAGAAAAAAAAAAGTATGGGGAAATAATTAAAATTCCCATGGGGTATTCACGGAGGACCCTACTGAGAAGCTGATATCTAAATAACAAACTAAGGAAAGAAAGAAAATAAAGCATTATAGAACCTGGGGATGGCATAAAAAGGAATACCAAATGCAAAGGCTCTATGATAGAAGTTTGCCCTTGTGTTCAAGGAATAACAGGCTACTGAAGCTGCACTGGATAAAGGCAAGGTCAACGGAAAATAAGTTCCAACAAGAAAGTGTAGAACATGGACTACATTATGCAAAGCCATCTATGATGTTTGGTTTTCATTTTTAGTGAAAAATGGAGACACTGCAAGAGGTTCAGTGCAATTCACTAAATTTCACTAATGTTTAAGAATTACTCTGGCAGCTGCACAAAGGATAAATTCAAGTAAGACAAGAACAAAAGCAAGGGGATGAAATCTAACCCCTGTCATAATTTAAAACTCTCAAAATCTGGTAATAAAAAGGAAATTTTCTCAAGTGATTAAGGGCATTTACAAAAGAAAAAACTACAATAATACTTGATAAAAAAGACTGAATTATTCATCCTGAAAGACCAGGCAATGATGTATGGTCATTTTTGTTCAACATTTTAATTAAAGATTTTAGAAATTCCCAGAAAATAATGAGGAGTAAAGACTGAAGGTTTGGAATTTCTTTTTGAGGTTGATAAATTGTTAGGACACTGTTCTAGATAGCTTTAGTGTCAACTTGACACACCTGGGTTGAAGGAGTCTCAATTGGGGAATTGGCTCCATTGGACTGGCCTGTGGCCACGTCTATGGAGTATTGTCTTGATTGTTGAGTTATGTTGGAGGGCCCAGCCCATTGTGGGTGGTGCCACCCCAGGCAGGCTGTTATGTACAGTATAAGAAAGCAGGCTGGGCATGGGCCAGGGGAGCCAGTAAGAAGAATTCCTCCATGGCCTGTGCCTCAGCTCCAGCTTCCAGGTTCCTGCCCTGAGTTCCTACCTTGGGCTCCCCGAGTGATGAATTGTGACCTGGGAGATGTGAGCTGAATAAATTCTTTCCTCCCCAAGTTGGTAGTGGTCAGAGTATTTTGTCACAGCAATGGAAAAGCAAACTAGAACAGACACTAAATATTGGTAATAGTAGTACCACTGTAAATATATTTTTAAAGTTTTTAATTGCTCACTCAAAGACGATGAATTGAGCATGAACATGGTTCCTTTACATACATGCAGGCAAAATATGCATAGGAATAAATAAATAAAATTTTAAAGAGAGTTAAACTGATAAATTATATTTTAAGAAATCTATTTAAAATTAGACAATGTAAACAATGTAAGATAAAAATTGGCAAACATAGAGGCAGGCTGATCTCTGTGAGTTCAAGGTCAGCCTGGTCTACATAGTGATTTCCAGGACAGCTGGGACTACAGTGAAACCCTGTCTCAAAAAGACCAAAAAAATTGGCAAACACAAACAAAGGTAACTTTATTAATATTATTTATGCTCAGACATTCTGTGTATTCCATTAAGACATAAGTTCTCACCAATAAATACAACATGCTTCTTCTTTTAAACAGTCCAGAAATCTTTCCGTTTGTAAAACTGGTAGTTCATTCCAAAATTTAAACAGGATTCATAATGTGTCTACAATAGCTAAAACCTCAAACCAAAAACATTCTTCAAAA
This sequence comes from Rhizomys pruinosus, assembly GCA_009823505.1. Classification (NCBI taxonomy): domain Eukaryota; kingdom Metazoa; phylum Chordata; class Mammalia; order Rodentia; family Spalacidae; genus Rhizomys; species Rhizomys pruinosus. Next base: position 748,194 of record VZQC01012466.1, on the reverse strand, counting down.
CAGAGGTAAAGTTGATCAGAATGCAAATTCAATCTGACAAGAAGATAGTATCCAGAATTTACAAGGAACACAAAAAAGAAACCAATAGCAAACATAATCAAATTCTTAAAAATGGAAAATTTATACAAATAAACATTTTTCCAAAGAATAAGTACAAATGGACACTAATTATAAGAGAAAAATATTGAATATCCCTAACCCCTAGAAAAATGCAAAGCAAGTTAGCATAAGACATGAGTGCATCCCTACCAAAATGGATATTATCAAAAACAGAAAACATATTAATGGCGACAATGATGAATGCTGTAAGGATCTGAACAAAAGGATTCCTTACGCTGCTGCTGGGAGAGTCAGCTTGCATAACCATCACAATGAACAATATGAAGAGTCCTCAGAAAACTAAAAATGTAAGTACCATGTGAGAAAGAAATCCACATACCACAGAGATATCTGCAAAACAATCAGGACAGCTCATGGCACTGTTTACAATATCAACATTATGGGAATCAGCCTGGATATCCATAAGTGGAAAAAGGGAAAATAGCAGACACACACATACACGCACACACACACAATGGAACACTGTTCAATAAAAACAATGAAATTCTATAATTTGGGGAAAAATGAGTGGAACTGGAGAACCATTAATTTAAGAAAAATAAACCACACACAGAAAGCAAAGTACAAGTACTGCATGTTCCTTCTTGTGTGATGGTAACAAAGGAGAGGAATGATGTGAAAGAAGAGGGTTACCAGAGGTTAAGAAGGGGGAGGGGAGGGTTACCAGAGGTTGAGAAGGGGGAGGGGAGGGGAGGGTTACCAGAGGTAGAGAAGTGGGGGAGGGCAAATAAAGGAAGGCTGTATTTAACTAACACATATGGATGTGCTGAGATGTCACAGCAAATACCATTGAAATTCACAATCATTAGACAGTAAAAAATAAAATAACAATGTTTTTAGGAAATGAGAATAACATTTTAATCTGTAAGCAAAAAGCAACGAACTGAATGACAGACTAAATATAATAGCTAAAAATTTTAAAGGAGAATATAAGAGAAAATATTTTTATTTTGAATCTGACAAAACTATCCCACATACATACCAAAAGAGCAATCCTTAAAAGAAAAATACTGTAAATTGGACTTCAAAGAAATTCAAATCTTGTTTCTCCAAAAGTACATGAAAAGACTAGGGACAAGGTGGATGAAGATGCTTACAAAACGATATCTGGTTAAATTACATGCAAAACTAGCAAGAAATTGTGGGTACAGATTATGACCTTAAATGTAATATAGTCCATGTATGACACATGCAAGGAATATATCATATTCAATATCATATATCATTAAACAGTTTCTTCTAAGAAAAGTGCATCCACACTTATCACTTCCACTAAAAATAGTACTGTAAGACATAGCCAGAGCCATCTAAAGAAAAAAAACATCTAAATAGGAAAGGAAGAAGTCAAATTCTCCATATTTTTGGACAGCAGGATATAATATATAGAAAAACCTCAATACTTCATCAACAAATTGCTAAGAATAATTTATAAAAACAATAAATTTGCAGGATGCAAAATAGTCATGCAAAAGTTGCATTTCTGTGCCTTTTAAAATATTTTAATANTTCTGCCCTACCAAAATTCTGGTTCTTCCACCAGACCCACAGTTAATTGAGCTGATAATAGTAGTAAGCAAAAACTAAAATAAACTATATCTTTAGTTAGAAAAAGAATGCTACAATTTCCCACCACAGCTGAATAGATGAAAACATTATTCCTTGATATCTTGCAGAACCAGACTAAACATAACAGCTGAGGCTAAAAAACCCACTTTCCCCATGGAGAGGTCTATTTTGGGTTTCTAGTGCACAGTATTTGGCCGTGTTTCACTAGCCACATTCTTTCTGATGCCATCCTCTCTGTCCTCCCGCACATTTGGATGCTTCCATTAATGGTAAGCCACCAATATCACTGCCAACACAGCAGCCACTGCATGCCACCAAGGACCTTGCTACTTTAAAGATTTCCAAAGCTCTTCAGGGTGTAACTTATTCGCATATAGGTTGTCACTAACTCTGTTATATCTAACAGATTCCATGTGTGCAATAAATTTAAACAAAAAAATGCAGTTAGGTTTACACATGATAGATCAAATTGTTGTCAAAAATTTTACGAGTGTTTTGACATGGGATAGCACATGTAATTGGTATTTTTAGCTTAACTGAGGAGTTTAATATTTTCAGGTGATTACATAACAATCTCCATGATAGAATAAACTTGGTCATGTTTAACACTCCTGATAATCATACGTTTGGCAAAGGTGGGCATGTCTATTCAAGTAAAACCCAGCAATTCTGTCTTAATATTTTCCTAGTATAGTGATAGTATTTTAGTATTAATCTAATGATTGTCTTTATTGATGAGTTTTAGGGTTTCTCCTTATATTTTGGAACAAATTATTTATCTAATGTATTCTTCATAGACACCTCCCAATTTGTACTAAACTTACTTATTAAAATGGTTTCCATGTTGTGAGGACTTTCATTTTATTGCACTAACCATTACTTACTATAATGGTTAGTACATTCTGTACTTTGTCCATCAGTGTGGAGCAAAAGTGCAGGATTGATGGTTGTTTGGGATTGCCAAGGAGGAACCTTCGAGCACTTCCTTAAGGAAAACATGACATATTTTAGGAAAAATAAATCCTCCAATTCAAGTGATATGTGTATGTATGTATGTACATATTTACGTATATATATGTATATATATATATATATATATAACTATGTATATATATTGTAGCAATACAAGTTGGAAAGAACAACAACAACAGAACTGAAAGGAAAAAAAAACTCTGGAAAGACTCAGAAAAAGATGCAGGACATATAGGACAGAGTGCAGGGACTCTGGTGGGGTGGGGGACATGGAAAGGGGAGCGACTCTAGATTCGATTGAGAAATGATGTATGACCTATGGAAAAAGTTTAATAACAATAAAATAGCAAAAAAAAACATGACTCTTCATGTTTCTCTGTGGAAGGTTGAGTCTTGTGGGTATATACCCTGGAGTGGTATGGCTGGGTCAGGTGGTAAGCTCATTTTGAGTCTTTCAAGGGTTCTCCACACTGCTTTCTCCATAGTGACTGTACAAGTTTACACTCCCACCAACAGTGGATGAGTGTTCCCTTTTCCCCACAACCTCTCCAGTACTTGGTATCATTTGTTTTCTTGATCCTAGCCAGTCTTATCGGAGTGAGATGCTATACAACAAACTTCAAAATATAACAAAAATATCCCATTCACAATAGTCATAAAAAATAAAACAGCAGGCTCCTATAGTCCCACCCCTCTTGAGATCTTTCTTTTCCTTTATTCCCAAACTTCCTGTAAAACCCTTCCTTTCCCTCCCATTTAAATACCCCTATTTTATCCATTTCTCCCTTAATAACATCTATAGCCTACTGCTCTTCTCTCACAGATCCCTTCTTTTCTTTTACCTGTTGGGATCCTTTCCATTTTCTTGACTCGTGCATTTTCATCAGGATTCATATTCACATATAAGGATTTGGAGCTATGATCCACACATGAGTGAGAACATATGTCATTTGTTTTTCTGAGTCCATGTTACTTGACTTAGCATAACATTTTCTTTTTTTTTTATTTTATTTTAAGTTGAACTTAAGAGTACACATAGCATTAAAGTAACATAAATTAAACTGTGATACCAAAAAAGCATTAAAATACAGTGATGCTTTAACATGGGAAATTCCATTTTTTCCTCCAACTTGTATTACATATATATGCATCTATTATATATATATTACTATATATATATAATCATATCTATATATATCTATCACGCTGAGGTGAGAGGATTTTCTTTTTCTTTCTTCTCTTTTTTTTTTTTTTTACCAAAAGATGTCATGTTTTCCCCAAGGAAGTGCTTGAAGGTTCCTCCTTGGCAAACCCAAACAACCATCAATCCTGCCCCCGAGCTCCTCACTGGGGTCCCTCCCCCCATGGTCACCAAAATGAGGTCCAGCAAGCATGTGTCTCATCTTGATCTTCCTGCACTGGCCTCCATGACACAGCCTGGGTAGTCCAACAATGGCAGTCTACACTCTGAAGAGGCTGAAATCCCAGTAGCCACTCAGTCCACAAGCTGGATATCTCAGTAGTCCCCATCTGGCATTGAATGTTTGGAGGATTCTCAAGTTTTATATCTAAAGTACAATTTATCAGACCTTACTGATTATTTATTTCTGGTTATACTTTCCTTTTGGATGCTTAAGGCCACACAGTTAGCCCAGATTAACCAAGGTTTTTGTTTTCTCAAGGTTAGTTGAGGATCTGGTCCTCAAGGGTCACTCAGATGTTTTTTTTTTTTTTTTGTGGGGAGAGCCCCTGGTTCCTTTTGGCTTTTCAACCACGAGTTCCATCCACTCGAGGACACAGTTAGATCTTTCTAGACCAGGCTTCTTTTTTTGAAGCATGAGCAGACTTTCTTCTTTATAGGCTAAACACTGGCTGAAGTCCCATTACTGGATCTCCAAGACCTCCCTGCACAGGAAGACTGGTGACTCACATTTGCAGGACACTTCAAAAGATGCCCCCATGCATATTCCCCTGAGACTTAGTTGACCTCTGAGGGCAAGGAACAAAGTTGTCCCTTAGGTCCCTTGGCCAAATTGGTATGGGTACTAAATATGGTCATTAAGCACCCAGAAAGGCTAAGTTACACCAGCCTGATACATCACACATATACTAAAATTGTATCTTATGAAAACAAACTCTGTTATTTCCCTATCATATTTCTTGATTCAACTTTTTCCATTTTAACTTTATGTTACTCTAAAATATGTATACATGCCCACCATTATACACCAAAAATCCATAGTCTGAAAATAAATGGCAGGATAGTTCTAGGACCTGTCAAGGGATTCATAATATAAGAGCATGGTTGTGTTCAGATCGTGAGGAATATCACATTAATGTTGTTCAATTTGCCTTACAACTAAGTACTTGGTGCTAGCATCCACAGATGAAGGATACCATTCCTCTTTTGTTTTTCTGGGACTGTGTTACTTCATTTAACATAATATCTTCGAGTTCCATCCATTTACCTGCAAATTTCATGATATCATCTTTCTTTTTTTTAATTTTAAAATATTTTTATTGAAGTTTTGTGTATATCATACATCATTTCTCAGTACTCATTTGCATTTCCTTTTCCATGTCCCCCACCGCACCCGAGTTCAAGCATTCTGCTATACATATCTTGTATCTTTTCCTGAATCTTTTTTTATTAATATTTTATTGAAGTTTTGTGCACTTCCTAGAACATTTCTCAATCCAATTTAGACTCATTCCCCGTTCCATACCCACAAGGTTAATGTTATATTTCTTTTTATCTGAAAGCAACTGTATGGTTAAAAGGTGAATCCATTAATGGGCTCTAGAATTAACTGACCACTTATTTTCAGACTTTGTAATTTTGGTATATGGGTGAAGGCTATGTATACAAATTTCAGCGTAATATAAAATTAAAGTGAAAAATGTGAATTCCTGAATGCATTTTGGAATTAACCTACAGTTTATTTCCAGACGTCATAATTTTGGAAACCCAACTTCTAATCCTAACCCTAATCAGCAACTCTGTTACTGGACAATTCATTCAGCCTCCCTGAGGCTTCACATAGTAAAACTGGAGCCTCTGAAGGTCCCAGAGAGGAGAGAAATGCCCCCTTCCTAACCCCCGACATCTCTTTAAACAGAATTAAGCACCTTAGGCTGAGCAATGGCTCAATTTAAGACAATTTTCAGATCACCTCTCCTTTGTTTCTCAAGGGATACTCCTCAGAGTCCCTGTTGTCGCAGACCTGGTGTGAGCATGAAAAAATGTTGAGACGTCACTTGCTAGCGTACAACTGGCCTCTGAAATGCCAGAGAGCATTACCAAAGGCCACTAAAGCAATACAGCAAAATATTGGTCTCCCTGAGACAAGCAAGACTCCTCCATCAATATCAGCTACACCTCAACAGCCTGGAGATACTGTGCAACAGTGGCAGCCAAGTGTCTATATATATCCCAAATCTAATTGGCTATTAGCTCTCTCCTTGGAGGAATAACTCACAGCGGATGCCACAAGCTTATGTCCTCTAGTGGTTAGGAGATGTTATAAGCCACAATAAGAACTTGTCACCCTTTATAGAGAAACCACAGTTTGTGGATTAGCATACCATCCAAACATCTGTGTCTATGCTCACAGCTTAGCTTGACATAATAATTAGTACTGCTTAAATGCCTGTACATCCAATTGCTTGTGCTTTGTTAGTATGACTAAGAAGGTATCACTGGAAAAGCTGTCAACCCATGAAGGGAAACAACCTGAACAGACTAGAGTCCAAAATGACAACTCCAAAGAAAGTGGACTGTTCTTCTCACCCACTTGTGCCTCTTTCCCAAAGCCCAGGGAACGAACTGTGGAAGAGGAGGCGTGGTAGAATGTAAGGGCTGTGGAGAGATAGGGGTAAATCATGAGACTACAGGAATATAGTCTGGTCTCCTAATTGATCAACATGCCTGTGCATAAAAGCTTCTCCAACTGGCGATGGGAACCTTGGGTTGTTCAAAATTTGGATATAGATACTTGCAAAATGCACCAGTTATCTAATTGTATGACAAACTGAGTAACATCAATGTTATCTGCAAACAACTGTGTCATTATATTGTAGAATCCCTTAAAAATAAACAAAAATAAATAAATAAAGAAAAATTAAAAAAAGAAAAAACATAACTTTAATCTCTAAATGTAAGGAACAAAAATTGGTCTTTAGAAGCTAAAATTATGACACAGTGTTAGAAAAGAAGATGTAATAATGAGAAGAATTTTGGAAAGGAGAAAGCGTCATCGCTACTTCCCAGTAGCAGTCACTGTAGCACCTGGTGGATTATCATTATTTTCAATTGTAATATTTTATAAAAATATTAACATCCTATTCTAGACAATATCTTCCCAGGTAGAAATCAAAGAGAAGATCCTTCATCTGCTTACAAGGCATAATTACCCTTCTAGCTCTAATCATAGTAACCAAGGTGAATTTTTAATGCTACAGGATTTTTAAAGTGTAGTTTTCATATGTTTAGAACCTTAAGTTTCACAGGAATAAGGACTATTTGAAAAGGAAAGGACAATATTAGACACCAATGAATTAAACATCAATAGATGAGAAAATGAAGGTCAGAAGGAATGAAATGAACTTGGTGAAGGGAGGGACGGGGGAGGAGCCACTGGTGTGGCAAGGAGGAGGTTCTTAGTTGTAAGGCTTGAGTTGGTGCCTTGTCTAGAAATGAGAAAGGGCAACACTGAGAAACAGTCAGTTCAAGCCAAGCAAAGCACGGGGCAACTGTTGTCACACAGTACTGATATCATCTTTCTTTACTGCTGCATAGAACTCCATTGTGTAGATGTGCCACATTTTGTCTATCCACTCATCAGTTGAGGGGCACTTGGGTTGTTGGTTCCACCTGTTTGCTATTGTGAAGAGAGCTGCAATAAACATGGCTGTACATGTGTCTTTGCAGTAGGATGAATATTGTGGGTATATACCCAGAAGTGGTATGGCTGGGTCAGGTGGTGGGCTCATTTTGAGTCTTTTAAGGGTTCTCCACACTGCTTTCCATAATGGATGTATGAGTTTGCATTCCCACCAGCAGTGGATGAGTGTTCCCCTTTCCTCAAAACCTCTCCACCATTTGGAATCATTTGTTTTCTTGATCCTAGACAGCCTTATCAGAGTGAGATGATATCTTCAAGTGGTTTTGATTAGCATTTCCTTAATTATTAGCGATGTTGAACACTTTTTAAGATGTTTCTCTGCCATCTCAATTTCCTCACTTGTGAAGTCTCTGTTGAGCTCTTTACTCCATCTTTTGAGTGAGTTATTTGTTTTCTTAATTGTTTGTCTTTTGTGTAGTTTATATATTCTGGAAGTTAGTGCTCTGTCAGGCGTATCAGCAGAAAAGGTTTCCTCTCACTCTGTGGGTTTTCTTTTCACTTCCCTGATTGTTTCTTTTGCTGTACAAAAGGTTTTGCGTTTTATAAGGTCCCACACTGTCATTCGTTGACCTTGTTTCCGGTGCAGCTGCTCTCTGATTTAGAAAGTCTTTTCCTATGACTATGTCTTGTAGGTTGCTGCCAATTTTTCTTCTATTACCTTCAGAGTTTTGGGTTTCATGTTGAGGTCTTTGATCCATTCGGAGTTGATTTTTGTACAGGGTGAGGGGTAAGGGTTTAATTTTATTCTTCTACAAGTGGTGATTCAGTTTTGCCAACACCATTTGCTGAAGATCTGTCTTTCCTCCATTGAATCTTTTTGGTCCCCTTGTCAAATATGAGGTGGTTGAAATTGTATGTACTCAAGTTTGGATCTTCAGTTTTGTTCCATTGGTCTACAGGTCTGTTTCTGTGGCAGTACCAGGCTGTTTTTATGACTATAGCCCTGTAGTATAAAGTCTGGTACAGAGATTCCCCCCGTATTGCTCTTTTCACTCAGGGTTGCTTTGGCTATTCGGGGTCTTTTGTTTGTCCATAGGAATTTAAGGATTTTTTTCCAAGCGTATGAAGAAAGTCTTGGGAATTTTAATTGGGATTGCATTAAATCTGTATGTTAATTTGGGTAGAATGGACATTTTTACTATATTAATTTTTCCAATCCATGAGCATGGGAGATCTTTCCATCTTCTTATGTCATTTTCAATCTCCTTCTTCAAAGGTTTATAATTTTTGTTGTAGAGATCTTTGGTGTCTTTGGTTATGTTTGTCCCTATGTATATTATTGTTTTTGAGGCTATTTTGATTGAGAAGGTCTCCTTGCATTCCTTCTTTAGGTGCCTGTTGTTGGCATAAAGAAATGCTACTGATTTTTCTAGATTAATTTTGTATCCTGACACTTTACTGAAACTCCTCATCGTTTCTAGGAGTAGTCAGGTTGAGTTTTAAGCATCCCTTAGGTAAACTATCATATCGTCTGCAAAGAGGGATAGTTTGACTTCCTCTTTTCCAATTAGTACTCCTTTAATTTCCTTTTCTTGCCTTATTACCCTAGCCAGTGTTTGAAGCACTATATTGAAGAGGAGCGGTGACAGGGGGCAGCCTTGTCAAGTTCCTACCTTTAAGGGGAAGCCTTCTAACTTTTCTCCATTTAGGATGATGTTGACTGTGGGTTTCTTGTATATGGCTTTGATTATGTTGAAGAATGATCCCTCCAGTCCAATTCCCTCTAGGACTTTAAGCACGAAGGGGTGTTGGATTTTGTCAAAGGCCTTCTCTGCATCAATTGAGATGATTGTGTGGTTTTTGTCTTTCAGACCATTTATGTGTTTTCTGATATCTATTGGTTTTTGTATGTTGAACTATCCCTGCAACTCTGGTATGAATCCAACTTGATCATGATGGATAATCTTTTTCATGTGGGTCTGTATGCAATTTTCAAGTATCTTGTTGAGAATTTTTGCATCTATGTTCATTAATGAGATGAGTCTATAGCTTTCTTTTTTGCTTGTATCTTTGCCTGGTTTTGGTATTAGAGTGATGTTGGCTTCATAGAAGGAGTTTGGGAGAATTCCCTCTGTTTGTGTCCTTCTGAACAGTTTGAGTAGCAGTGGTTGTAGGACCTCTCTAAATGTTTTATAGAATTCTGCTGTGAATCCATGTGGGCCCAGGCTTTTTTTAGTTGGGAAGTTTTTTATTTACATCTTCAGTTTCCTCAAATATTATGGGTCTGTTTAAACTGCCAATCTCTTCTTGGTTTAGCTTTGGTGAGTCCCGGAATTTCAAATATTCATCCATTTCTCTTACGTTTTCAAATTATTGGAGTATAGGTTTTTGAAGTATTCCTATATGATTGGCTGGTTTTGTGGTGTTCTACTGTCATGGTTATTTACTTCCAGGAATGTTTTTATTTCTTTCTTTATTTTTTCCTTACCCATTCATTATTCAGGAGTTTGTTGTTTAGTCTCCATGTGTTCGAGTAGGTAGTAGGACTTATCCTGGTGTTGAGCCTTATTACACTGTGGTCTGATAGAATGCATGAAATTATTTCAATTTTTTGTGTTTGTTGAGGGTTTTTTTCTGTGTCCCAGCATGTGGTCAATTTTGGAGAATGTTCCGTGGGGTGCTGAGTAGAAAGTGCATTCTCTGGTGCTTGGGTGGAATATTCAGTAGATGTCTGTGAGGTCCATTTGCTGTATTGGATTGTTCAGTTCAGATGTCTCTCTGTTTATTCTTTGTCAGCTTGCTCTGTCCAAGGGGCTCAGTGGAGTATTGAAGTCCTCTACTATGAGTGTGCTGGGGCTAATCTGTGTCTTGAGGTCCTGTAGAGTTGTTTATAAATATTGGTGCACCAGAATTTGGTGATTGTGAAGTCTTCATGGTTAATTTTCCCTTCAATGGGGATGTAATGGTCCTCTTTGTCTCTTCAGATTGCTTGTACTTTGAAGTCTATTTTGTCTGATATTAAAATAGCAACACCTGCTTTCTTTTTGGTACCATTTGCTTGGAATTTTTTTTCCTTCCTTTCACTTTCAGTTGGTGCCTATCCTTGAGATTTGGATGGGTTTCTTGTAGACAGCATATAGATGGATGTTTCCCAATTCATTCTCCCAGTCTATGCCTTTTGATTGGGGAGTTTAGTCTGTTAATATTTAAGGTTTTAATTTAGAGATGTGTGTTACTTCCTTTATCCTTATCATCCATTTCCATTTTTGGTCTAGGTTTCTACTTTTGTAGTTATGCATTTATTAATTTCCCTTTCAAGGTGCCTGGGGATAGCAGCTCCTCTCCTCTGCCCTTTGAATTGCTTCAAGTGTTCTCTCAAGGTTTGGTTTTCCAGACATGTATTCTTTCATCTAGTTTATGTCATGGAAGATTTTTCTCTCTCCTTCAACTAGAATCAACATTTTTGCTGGGTATAGTAACCTGGGTTGGCATTTGTAGTAGTCATTTAGCACTGGGAGTGTATTGGTTCATGTTCTTTTTGCTTTTATAGTTTGCACTGAGAAGTCAGCTGTAATTCTGATAGGTTTCCCCTTATATGTAACTTGTTGTTTTTCTCTTGTGGCTTTTAGGATTTTGTCTTTGTATTGGGTGTCTAGCATTTTAACTATGATATGGTATGGGGAGTTTCTTTTCTGGCATTGTCTATTTGGTGTTCTATGTGCTTCTCGTATTTGTATGGGTTTGTCTTTTTTAGTTTGGGAAAATTTTCCTCTATTATTCTATTGAAGATCTGATCAATACCCTTCTCTCGTGATTCTTCTCCTTCCTGTATTCCTATGATGGGGAGGTCTGATCTTTTCATAGTGTCCCACATTTCCTGGTTCTTCCATTCTTGTGTATTTTTAAATTTTTCGTAGTCTTTACTTGAGCTTTTTAGTTGTTTTGTGTTATCCCCCAGGTCTGATATTCTTTTTTCTGATTCCTCCATTCTACTTCTGAGGCTTTTTCCCATTCTTTCCTTTTTTTCTTCTTGTATTTTCTTTACTATTTCCACTTCCTTTTGGAGCTTCTCAATTTCTTCTTGTAGCTCCTTGCTTCACTGGTTGGTTTCCTTTTTCATTTCAACATGGGATCTTTTCAGTGTTTCCATTTCCTTCCAGAGTTTGTCATTTTCTCCCTCTAGCTCTTTCTGGAGTTTGTTATTTTCTCCTTTTAGTTCTTTCTGAAAATTGTCATTCTTTACATGTAGGTCTTTTCTGAGTTTTTCATTCTCTCCCCTTAGTTCCATGATTTCTGTGAATACATCTGTGATTGTTTTATGATCGTGTCCTGGACTACCTCCAGGGAGGTACCATTGTGGGAATCCTCCATAGGTTCAGTAGACTTTAGTGTGGAATTATTCTGTACTTTTCCCATATTGTTCTTTCTTTGTGTTCTTGGCATGTGGATTTCCTTTTGCCTGTATTCTGATGCAAATCACAAATGCCTCTTCACCTTGTTGAAGGAGCGCTTTCACTTTCCCTGATTCCTTCTCTTTATTTATGGAGTGTTTAGTTGTCTAGATTTCAGGCTTTCAATTTTGGTTATATATTGGGAGGTATAGCTCACTCTTCCCTTTCTATTCTGCAAGAACTGATCAGGTAACAGCAGTTATGACACCCTCTGAGTTCTGTGCTCCCTCTGCTACTGCCAGCTAGTTCCTCTAGGTTGGTTGTAGGCCTTACTGAACACTCCCTCTGGAATTCCAGTTGGTGGGGGGGCTACCTGCTTAGCCCATGCCCCGTAGCCTGCAGCTGAGCTGGTCTGGCCCAGGTCACCCACCTGTGTCAGCATAACATTTTCTAATTCCACTCATTTACCTGCAAATTTCATGCTTTCATCTTTCTTTACCACTGAGTAGAGCTCCATTGCATAAATGTACCACATTTTCATTATTCACTCATCAGTTAAGGGACAATTAGGTTGCTTCCATCTCTTAGTTATTGTGAAAAGAGCAGCTCAAGGGATGTGGCACCATGGGAAACTGCCATTATCAAATGCAAAATGGGGAAAATAGGGACACTTTAAATGGGAAAGGCATGGAGGGACGGTTAGATAGGGAGTGAGAGATGAGAGATAAATAATGCCTAGCTAGTATAAAAAAACAGAAGGACTCATATTAGTCTAACAACCTCATGAGAAATTATGCATATAATATCTCTACATAAGTCCATGGGTATAACTAAAGGGTAAATTCCAAAAAAAAAAGTGTCAGACAGAAAAAAAAAAAAACTCCCTTTAAGTTGTTGGCCAGGGTAGTCTAAGAGACTCATAAAATTACACAGGCTATTGCCACAGTCCTTGATGGCCTCCCATAACTTTAAGGTAAGGCCCAATTGCTCTTCAGGAAGGCATACATCAGACACAGGATGCAATGGAGGTGACCCAGAAGCCACTTTCCCTGAAGACTAGCTCTCATACTGCTAAGAGGGAACATCAACAAATACTCCAACCCCAGCTTCAATACCAAATAAGCACATCGATGACTGGCACAGCATACAACATTGGTGCAATAGTGGCATTTTACCTTGGGGGTAACCAATTGCTACCTAATTGGGCTTAAAGCTTACTCAATGGGAGGAAACTCACGTGCGGTACTGTAAACATAGTCATATGTACATGGCTGGAGAGGTCATAGAACTTAGAGAAAACCCCAAGACTGTCACATCCCTAGTCTTACTATGTGCTAAATACATATCTTTGTCTTTATAGACAAGTATCCAACTCACCACTCATCAAAGAAGCTTCCTTTGCACCAGATGGAGGCTATTACAACTTGTCACACAGAGACATCAACTGTGAATTGCCCCAGCCTATGTGGCATATCTACAATGCAACCACTCTATCTAAGGGTCATGCAGCATAGAACAAGGAGTAGAGAGGACAGTAATGAATTTCTCAATTCTCATTAATGCAGCTGCCTCATGAAACAGAGGGCCAGGAACACAAAAGGTTACAAGTGGCCAAAGCAGCTGGGCATGGTGGCACATGCCTTTAATCCTAGCACTTAGGAGGCAGAGGCAGGCGGATCTTTGTGAGTTCAAAGCCAGCCTGGTCTACAGAGTGAGTTCCAGGACAGCTGGTGCTACAGGGAGACCCTGTCTCGAAAAGACAAAAAAAAAAAAAAAAAAAAAAAAACAAGTGGCCAAAACATAGAGTCTGCAGAATGTGGATCCTTGGACAGGACTCCTGCATTAAACTTCACTGACCCAGGGCTTAGGGTCCATTGTGGAAGGGGAAGCGGCAGAAAGATTGTAAGAGCCAGGGAGGAGGTACATGAACATAGGGAAAGAGAGCTTTACAGGCTCCTGGGACCTTGCTCCTATGAATCTATGGTGGTGGTGTCAGCATGCCCAAGACACATGCAAACTCAAGCAGACAAAAAGCCAGCATAGAACTGGGGAAATGGGCAGCAGATTCCAATCTTAGCTGAAGAACTATTGGCAGCTGATTAATGATGGGCGAGAGAGAGATGATCTTCTTAAAGCAAGGGATTCTAGATAACGTGACTAGACCTTAGTAGATGAACTTGCACTGAGGAACATCTGGGGACACTAACTTGACACAATAGGCCTTAACACAAATGACAGAGTGAATGAACTCCAGTGAGGAGGCTGCAGGAGGGCACCAGTGGGAAAGATGCCCTGTATTAAATACACAAACTTGAATAAAATAGTCACCAAAACTATGTAGGAATCAATTTAACCAATGAGGTGAATGATCTCCACATTGAAAATAATGAAACTGTGATAAAAGAAATTGAAAAACCTACAAAGAAATGAAAAGAAAAAGCTCATGTTCATGCATTTGAAGAATTAACATTGCTAAAACACCATACTACATGAGCATGATCCATAGATTCAGTGAAAGCTTTATCAAAACAGAATACTTTTTAGCTTTCTGAATTAAAATTTTGCGATTTTCATGAAATATAATTTGATGGCATTTAGATCTCCTCCCTTATCTACCCCTCCTCTTACTGCCCCACACCCAATTTAGTGTAGCCCCACACCCAATTTAGTGTACTCATACATATATCTATATCTATCTATATCTATCTATCTATCTATCTATCTATCTATCTATCTATCTATCTATGGCCTATAGAGACTCATTTTTATCCCCAAATGTCCAAATGTACTTCAGTATGTATCCATCCACTTGAGCCTGGTTAACCTACCAAGAGTCCAATCCTTCAAAAATACTGTCCCTCCCCCTTCCAGTGGCCATCATTTGCCAAAATTTCCTTAGGTTGTGTTGGGGTTTCTCTCTCATTTCCCCATATCTTTGCTGGGATTTGGTCTGGTTTCAGCTCCCATAGGGCTCGTGCATGCTGCCACCATTGCTGTCTGGAAAACTCTGTTTTCCTATGGTCACCCAACACCTCTGGCCCTTACAGTCTTTCCAGCCCCCTCTTTCACAATGATCCCTTAGCCTTGGTAGGAAAAAAATTTAATACATGTGTCCTATTTAGGGATAAGCACTCTGCAGTCTGTTGTTCTCTGAACATGGTGCTATATCTCTGTAACACCAATAATATTTTTTTCACAAACATCTTAGAATTCACATAGAACTACAAGATACCCTGACTAGGTAAAGCAATCTTGAACACAAATCAGAAAGCTAGAGGTATCACACTACCTGGATTCTAATTCTAATACACCACAAATGGTTTACTAATAGAAAATCATGGGTCTGGCATAAAAATAAACACATAGAACAATGGAACAGAATGGAAAACCAGAAACAAATGTATATATTCATACTTAATTGATTCAACAAAAATGCCATGAAACCTGTATATCTATGTCTAGATAAATGAAACTAGAGTATTACCTCATATTATATGCAAAAGTAAAATGAAAACTAACCATAATTTTAATCTAGCATATAAATCTATGACTATAGGAAAAGTTCCATGACATTGATCTTCATAATGAATGTTTGCATATAACCCCAAACCACAGGCAAAAAATGAGAACAAAAGACAAATTGGCTTCTAATAAATTAAAAATTATTCCAAAACAAAAGAAATAATAATGACTGAAGAAACAGCCAGCAAAATGGAGGAAATATCTGGGAACCATGCATCTGACAATAGATTAATATACAAAACTATAATGACGTAAGCCAACTCAAAAGCAAGAAAACAAAACAACTTAAAAAGGGGCAAATGAGAGGTGCACTGTTATTCTCTCTACTCCCTGTTCCAGGATGTTCTGTGAACCTTACATGCGACAGAAGTGGGTTTTTCTATGACTTCTCCAGCCGTGTATATTTCACTATGTTTATAGTGCCACTTATGCGTTCCCTCCCATTGAATGGGTTTTAAGTCCAATTAGATGGCTGTTGATTACCCCCAAGTTAAAAGTGTCACTATTGCAATAATAGGAATAATTTGCTGTGCTGGCCATTATTGTGGTTATTACCCTTTAAAGCTGAGGTTAGACCACTAACTGATTTGTCTCTTAAGCAGCTTGCAAAGTGTCCTATAAAACTCAGAGGTAGTCTTCAGGGAGAAGGCTTCAAGATGAGTTCCGGCTCCATTGCTCCCACTTCTGTGTTCAAGGTATATCCTGTCTTTAGCAATAGGGTCTTGCCTTCAAGTTCTAGGAGGAAATTATGGGCTGTAGTGTGTTATTTTGGGAGTCTCTTGGACTATCTTGACCAAAAACTCAAAGGATGGTTTCTCCTGTCTGCCACTGTTTCTTGTTCTATAGCCTTCAGCTAGACACATGCACTCATGTTCAGATACTGTACATATATTATCAGTAGGCTTTTGAAATAATACGTTTCCCCCTGGCCCTGTACATCTCTGAACAAACTCCACCTCTCTGAACACTTTTCATGACCCCCTTGCACCTGCTCTATGTTGCTGTGCATTTTCTTCTCATTGCAATAGAGAGCTATTGTCAATTATTTAGTAAATTGTTAGGAAAGATTTACATCATATTTTTTTTATTTTTTTATTGATGCTTTGTGTATTTCGTACATCATTTTCCAATTCAGTTCAGGCATATATCCCCTTCCCTTCCCCCCACCCCACCCCTACCCATCCCAGATCATGCATTCTGCCTTAACTTTTCTGCATCTTTCTCTGTTTTTTTTTTTTTGTTTTGTTTTGTTTTCATTTTTTAACAATAAGTGATAAACTGTGAGTACAAGCATCCTTCATGTAAAACCAATTTGTGAGCAGTTGTGCCCAAACCCACACAGCTCATGGGT
Source organism: Rhizomys pruinosus (assembly GCA_009823505.1). Classification (NCBI taxonomy): domain Eukaryota; kingdom Metazoa; phylum Chordata; class Mammalia; order Rodentia; family Spalacidae; genus Rhizomys; species Rhizomys pruinosus. The sequence continues at coordinate 731,428 of VZQC01012466.1, read as the reverse complement.
CCCACCATCCAGCAAGGGGGGGCTTGTATGTTCAATCAAGTTGAATATAGACCGGACACTCATTTGATCAACTTGGTTGAACGTACATCATTTTCTATGGTACTATAAGCTCCATAAGGGAGATCACAAACTGGAGGTCAGATTGTGCATTGTACAGAGACCTTCTTTAAAAAAAATAAAGATTCAGAAGTCAGCTCCCTGTTAGAAACACCAGAATTCACAAAATAATTGTAAAAAGAAAGGAGGGGAATAACAATATTTTACTGTTCTGAAATTGGCCTACAAGTGTGACACTCAAGATTTTCAGAGGTAAAGCCTGTTGGAGATATATCTCATACATGTTTATATATGAGAAGTCAAATAGTAGGAGAGAGAAAAAGTGGGCAGAGGAGTGAGCCACTAACAGAGATGTGTTGGACTGAAAGATGATGTATGAAATACACAAAACATCAATAAAAAAGATTTCATCTCACTCTGATAAGACTGTCTGGGATCAAGAAAATAAAAGATAACAAATACTAGAGAGGTTGTGCAGAAAGGGGAACACTCATCCACTACTGGTGGAATGTAAACTCATACAACCACTGTGGAAAGCAGTGTGGAGAGCCCTTAAAAGACTCAAAATGAGGGGCTGGAGATATAGCCTAGCGGTTAAGAGCACTGACTGCTCTTGCAGAGGACCCGGGTTCGATCCCCAGCACCCACATGTCAGCTGAGAACTGTAATTCCAATTCCAGTAGAACTCCAGTTCCAGAGGAATCCGACACCCTCTTCCGACCTCCGCGGGATTGCACCACATGGGTGCACAAACCTACATGCAGACAGTACATTCATACACATAAAAATAAATAAAATTAAAAAAAGAAAGATGACATCATGAACTTTGCAGGTAAATGGATGGAACCAGAAGACATTATGCTAAGTGAAGTAACACAGTCCCAGAAAAAACAAATGATGAATAGTATCCCTCATTTGTCAATATTAGCACCAAATCCCTAGTTGAAAAGAAAGCTGAGCAAAGTTAATGTTGTATTTCTTTTTATATGAAGGTACTTGTGCTGTTATAATGTGAATCCCTTATTGGCCTCCAGAATTAACTTACCACTTATTTTCAGACTTTGTAATTGTGGTATATGGGTGGAAGGTAAGTATTCATATACTAGAGTAATATAAAATTGAAGGGAAAAATGTGAATTCCTAAACATGTTTTAGAACTAACATACAGTTTATTTTCAGATGTCATGATTTTGGTATATGTGTGACATATATATAGACATGTATTAGAGCAATACAAACTGGAGGGAACAACAACAAAAGGACTGGGTCAAAGAACTGACTGCAACAGTAAACTTCTGTTTCAAACAATAAACCTCTGCCAAGAAAAACTTTAAAACTACTGAGAAAATGATGCAAGATATGTATGGCAGAATGCATGAATTTGGGTGGGGTGGGGAGGTCCAGGAAAGGGGAATGAATCTAAATTGGACTGAGAAATGATGTATGAAATGCACAAAACTTCAATAAAAATATTTCAAAAAAGAACTCAAAAACTCAAACCATGTCTAATGATAGACTCTTACATTTAAAATCCCTTGAAATGCCACTCTGTACCTACTTTTGCCCAATACAGACCACATCCAAACCATCCCACGAATGCAGGCCACATCCAAACCATTCCAGGAATGCAGGCGAGCTGTCTATTCTTTTTTTTTTTTTTTTTTTTTTTTTTTTTTTTTTTTTACAAG
>VZQC01012466.1:701776-729453 GCA_009823505.1 Rhizomys pruinosus | reverse complement strand
AACAGGGTCTCCCCCTTAGCCCCGCCTGTCCTGGAACTCACTCTGTAGACCAGGCTGGCTTTGAATTCACAAAGATCCACCTGCCTCTGCCTCCCGAGTGCTAGGATTAAAGGCGTGTGCCACCATGCCCGGCTCTGTCTATTCATTTTTAAAGGCCAGACACAAGGTTTTAGGTCAGATTACAGAGCCATGCCTTACAACCTCTGCTTTCTATAGTATCTGTGAGGTCTCCATTAGCTCAGTCTGGCTCCCCCCATGACAGAAAGTCGTTACTGTTACACTCAAACTTCTAAACCCTTCAGAGGAAAAGACCTGAGAAGGCTTGAAAATGCTGCATAGCGTCAGGGCTGGCGAGATGGCCTAGAGGTTAAGAGCACCAACTGCTCTTGCAGAGGACCCGGGGTTCGATCCCCAGCACCCACATGGTGGCTGAGAACAGTCTGTAACTCCAATTCCAGGAGAACTCCAGTTCCAGGGGAATCTGACACCCTTTTCTGACTTCCACGGCATTGCACGACAGGAGTCACAAACCTACATGCAGACAGTACATTCATACACATAAATAAAATAAAATTAAAAATTAAAAAAAGAAAATGCTGGGGCTGGAGAGATAGCCTAGCGGTTAAGAGCACCGACTGCTCTTGCAGAGGACCAGGGTTCGATCCCCAGCACCCACATGGCGGCTAAGAACCGCCTGTAACTCCAATTCCAGGAGAACTTCAGTTCCAGGGGAATCCGAGACCCTCTTCTGACCTCCACGGCATTGCATGACTGTGGTGCACAGACCTACATGCAGACAGTACACTCATACACATACAAAAATAAATTTAAAAAATTTAAAAAAAATTAAAAAAAATGCTGCATAGCGTAAGGGTGAAAGCAAGACCATTTTCTAAATTTTAACAAATACAGTAAAATATATTTAACAAAAGAAAATACCCTTTTTTATATTTCAACAGTGACAATGAAAACATGTTTATTTCAATCTGACTGGCAAACAAAAAACTCAAAATTTATAAAATCCTTATTTTTTTCACATGCTAAATAATTAGGCTATCTTTGAGGAAGCATCATTTTCTAATGAAGATAAATCTATGGTAAAGTTCTATGGTAAAATTGTATTTCTGTATTACTCACATAGTGTAAAGTCTTTGGATACCATTCCAGATGGATGGCATCCTGTACTATGTTAATGTTTATAAGTGTGTTTGTGTAACTATATCCATATAAATGTTTAAATAGCATGTATTAAATCCAAAAAAGAAAATGATTAATAAAACACAAAAACATAAAATTTTCAAGCTGCTTTACAGCTGTCCAATAAAAAAAAATTTTAGATTTTATAAATATGAACAAAACTTTAGCTGAGCATATTAGCCAAGACATGGTAGCAACAGTGAAAAACTGAAGACGTGAGTATGTGATAATAAGGGACTGATTAAACTGTGGTAAATACAATGGAGTCATTAAGTACTTCTTTACCCTGTGGTTCATTGTATATTTATGGACACAGAAAAAATAAGTGGAGATGTTATCTGTAGTGATTGAATATTATTGTGAAATATACATATATACATAACATATATTTATAATCCACCAAGTGCAATTGTTGTTAGTAATGTGTATGTGTGTTAAAAGCTGAACACTTGTGATTGAGTAACCTGTTAGGGGTCTTGTTCCTGGAGAAAACTAATTCTTCCACCTTCAGCAGCCATCTATTTGTTACCTGTAGCTATTCATCTAGAGGTGGGACCTTGTGACATTTCCCGAATCCATGTTGCTATGTCGAGTGGTGTTGTCATAATGCAGATCATGCTCAGGCATCCAAAGTGTTGAAATATCAGGTGTGGCACTTGCCTATCACTTCTAGAAGACACCATCTAGCAGTAGGTGTCCCAGTCCTCTGGCACTTACAATCTTCCCATACCCTATCCCATGATCTTACCTGAGCTGCAGGTGGAGGGGTTGCACTGTAGATGTATCAACTGGGGTTGAGTACCCCGTGGTCACTGAGCCTATACATTTTGACCCATTATGGCTTTTGATAATGTTATCTATCTATTGCAAAATAGCTTCTTCCATAAGGAGTAAGATCTACTCTTGCCTGTGGGTATAAGGATAAGTATTTTGAATACAATTGGAAATTATATTGATTTATGAAGATGGCAGTAGTAGCTTTTTCCTCTAGGGTCTATGACCTCTCCAGCCTTGGGTGCTTGGCTAGGTTTATAGTACTAGACATGAAATCCCTCATATTGAGTGGGCCTTAAGTTCAATTAGATAGCTACTGGTTGCTTAAGAAAAAAAATCAATGCCTAAGGTATAAAAAGATAAGTGCTACTTCCCTCTTGAGGTCCAGATTTTTGAGGTTTGAACTCACTGGACTAGGCTGGAGCCTAAATAAAATACCTGCTTCTTGTCCAAAAAACAGCATCATTACTGCATCATTAGGGATATTTTTCTGGGCAGGTCATTGCTCTTGTTCATGGGATGTATAGGTCAGTAAGACTGTGGATTGTTTTCCTCCCTTGGCATCTTATATATCACCTTCTGATACTATAGGAGCTAGTCTTCAGGGTGGAGGAATCCAGGCCAGTTCCAGCTCGATTCCTCCAAGAAGTATGTTTGAAATATGCACTGCCTTCAGCAATAGGGACTTAATTTCAAACTCTGGGAGGCAATCAAGGGCTATGACAATCACCCATATTGTTTTGAGAGTCTCTTAGAATACCCCAAACAACCAGAAGGGAGGTTCCCTGGTTGGGCACTGGTGTTTTTTGTTTTTTTGTTGTTGTTGTTTTTTTTTTTTGGTTGTTGTTAGATAGCTCTGGATTATATACAGGCACATAGATATGTATTTTTAAGTAAGCTTATAAAATATGGTGTGGTGGAGCTGGGCATGGTGGCGCACGCCTTTAATCCTAGCACTTGGGAGGCAGAGGCAGGTGGATCTTTGTGAGTTCAAGGCCAGCCTGGTCTACAGAGTGTGTTCCAGGACAGCTGGGGCTACAGGGAGACCCTGTCTCGAAAAGACAAAAAAATTAAAAAATTAAAAAATTAAAGAAAAATAAAATGTCTCCCTATGAATTTTCACCCATTTTTAATATTATTTATCTTCCTTTCACTCTGTAGTACACGTCTTTCCCTCCTTTCCAGTTAAAGTCCATCCATTCTCTGCACCCTCAGCACTTCTATTCTACTGTTGCCTTCTCTAGAGCTCCTTCTCCCCTACTCCCATCATACTCTCCTCCTTTCCTGGCATCTGCTGCTACTATGCATATAACTTTTCTTTGTCAATTTAAAAAAAAGTGTAAATTTCAAAGTCAGATCTCCTGATTTAAAACCCACTTCTAGCCTCTCATGAGTGTGTTCAAGGTATTTTAGTTCTCTTTACATTATTACTTAACATATGTGTTAATTAAAGGTCTAAGACTGAATTACATAATTAAAGGAGGAATGGTAGATTTAGAAAAAAACAGACTTTAAAGATTAAGGTTAAGCACACAGGTTAATGTATTTCCACAAACTCCAAGATACGAATGATATTAAACATTTTCCACAGCCTAGGAAGCTTGCACATTAAACTGAAGACATGCATCAGAAATTCAAAGTAAGGAGGAGATGGAGTTATGGAGGAAATAATGCAGTGAATGAGGCAGTTTGAAGCATTTATTCCAGTGATTATGCTAGGCCGTATCACTGAGCTAAGAATCCCTGTTCTTAACTTTCAGCCACTAAGTAAATAATTTGTTTCCTACTCTGTTGGAATTAAGACAAACCGATAAGCTGTGTATTGAGTGTCCTTATCTCATCCTCACTGGAAATTCAGTTCCAAAGTGAGCACCCCTAGCAGAGATTATTCATACTGTGATATTTGCTGGGCTTGGTATTTTTAGGACTTTAGGGTAGATGTAAATATTATATCTCTTAAACTAGATTGAATACTGTATGTATATTGGTCAATTTTAGATTGGAATACACCCAAAAGCATTAGTAAAATGAGAAAAATACCCAGCCAAGAAGCTATAGAATCTGTGCATCAGAGCCAGCTATGATCTGTTTTTGTCCTCTTGAAATTTATATGTTGAAAGTGAATTCCCCATGAGATAGTGCTTGCAGTGGGACTTTTCAAAGGTGGTTAGGTCATGGGGGCCCTGCCCTCATGAACAGAATTAGAGCCCCTATAAAACATGTCTGAATGAGCTTTGTTGGCACATGCAGTCAGGTAAGGACATAGCCAGTATTAGACAGCCTTGGCCAGACAATGAATCTGTTAGACTCTTGATCTTGGACTTCTAAGACTCCATAACGGTGAACAATAAATTTGGCTGCCTATAATTTATCTGTGGTAACATATTTTGCTTTAGCTGAGCCAATTAAGACTGCACTCATTTGCCCTTGGCACAAGGAATGGGAGCCTCTGGAAGATGACGTTCTGTTTGTTCCTCATGTCTTTTGGGTGCAAGGGTTTGAGATAAGGGTGTTCCTGTAGCTGAAGCTACCCAGGAGCTCATTATGGAGATCAGGCTGCCCTTTATCTCACAGACATCCACCTTCCTCTGCCTTCCAAGTGTTGGGATTAAAGGCATGTACTATCACGCCTTGGTGTGTCCTCAAGTCTCTATAAGAGCTTTCTTTTCTTTTTTTTTTTTTGGGTGTTTTTGAGACAGGGTCTCCCTGTAGCCCCAGCTGTCCTGGATTTCACTATATAGACCAGGCTGGCCTTGAATTCACAGAGATCTGCCTGCCCCTGCCTCCCAAGTACTCGGATTAAAGGTGTGTACCACCACACCTGGCACATGTGATATCTTAATATGTGCATGATTAAAAAAAATGTGCATGATTGATTTATTTGCATCAGTTTGTTTAAACTGCAGAATTAAGACAAATAAAAATGGATCAACTAGATCTTAATCGGTCCACAGGAAAAAAAATAAATGTTATCTGGAATTTTGCTAAGTGAGATTTGCTAAGAGAAAATTAAAGTACAAAATGTCCTGGAATGACTAGATACATTTGTATGCCCTGGCTGTTCAGTGAAGGTCCAGACCTGTATAGTAGCTAGTTAACAGTATCTACCATAGGAGGCTGAAATTTCAACTTCACAGGAGATGAGGGTCTTAGGAGTCCATGGTAAGCCCCACTGTAGACAACCTTTTCTTTTTTTTTTTAATTTTTTTAAATTTATTTTTGTATGTGTATGAATGTATTGTCTGCATGCAGGTCTGTGCACCTGTGTCGTGCAATGCCGCGGAGGTCAGAAGAGGGTCTCGGATTCCCCTGGAACTGGAGCTCTCCTGGAATTGGAGTTACAGACGGTTCTTAGCCGCCATGTGGGTGCTGGGGATCGAACCCGGATCCTCTGCAAGAGCGTCGGTGCTCTTAACCCCTAGGCTATCTCTCCAGCCCCGTGTAGACAACCTTTTAAGCTGGCCTTTTGGATGTAGTAAAATCTGTTCTTCACTGGGAAGAATGTTCTTTCTAAAGTCCAAAGGACAGACAATACTGTTTCAAAATCAGTTAAGTTGCCAGGCAGACTAATTCTGTAATCACAGAGTAAAGGGCAGGATCAGGGATTTATGGTGAAAAAAGAAAGGACAGTAAATCACTAATAGCCATTATCAGCACAGGATGAGTCACTTGAAATATACCCCCCAAACACCCAAACCAAGCTGTGCATTAGTCACCAGAATCCCAGTTGTCTGCAGACTAACCATTAAATCCTCAAGCTAGAGACAAGAGGCTCAGTGTATGGGCAGGAAGGCAAGCACCTATCACTGACTGGAGCCTTCAGAGGGAACACGGTCCAGCAGTCACATCAGAAGAAATAACTCTACTTTCAATTGCTCATATTCCCACTTTCCTGCATTCTCTGTCCATATACAAATATGTGTAATTTCACAAAAGAAAGCTCTCATATGTTCGTCTTTCTTCCCTGCCTGGATTCCTTTCATACTTTCTCTGTAAAACATATCAATCCCTCACATCTTTGCTTAAATTTCACCTCTGCCGTATGGTGGCACATGCTTTTGATACCAACACTTAAGAAGCAGAGGTAGGGTGATCTCTGTGAGAGAGAGGGTAGCCTGATGGTCTACCTGGCCAGCTGAGGCTTCAGGGAGACCTTGTCTCAGGAAGGAAAGAAGAAAGGGAGGGAGAGAGTGAGGGAAGGAGGGAGGGAAGGAGAGAAGAAAAGAATTATCCCTGTCATGATGGTCTGTCAATGTCCTACAGACATGTTTTTTTCGAGTCACAGAAATCTCAGAGCACTTTCTACAAATACCATAATCTTTACCAAAGGATTCTCAGTCAGTATCCGTATGCATGGCTTCTGTACAGGACTGTGAACACCCTGACAGAGGGATTTCTGTTCATTATAGTATTCCCATCCCTAAGATAGTTGCTTGACATATAGAACATGGTTGATAAATGCTTCTTGACTTGACCACCATGTCTCTGAGAGAGGCAGAAGAGAACTTTCACCACCATTTTCCAGAGGAAGAAAGTGAAATCCACAGAGCAAATACATTTTTTTTGTCTTTTGGAAACAGGATCTCCCTGTAGCCCCAGCTATCCTGAAACTCACTCTGTAGACCAGGCTGGCCTTGAAATCACAGAGATCCGCCCGTCTCTGCCTCCCGAGTTCTAGGATTAAAGACGTGCACCACCAAGTCTGGCAGCAAATACATTTTAAGGCTATATTTTTAAATAGTGCAAGAGCTGGGATTCACACCCAGAGCTCCTGATTCCTGATCTAAGGGTCATTCCTGTGCACCACAGGCTCTCCACTCTGCCAAAGGCACCGACTAAATAGAACTGGGTTCTCTGCTTTTCTTCGAGATCTGTAACCCCCTGCCCTTCTGCAAATCTGCCACCCCTTGCCTCCACTACACATAGCTAAAATGCTCTTTTCAGCAGAATTAATCTGCTTAGAGAGAGCATTTATTTGTTTTTAAGGAAAAATATATTCCCTTGTTATGTCAAGACATAAATTCCCACTTAGAACTGTCAAAAATCAAATATGAAGAGAATTCCCAAGAATGTTTTCCCATATACAATCCTCCATGTCTAAGCCCAGTTTCCCAAATATTGAGTGAATCCTGTAATTTTCAGCACCTAGCTGTCCTGTTTTGTGAAACTTCCGTTGTACCTTAGAATTCAGTGAATGGTAGACCTTTCTTCCTTGGAGGACATGAGTTAATGTCACTATTTTGAGCAGACAGCCTAATTTGTGATTGACTTTAGACTTTGATTATTTCTTCCTTCTTCCCTCATTCTAACCTTTTTTCAGAGTTGTAAATGAGGGACTCTTTCTCTTTTATGTCTTTACTCCTCTTCATCAGAGTGAGGCTCTGTGAGCTGTTTGCTAGCTCAATGCATAAGGAATTGCAGTAGAATCCCCTAGAGCAAAAGCCATTACAAAAAAAAAAGACTCTGAAAGAAAGCTATCAGTGCTTGGTTGGTCTGGTTATATTGAATCCTATACTATTAAAAATCTTGCCCAAATGCTTTCCCTGGTTCCTGGTCATTTCAGAGACACTCTCTGTAATGAAAATTCAAGAGCAAACTATTTGCATCTAAACTAAGAAGAAAAGAACATTACTATTAAAGTTTAAAGGAAAGAATTCCTGGTATAATGCAAAATTTAACCTTCAAATAACTGATCTGAGACATCCCAAGGACAGTAGCAAAACTAATCTAATCACATAATAAAAAACAGAGTCAAAATAACAATATGATACATACCCTCTATTTATTGATTCAAAACATCACTTTCCTCTTGATGACTCAACATCAAAAAAGAAGTGACTATTTCCTTTGTTTTTCAGCTAAATATAGGACACTATTACTGGGTAGCTTAATACATAAAAGAGACTTTGTACAATATATTGCATTTCACAAACCCCCACTGTGTGAAAGCTCCCCTGGTTTTCAGAACAGCATTTCCAAATGTAGTTCATCATGTTCACGTCATAATCATTATTTAAAAGTGGGACTCCAACATCTCTGTATTTCAGGAAGTGGTGCATTGTAGTCTGAGAAAAGATTGCAGGACAGGAAATACTGTAAAGGCCAGAGGACCAGGACACCTACGGCTAGGGAGTATCTTGTAGACATGACAGGGAACAATCTCAATATTATGGTTGCCTAAACAAGACCTGCATAATACCAGTTGACATGTGTAGGGGAAATTTCACAAGATCCACCTCTAGATGAAGAGTTATAGGCAATCAATGGCTTCTGAGAGAGGGAGAATCTGTTTCTCCAGAGACAAGGGGATATCCAATCCCAAGTGGTAGTCATTCATAAACACATGTACAAATGTGTACATTTACCAAAAATGGACTCACTGTAATATATATATATATAATGTATAGACATAGTATGTCTTATATATGTATAAAAAATAATCAAAAAAGAGATCAGGAAGTTGAGAGGAAATCAGGGTGAGTCATATGGGAGGAAGTCATTGGAGGGGGGAAATAAATGAGAGGCACATAGAAAGCACTTTGTGCAATGTTTGACATATGGAAAATTCTAAAATAGTCTATATTTTCTTCCCTTCCCCTTACCTAACCAACTATCTAGTTCTTGTCTAATGTTTAGAAGGTTTGTTTCTGTTATTGCTATTAATAGAAAAATAATCCTTTCAGTATCTAGGGAAAATATATAATATATATTGTGGATGCATCTTTTTCAATATTCAGACTCTAAGTTCTACAGAAAAAAATCTCTTTCATTGTTGCTTTCTTTATTGCTGTGAATTTCCACTACTTTTACCCAGGGCCTTGTCATTCCTTGGACTAGGAAAATCTCCATTGATTTGTACTCTTGATTCTTCAAGAGTCCACCCACATGTTTTAATATAATAGCAAACCTAGAATTGTCCAGGACTTCATTTTCTTGTGTTTTAGGCATAGATCAATGTTTCTTTTCCCAGCTTATGTTGGTATTTAGGCATATATATATATATATATATATATATATATATATATATCCTCATTCTAAGCTGTGCGTGGTGGCGCACGCCTTTAATCCTAGCATTTGGGAGGCAGAGGCAAGGGGATCTCTGTGAGTTCCAGGCAAGCCTGGTCTACAGAGTGAGTTCCAGGACAGCCAGAGCTACAGGGAGACCCTGTTTAGAAAAGACCAAATAAATAAATAAATAAAAATAAAAATAAAACCTCATTCTAGTCAAAAAAAGGCTAGTAGAAATGAGTGCCATCAAAGCTTAAACTATAATCACCTCCTACACACCATCCTCTGTGCTCCTTCTCTTCTACTCACTCAACCCTGACAATCCCAGTGGTATTAGAAATTATGTGTTTAATATGGAAGAGCCAGCAGATGCGAGGACATTGAGTACCTGAACATATCACTTGTAAATGAGCCACCTGTTGATAAAGAATATCTACTTTGAACTTGAAAGAGCAAGAAATCCATTTCTCTCCCAATGATCACATCTGAACTGTTAGAATTTCTGAGCCTAACAGTTTGTATTAGCATGAAGGTTCTCATCATGTTACTTTTATTTCCTTTCTGTTTTATTTTTATTTTTTGATATTTTTAAGGAAAGCGTCTCATTATGGAGCCAAGGCTGGCCTTGGAATCATGTTTCTCCTGCCTCAGCTGACCAAGTACTGGGATTGGAGGAATGTGCCACCATGGCCAGCATTTTATTTGCTTATAAGCAATCCTAGTTTCATGTAATCACATGATAAAGGTATTCTCTATCAGTTACAGATATCCTCATTTTTTACACAGAGATCCTTCCAATTTGTAACACCCCTTGGCAGTATTTTCCTCTGCTCTATCCTATTACTGCCATTATCTATTCTTCACACATTTTTAACACTTTCATGTTCCTAGGGGAATTCTTTGATTATAGGAACCACCCTAAAGCATCCTGAGCAATGCCAGCTTGTAATCAGGCATCAAGCACTGTACATACTACTTATTGAATACACTGCATGTCCACAGAGCTCTCCACAATGTTATCTGGTGGGATAAAAGTAGTTTGAGGCTGTAGAGGTCTATATTTACCAAATGACATCATCTTGGGGAAATCATTGTTTCTTAACCTTCACCTTCTAGATCAGTTCAATAGGCATAATAAATACAAGTGTTATATGGCTATTTTGACTATTCAGTTCTAAGACTAAAGTTATGTACATAAGTTCCTGGCATATAGTAGGCACTCAATATAAAGAAACTATGTACATTATTAGATGATGACTATGGAGCTTTCCTGTTAAGCACCTCATCATCACCTTTGCCCTTTTTCTGTCTTGTTTACTGCTCTCAACATGATCTATGTAAAATGTAAATCTGTTTTATTCTTCCCTGCACAATCAACTTTTCCATGTCTCAACATAATTTGTACGTCAACATCTCTTCTAGGTGCCTTTCTCCCAGCCAGACCACTTTCCTACATTGTTCTCTGGTCCAGTTGTACTGACCTTCAGTGTATCATCATTACCTCATTCCATTATGTTGCAGGGCTGCACATCTGATAGACACTTGACGTAATATTTTCACCAGATCTCTGAATCTAATTTGCTTCTAAACATCTTTTAAGCCTAAGTTTAAAAGTGCATCTCCTGGGACTTATTGTGGATATCACACATAGTCTCCTTTGTGAACAAGTAGCTCACTTTCCCTATCATGTGTCACTAAAGACATGGAGCTCTCTGATGGATGAGGTCAATTTGTGAGTACAAATCCTAGTGCATGCTCTCTTCTCTGCTTGGAATATTGTGTACAACAGCACCATCCCTCATGTAGTTGATAGTTTTCTAAATTTCTTTCAGTATTAGAGAGGCAAGATAGGAATGATCTGCACTTTTGCTTGATGTACTGGTATTGTTTTGTTTCCTCCTTATTCTGTGATCCTATGGCATTTTGTAGTCTATTAAAGGATTTTAGATTTTTGTACATGCCTCCTTAAATACATCACTATGAAGTATTTAAGAGCTATGTTCTTACTTATCTCTGAGTCTTAAACATACAAAGTACATGTAAATGTGTTGGATAAATGATTCTAAGGGATGACATCTAGTTAAATTTAATGAATAATTTCCCTCATATTCAGAAACTCAAGAGGGTTCTTATTATATTATCTTCATGAAATATTTATGTCTAGCAGGTAAAATGAACAGTTCATATTTAACTTTATCTTCATCAATAAGCACTATATCTAGAGAGAAAAAATTCACTATATATTACAATCCAGGTCATTTGAAATACTTCATAAATATTTAAATCATCTTGAGCTGGTTCTATGAGACTTCTAGCTACTGTTCCAGTTTTACTATGTGTGCTGCTGAGGTAAGCAGCAGGTAATGGGACTTAGCCTGCCATGTTATGGGTGTCCTGAAGTTTCAAGATAAGATAAAGCAAAACTCTATGTCAATTATATACTCATGAAATACCTAGTTACCTTTTTATACATTGATAGCCTTTGTAGCTTTGTTAATGAGTATCACAATAATAACAACAGTGCTATATAATAAGTCTTTCTGAGAAATAATAAATAGTCTGCAGACCTTACTTTATCTAATTTATAAGTCCTACGTTGCTGCAAGGCAGGCAGCAGCTAGTGTTGTTAAATGAGGGACTAAAGAAAGGAAAGAGCTTGTGACTTGCAAAGGTCACTGAATCAATTGTGGATTCATAAAAAGAACCAAAATTTTTATCATGGACTTTTGAGCCTCTCTCCCCTTCCCCACCCACCACCCAGGATCTAAGGTGTTCTCTCTAATATGCTGTGAAAACAATAGTTTCATCAAGCTTCTGGACTACTTTCTCTCTACTATATTTCAAAATAAGCCTAAGGGCATTTTACCTACATGCTTAATCATCCACCTTCACTTCCTTGTCTACTTCAAAATAACATAGAGGGCCCAATTGTTGTCATCTTGCTACTCATTCCACTCTATTTTCTGGTAACTAGTCATTGGCTCCTCTTCATCCTCTGCCCTCCTCCATATGCGTGTTCATGCACTCTTCAGATTTCAGTCTTCCCATCCTCCCCTTTTCTTTCCTTCTCTCTTTTCTCCCTCTCCTCCCAAACTCAAATACATCTTCTATTTTTCTTGATTTTTGTTAATAAAATTGCTTTGTTAAAAAATAATCACAGCATCAAAAACATATACGCAATTGTCATTAACTGAACTTTACATGCAACATATTTCTATGCAATACTTAACATTATTGCTATGCTGTTCTGTGGGCTTTGAATAATAGACAATGATTTGTTTGGTGAAAAAACCCACATCTAAGAGGGAAAACCAACTGGAGAAGCCCAAGTCCACTTCCTTTGCCCCTTTATAATTTGGTGTGTGCATGACTTGTGTGTGTAGGAATGAAACCTTGCCTGTAAGACCTTATCTGATATCTCTGTGAGTTATCTGTAGCTCTGGAAAGTCTGGGATATTACAGTGTTTTCTTGCCTCGCCTATCTCTGCCAAGTTCCAGAACCAGATGGCCCCTTCCCTTGAGGTCTTGAGCAAAATGTCACACCTCTAGTTTACCAGTTGCACAAACAGGAGCTCTGCAGCCTTCCCCCCGCCACCCCCATAGGAACCAAGGTGGCTCACCCTTCCCTTCTGCCTGCCTCCCACTTCCTTGCCCAGAGCACAGTAACTTTTGGTATATAAGCACACTGCTGGCATGAATAAAGAGAGAGAGAGTTTTATCTCCTGGGCTTTCTCTTAGTCTGTGCCTGTCTTTCTTTTTCTTTCCATCCCGTGGGGTAAATCCCTCACAGTCCCCCGCCCCTCCTTGCCAGAGATAAGCCTAGAGACTGTCACCACGCAGGCAGGAGACAGCCTTGAAGCTCGCAGTCCTGATGGATTGCCAGGCCCGGTTCAAGAGAGGGAAGAAGATCCTGTGGATAGCAGCCACACACGTGACTAAAGGACTAACAGACGATTATTAAACTCTGACAAGTGTGTGTGTGTATGTGTGTATGTGTGTGTATGTGTTTGTGTATCTGTGTGCACATGTGTGCACGTAGTGCCTATGGAGGCCAGAAGATGTTGCTGGGTCCCTTCAAGCTGGAGTTCCAGGTAATTGTGAGCTGCCACATGTGTGTGCTGGGAACAAATTTGGGTCCTCTCTCTTAATTACTGAGCAATTTCTCCAGTCCCTCCTTTTCTTTTACTGCTCAGATTCTCCTGTACCATGTTTTCTTAAATCCACCATTTGTTATTCTATCCTTTAGTATTCAATATCTATTAATCTAACAGACACAAAAGGATGACCTGCTGAATAAACAAAAGAATTAGAGGGGAATTTATTTTGGTTCATGATTTTAGATTATTTTGTTATGCCATAGCAGGGAGGGTATGGCAGAGAACATCTCCCATCATTTCATCCAGAAAGTGTGTGGAAAGGGGTACAAAGAGATAGGATGAAAGAAAGCAATAGACGTTCAGAGACAGAGGGAATACATGTTTGTCCTACAAGTTCTCTCTATATTCTCCTTTAATTCTCTCTGGGCCTATCTTGGATTATTGCTACCCACATTCAGGGCATGTTTTCTCATCTTAGTTAATTCTTTCTGGAAACAATCCCACACAAGAGGTATGCTTTCTAACTCTCCTAGGCACTTCTCATTTCAATCAAGTTGACAGCTAGGATTAATTATCATAAGTACACCTCTTTTCAACTTTGAAACACAGTCATACATCTCCTCAAGCCATATTTATCTGCAAATAAAAATAATGCCAAGATTACAATCCTACATAATGGGATACAACTCCCTTTTTTAAAAGCCATTTATTTTATTTTATTATTTTTTTAATCTTTTTGAGACGGGGTCTCCCTGTAGCCCCAGCTGTCCTGGAACTCACTCTGTAGACCAGGCTGGCCTTGAACTCACAAAGATCCACCTACCTCTGCCTCCCAAGTGCTAGGATTAAAGGTGTGCGCCACCACGCCCGGCCTTTTTTCTTCTCTCTTTTTTTTTTTTTTTTTTTTTTTGTTTTGGGATACAACCGTTTCCACACATTGCAAACCCACATTAAGATCTTTTGTCCCTACAGTTTTCAGCATTGTGCTAAAGAATTGTCCAAAGTCCTCTACTGCACGATTCAAACAAACTTCGTAGGTGGGTGACCCTCTTATGATAAAAAAAATTACTTCCAAAATATAGTGACACATATTAAACAGGAGAGACTGGATGAATGAAAGATGAAATCCAGCAGTAAAAACATTAAATCCTGTAGCTCCAAGTTTAGAATCTCAGAGTCACAGAGGTTTCTGGCAGCCTGGGCCCCTAAGGGCTTCCCAGTTTGAATCGCTTTTTTTTTTTTTTATGTTGGAACAGGGCTTCTGACAATTACATGAAAGTTTGGTTGGCAGTATAACCGGAATGTGTAAATGCAGTATGTCATACAATGTATACATTGGTGCATTTTGCAAGAATCTATGGTCCAAATTTTGAACAACCAGGTTCCCATGGTTCCCAGTTGGAGAAGCTTGTATGCACAGGCATGTTTGATCAATCACGTGTCCAGATATAGTCCTGTAGTCTCATGATTCAACCCTCATCTCCCCAATCAAAGCCCTTACAATCTACCACGCCTTCTCTTCCGCAATTTGTTCCCAGGGCTCTGGGAAAGGGCAACAAGTGGTGAGATGAAAAACAGTCTAATTTCTTTGGAGTTGTCATTTTGGGCTATAGTCTGTTCAGGTTGTTCCACTTCATCCACGGATTGACAGCTTTTCCAGTGTTACCCTTTTTAGTCATATTATCAAAGCACAAGCTATTGGATTACAGGCATTTAAGCAGTAAAAATTATTATGTCAAACTAAACTGTGAGCATAACACAGAGGCTTGGATGGTATGTTAATCCGCAAATTGTGGTTTCTCCATAAAGGGTGATAAGTCTTATTGTGTGGCTTATAACATCGCCTAACCACTAGAGGACATAAGCTTGTGGCATCCGCTGTGAGTTATTCCTCCAAGGAGAGAGCTAATAGCCAAATAGTTTTGGGATATAATATAGGCACTTGGCTGCCAC
Organism: Rhizomys pruinosus; assembly: GCA_009823505.1. Lineage (NCBI taxonomy): Eukaryota > Metazoa > Chordata > Mammalia > Rodentia > Spalacidae > Rhizomys > Rhizomys pruinosus. The sequence goes on along the minus strand of VZQC01012466.1, from coordinate 714,424 downwards.
TGTTGCACAGTATCTCCAGGCTGTTGAGGTGTAGATGATATTTTCAGAGGAGTCTTGTTTGTCTCAGGGAGACCTATATTTTGCTGTATTGCTGTAGTGGCCTTTGGTAATGCTCTCTAGCATTTCAGAGGCCGGTTGTACACTAGGAAGTGACGTCTCATAACATTTTTCATGCTCACACCAGGTCTTCGACAACAGGGACTTACTGCCTTTCTCCTTGCATATATCCCACTTATAGGCAAAAGGCCTTTATAATTTGAGGGGGGGGCGGGTTTGAATCTCCTAGCCAACATCTCATAGGCAGAATAATTCATTGCTGATGTCAGAGCTTTCCTGTAGTAATATATTTGGCTTAATTACACAACTTATAAACACTATACTATTGAATTTGCCTCTAGATAGAGAAATAACCTTTCACAGTTCCTATGCCTATCAATCAGTTAATACGTTGTGCCTATTTTATAGGAAATTACCACTGTAACAATTGGCTCTAGTTTACAGTTTAAAGGCTTAAGGCAGAGTGACTTTTGTGGTGCTGGACAATTGATTTCGGGTCGGTGGCGGAAGGCCAGGTGGCTGGTGGGGGCTAGGTTCAGGTCCAGTTGAATCTTACATAGACTTTCTTATGCTTGCTTTAGTCACAGCAGACATTCCACGTTCTTGGAATCTCTAACTTCCCAGGGTTTCCACTGTATGTTAGCTTCATACATCTCTAACAACTTCATACACTTACTATCAGTGATTGTTTCCAGGGAATCTGACCCTGATACATATCCACTGGCCTCTCTGCCAATCCTTTGAAATCTGGGAAGAGACATCCAAGATCACATGATGCATACACTCTTCATATCTACAAAACTAGGATCAAATGTATATCACTGAGGTCTGGGGCCACAATGAGCAATATTAGAACTCCCTTGTACCACTGCAGCAGTATGTTCAGCTGCTAGAACATACCCTGAACGTCTCTTCTGCAAACAATGTTTTCTCTAAATAAATTTACTCCTTAAGCCTTTTATCATATGGTTGGACTTCTCCATCCATTCATCATTATCTCCTTCAGCCTTAATGATAGATAGCACAGCTTCATGGCTGGATACGTGTCATGATATTCTTCACAATCTTCACCATTTCAAGAAGTGTTCACAAACTGTTTTCAATTTGTTACAGCAATTCCATAATTTTCTTCTCTACCTTTATCTTTCTCCTGCTTTTAAGGTTTTAAATAAATTAACATTGCAGACTTACATAAATTTACTCTAACTTCTGTAAGGTCCACTTAATTTGTAGTCCTATGGTCCAATTTCATTATGTTGCTTATGACCTTGACAACTGCTCTTTTTTGTTACTCTCAACTTACCTATATTTGCTGCTTATTTCTTCAATGTGTCTCCTTTGTTCCATCTCATTCACTGATTTGCATTTTAGCATTTTCTTACCAAGATTATTTCAGCTATCTGCTAAACATGCTATCTAATGCTAATTTTGTTTCTTTTCAACACATTCTGCATGTAGAAACTAGGTTGTCAAATAGAAAACTAATCATTTCATTCTCTTACTTTACTCCTACATTCCCTACAACTGTTTACTTAGTTTTCTGTCTAGTTGTACTTTGATTCTTCCTTACACCTCTACATATACTTTTTGTGAGTACCTTCTACATATATGGTAAGATAAACCCGAACACAAATGAAAACAAGAAAAAACTTTGGTGTTGCCTTACCAAAAAAGTCTTTGTTCAACTTGACCAACAAGAATGAGTTTGATGACTCTCCACTACCCTCTCATGGGTGCTACTAACTTGAGTTAATATTACTTGTGATTAACTAATTAGGTTTCCCCCTATTATATTGTAATGATACTAAAAACACAGACCGTATCTCACTTGCATATTCTCAGAACTTACTTCAGAGCCATGCATATGTTAACTCACTACTGCTTCCTTATGCACGCATTGGTTTAAGGAGATACATAGGTTGCATGGCCAAAATACTTAGTTATTGAACAAACAAACAAGCAGTTATCTTTTATTCTTCTAAAACTGTCTTCACTAGAGCATGTGGCACTCATTAACAGCTATACCACTGAGGACAATGACTCCCCATTTCCATGTTCGGGTGGATAGCTCCATATCCTTGATCATGCTGTAGCTTCTGGATAAGTTCAGAGGATCACAAAACAAAAACACAAGAAACTGGGAGGAAGACTTGTAAGAATGAGGGTTAAATAGGGTGTGATATGGACAAGAGAGTGTGTGTGTATGTATGTGAACAGAGTGCAATATATGTGAATGAAATCAAAGAATAAATATAATTAAAAACAGAATGAAGCTCTCTCTTCTTCCTCTCTTCCAGTGTCCCTTCACCTATAGAACCATATCTCTATGTTTTTCTCATATACTACATTCTCCATAACCATTTTTCTTGTCCCTTTCAGATACACTACTTTCTAGCCTTATTATTTCACACCTTTCCACATTATCTTCTCAACTTTTGTAATCTTTTACTAGTATTTTTATTTATTAGTTTTATTTTATGTGTATCGGTGTATTGCCTGCATGTGACTAATGCACCCATATTGTGTAATACCCACAGGAGTCACAAGATGGCGCTGGATTTCCCTAGAACTGCACCTACAGACAGTTGTCAGCTGCCATGTGTGTGCTAGGAACCGAACTCTGATCTTCTGTAAAGTCAGTGCTCTTAACAGAAGAGCTATCTAGCCCCTTTCTACTCTTTTCTATCCTCAAATTCTTTTTCATAATCTCTTTGAGATAAACACATATATATTTAAAATACTTTCCATTTTCTATTCCCTCCTTCCTAATTCTATATACTTTTCTTCTGCCTTCATGTCCCACTCTGTTCATTTCTTTTAGGTCTCTTATCTCCCTATCTCGTTCAACTTTTTTTCTCAAGTTCCTATTTGTCATCCTTTTTTCTTTAGCCTTGTACCTGTCTCACCAATTGCAATAGGAATATCATCAGTAAATAAATAATTTAAATATTGGCTTACTAGCTTACAGGCAAGCAAAATTATTTCCCATATATTTAACAATCATGCCTTCATTGTACTTTCATCATACAAAATAATAAGTATCGAAATTTGAAGTAGAAATAGCCATACAACCTACATTGAACCATTATATCTATCTGTTCAATACAGATTATCTCAGTCACTCAAAATCACCAGTCATCGATGTAGGCAAAAGCTTCAGGAACTGAAATCTGATAACAGAGAAGCAATCAAAAACACAAAAAGCAAGCACAAGAACCAAGGATGTGTTTCAGTATTGGAGCAGAGAATATTGTTACATTGCAAATGTTTCCAAAATTATTCTTTTCACATCAAAATTCATTATCATCTAATAACTCAAGCAATAATCATAAGCATAAAATACATGTACTTTTGTTAGATTTTATTCATTGGGAGGTAGAAATGTATAAAATATATTTTATATTTTATACATATATCAATAATTAGATACAATCTTAAGTTATATGGAAAATTTATTCATAACAAACTTTTGCACCCCAGGCAATGTGATACAAAACAAATTTCAATTTTGTAAGTTCTAGAAAATATCTCTCAATATATCTTTTGATTTTTACAACTCTGTACCATAGGGCTGCTTTATTGCTATTGTTAAACCTAGCATACTCACATGAGCACACTGATTATGCCTCTGCAGATGTTTTTGTAAGCTTCTGTATTTGAATATCCTTGAATACATGTGTGTCTGTATGTCAGTACACATAAGTCTTTGAATATGCACAACATAAACACACTTGTCTACAATTCAAAATGTTAATATATGTAAATATTTTATGTTAATATTGAATATGAATATGTGTATACCTGTAAATATGTTAAGAAATATGTGTATATATAATTTATAGACAGAAATATATAAACTTGAAAGATATCATGTACATATATACTATCCAAATATATAAATCTATATCCTTGAAATAAGAATATATATATATGGGCTGGAGAGATGGCCTAGCGGTTAAGAGCGTCGACCGCTCTTGCAGAGGACCCGGGTTCGATCCCCAGCACCCACATGGCGGCTGAGAACCGTCTGAAACTCCAACTCCAGGAGAACTCCAGCTCCAGGGGAATCCGACGCCCACTTCTGACCTCCGCGGCATTTGCACGACAACGGGGGGTGCACAGCTTGCATTCAGACAATTACATTCGTACCACATACAGAAATAAATAAATTAAATTAAAAAAAAATAAAAAAAGAATATATACTATATTATGAAAATATGTAAATGTTATATGTATTGGGGAGCAGATACATATATTAATGTTTATGTATTATAATGCTTATATATATAATGATAAGCCTAAAATAAATTTCAGTTTATATTCTAAAACCCTCTGCTTTCAATTCCAGTTCTATCTTCAATATATTTTGGGTGACAACCATGATCTTACCTCATTGTATAGAGAAGAGTCCCATTGTCTACCAGTCTGAGCAGCTTGTTGGGTGTGGTCATATTGTGAGCCACTGATTTCTTGCCATTGTGAAAGAAGGTATCTGGAGTCCAGATCTTGCTAGCCAAAAGATTGTTCAATGGAAGGATCTTCATGGGTCCATCAAATTTCAGTCTTTCATCATGCCATGTCTGTCTAAAAAATACATCAATAGTGTACTCCTAGAACACAGAGAGAGAGAGAGAGAGAGAGAGAGAGACAGAGACAGAGAGGGAGACAGAGAGAGAGACATATTTCAGTAAGGTTCTGATATGGTTTCACAATTCCCTTCCAAATATTAACTACTTGAAATATTTCATTTTATGTAGAGGAGATGTCTATTAAAGTAGTTACTGATGAGTATGGCAAATAATAATGACTGAAAATAGTGTCATATTAATAAGTCTATCATGTCTGATGACAAATACACCTAATATAATATTTTGTTAAGAAGGTTACTGCTAACCCTGCCCACACATAATTCAAGCTTAGCACAAGACACTCCTTATGAGAAGTAAAAAGCTTCCTTCTCTGTACTGTGACGGATCTAGTAAGAAAAACAAAACCTTAATGATCTTATATGAACACCAAAGTAATTACAACAGTAACCATAGAGGCAAACTTTCTATTTAATATAAATTTCACCTGAGCCTCAAAGAAACAGTATCTCTGACAGGTTAGGATACTATCATCTTGAATGGATAATTAAATCCTCCAGATAAATATGGTGAAAGAAAAAAAAAAAAACAAAGAAAATGAGTAAAGGAACAGAAAGCTTGCTAGTAAAATGGATAATATTTGTAATAAAAAATGAACAAAATTTTCAAATGTACTATTAATCTAACCCAATGAAAGTAATAACTGTTGTAGGTTTGGGCAGTAGCCAAGTAATCTATTGTAGGTACTAATTATAAAATCTGTGTATAATATTTGAAAATACTGGAGCATGACTAAAAGTTAAATAAATTTGCAAATGAGAAGTCAAATTAGTTTTATTTCCTTTTTCCTTTGTGTGTGTGCATGTTTGAATGTATTCATTGCGTGCATGGATATTTGTGTGTGTGTGTGTGTGTGTGTGTGTGTGTGTGTGTGCGCGTGTGTGTGTGTGTGTGTGTGTGTGTGTATGTATGTGTGTATGTACTGGATGTCAGAGGAGAATCTCAGGTGATTGTCTTCAAGTGTCTTTCAACTTTTGTTTGAGAAAAAGTCTCTCATTGGCCTGGAATGTCACCAAGTAGGTCAGGCTAGCTGGCCAGTGATCTCCCGGGATCAGCTTGTGTTTGCCTCTCACCTAACATCCTTCTTATCTAAAATCTCACTGATGGAAATACAAGCATATACCATCACACTCAATTTTTTACTTGGGTTCAGCAGGTGGAAACTGGTTCTTGTGCTTGTGAGGTACCTCTTTCTTGACTGAGTAAAATTCCCAGCCATGTTTTTTTTTTTTTCTTTCTTGAGAATGATCCCCAAATCCAGAGTTCTGCTGACATATACAATATCACTGGCCAAGTTGGCAGGAAATATATACTACTAGTTGTGCCATTCCTAGAAGTGAGTGTGTAAGAAGTGGAGGTCCCACAAATATGGGTATATTTTCTGCTCCCAATCCTGGCTGTCCACTGGACTATTCAAAAATGTGTAATCCAGTAAACAGCAGATAGAAATAAGGGAATAGTCCTCAACTAACCAAACAGAATATGCTGGGTGATGTCTTTGAGTTTGGTGCTGTTTGTACTGAAGCAATTTTTCAATTCACCCCAGCACAGCCAGCAAAACTCTAAAAGACTTATTCTCTTTATTTTCTGTTGTTGTTTCTTGTTTTAATAAGCAATGGATCCCCCCCCCCCACAAGATGCATAAGTGGATCAAATACATTCAAGGAAAGCCTGACCACCTGAGTTCAATCCCTAGAACCTATATAAAGGTGGAAAGAAAGAACTGATCCACAAAGTTGTCCTCTGACCTCTACTCACATGCCATGGCATCACATACACCTACACACATACATAGATACATAACAATAGTATTTTTTTAAAAGATAGTGGTGGGGCTGGAAAGATGGCTCAGAGGTTAGGAGCACTGACTGCTCTTGCAGAGGACCTGGGATCGATTGTCAGCACCCACATGGCAGCTAAGAACCATCTTTAACTCCAGTTCCAGGGGAATCCAACACCCTCTTCTGACCTCCACAGCACTGCACAACACCTACATGCAAACAGTATATTCATACACATAAAAAATAATAAATAAAAAATAAAAATAAAAATAAAAAAAGAGTGGATAGCCCTGCTTTTTATCATACATAAATGTAAATTTTGAATGGGCTAAATATATAAATATGTAAACATTTCTTAGAATTTTGTATTGTTATTAAACTTTATCCATAAGTCATACATCATTTCTCCATTGAATCTAGAGTCGCTTCCCTTCCCACACCCCCCACCCCACCCGAGTCCCTGCACTCTGCCATACATGTCCTGCATCTTTTTCTGGAGGACTTATTATCTTAATGTATCACAGGAAAAGCTTAGACCAATAACATGACCTGAAACTGCTGATCAGTTTCTGAAAGCAAGAGGTCCCTGGAATTATGAGTCCCAAAAATATTACTGAATCCTCAACTGGTGATTAGAAAATACAGTTAGACAGTTAAAAAATAAAATAACAGCTAAAAGTCCAATCTTCTATTGGCTTCTGATTATATTTTGAATAAATTCTTCCCTGACAGAGGCTGTCCTTTGATTTCTTACTTGAGATTTTCTCTAAATACTGGCCATTCTATAGATTAAACAGTCTGTCTTTGTTCTTCCTCTGGCATGCCATTCATATCCGTACCTAAGAATGGAAAGATACTATCATTTATTGTCTAAACTGAAAAACTTTAAAAGGAAAAGCAAGCTCCATAAATAATCAGGACAACAGATGTGAACACAGATTCTGCCAGCCAATAAACTAGAACTGTACTCCCATATAAAGCCACAAGCTTGAAATGATCCAACCTCAGAAAATAGGTAAACTAGATAAAATTACCTAGAAAAATATCAGCCCATTTCACAAAAGTTCGAAAAGTAAGGAGGTAGAGGGAAAGGGGGAGGCATTTCTACTGAAATTTGGCCTCATCTGAAAGGGAAGAATTGTACAAATAAATGTACATTGTCGACTGGATTTAGAGCATTTAAATGGAGAAATTAACATAAAAATTGGTCTCAGGCTGCGGATATCAGCAGATTAACTGTCATAAAAACAGACACAGAACAGTATGAAAGGTCAACCTTATAAATAACTGCCTGCTAAAAATAAGAACATGATGTACAAAAAAACACCTGTGGAAATGGTCAGCTGATACAGCATATAATCATATTAGACTCCTCGACTGCTTCCAAAGATAGAATTTAGAAAATCTGTGCAGTTAAAATTACATCAGTTGGGGCTGGATAGATGGCTTGTGGTTAAGAACACTTACTGCTCTTGCACAGGGCCTGGTTTTGGTTCCCAGCACCCACATGGCAGCTTCACAATTGCCTGTAACTCCAGTTTCAGGAGATATGATACCCTCTTCTGGTCTCCATGGGCACTGATTCCAAGTGCCCATTATTCATAGACAGATACACACATGTAAACATAATTTTAAAAGTAAATGATACATTAAATATTGCAATAGTAATGGGGGAAAGAGAAATGGAAAGAAGATTTTTTTCAAGGTGTGCACCACCACACCCGGCTCCTTTTCTGTTCTTAATTTCACTAAATATGTCACTCCCCTAATCAGTTTTACTTACTATAACTCTCTTATCTTCAAGTTTGAACCTGTCTTGAGTTACTATGAGTTAAGATTTCAGCATGTTAATTTTTTTAAAAATTACGTGTATGTTTTAATGTAATTTTTTGAAGGTTCTATAAGAATTTAATGTAAGTTTTACAATCAGTTTACAATGTAAACTATACATTACTGTGATATTTCAATAACTCAGGGATTATACTGAAATTATTCTATAAAGCTATCAATACATTTTTTAAATTTTATATTATTCCAAAATATGCATATATACACTCCACACATAAGTCAAAATTAAAAATTCTGAAAATAAACTGTAGGTTGATTCCTATGCACATTTAGAGATTCACATTTTAACAGTAAATTTGCATGCAGGTATAAAGTCGTGTAACTTTACATTCATTTTCTTTGAATATGACTACATCTCCTCCATCTATATATGGTAATCACAATGTGTGAGAATAAGTGGTAAGACAATTCTAGAGCCCATTTATAGATTCACATTGTAATAGCACAGTTGCTTTCAGATACAATGAAATATAATAATAAAGTTGCTCAGTTTGCCTACCAACTGGGGATTTGGTGTTAGCATCCACAAATGAGGGAAACCATTCACCTTTTTTTTTCTGGGACTGTGTTACCTCACTTAGTATAATTGTTTCAAGTTCCATCCATTTACCAGCAAAGCTCATGATGTCATCTTTCTTTACTGCTGCATAGAACTCCATTGTGTAGATGTACCACATTTTTGTTATCCAGTCATCTGTTGAGGGGCATTTGGGTTGGTTCCAGGTCTTTGCTATTGTGAAGAGAGCTGCAATAAACATAGCTGTGCATGTATCTTTGCGGTAGGATGCGTCTTGTGGGTATATACCCAGGAGTGGTATGGCTGGGTCAGGTGGTAGGCTCATTTTGAGTTTTTTAAGGGTTCTCCACACTGCTTTCCACAGTGGTTGTACCAGTTTACATTCCCACCAGCAGTGGATGAGTGTTCCCCTTTCCCCACAACCTCTCCAGCATTTGGTGTCTTTTGTTTTCTTGATCTTGGCTAGTCTTATTGGAGTGAGATGATACCTTAGTGTGGTTTTAATTTGCATTTCCTTAATTATTAATGATGTTGAACACTTTTTAAGATGTTTCTCAGCCATCTTTACTTCCTTACTGGTGAAGTCTCTGTTCAGCTCTTTACTCCATCTTTTGAGTAGGTCATTTGTTTTCTTACTTCTTTGTTTTTTAAGTAGCTTATATATTCTGGATGTTAATGCTTTGTCTGATGTATCAGTGGTGAAGGTTTCCTCCCACTCTGTGGGTTTTCTCTTCACTTCCTTGATTGTTTCTTTAGCTATACAAAAGCTTTTGAGTTTGATGAGGTCCCACTTGTCAGCTGTTGTCCTTATTTCCTGTGCAGCTGCTGTTTGATTTAGAAAGTCTTTTCCTACACCTATGTCTTGTAGGTTGCTGCCAACTTTTTCTTCTATCACCTTAAGAGTTTCAGATTTTAGGTTGAGATCTTTGATCCACTTGGAGTTTATTTTTGTACAGGGTGAGAGGTAGGGGTTTAATTTTGTTCTTCTACAAATGGTGATCCAGTTTCGCCAACACCATTTGCTGAAGATGCTGTCTTTCCTCCATTGAGGTTTTTTTTTTGCCCCCTTGTCAAATATGAGGTGGCTGAAGTTATATGAGCTCAAGTTTGGGTCTTCCATTTTGTTCCATTGGTCAATGGTTCTGTTTTTTTTGCCAGTACCAGGCCATCTTTATGACTATAGCCCTGTAATAAAGCTTGAAGTCTGGTAATGTAATCCCCCCAGTATTGCACTTTTCACTCAGGGTTGCTTTAGCTATTTGGAGTCTTTTGTTTTTCCATATGAATTTAAGGATTTTTTTTTTCTAAGTCTGTGAAAAAGCCCATGGGGATTTTCATTGGGATTGCATTGAATCTGTTTATTAATTTGGGTAGAATGGATATTTTTAATTAATTAATTTATTTATGTGTATGAGTGTACTGTCTGCATGTAGGTTTGTGCACCCATGTCGTGCAATGCTGCAGAGGTCAGAAGAAGGTGTTGGATTCCCCGGGAACTGGAGTTCTCCTGGAATTGGAGTTACAGACTGTTCTCAGCCACCATGTGGGTGCTGGGGATTGAACCCGGGTCCTCTGCAAGAGCAGTTGGCGCTCTTAACCACTAGGCCATCTCTCCAGCCCCGAATGGACATTTTTACTATATTAATTTTTCAAATCCATGAGCATGGGAGGTCTTTCAATCTTTTGATGTCATTTTCAATTTCCTTCTTCAGGGTTTTAAATTTTTTGTTGTAGAGGACTTTGGTGTCTTTGGTTAAATTTATTCCTAGGTATTTTTTTTTTTTGAGGTTATTGTGATTGGGAAGGTCTCCTTATATTCCTTCTCCAGTTGCTTATGGTTGGTGTAAAGGAAGACTACTGATTTTTCTAGGTTTATTTTGTATCCCATAACTTTACTGAAACTTTTGATTATTTCTACGAGTTTTCTGGTGGAGTTTTTAGCATCCCTTAAGTAAACTATCATATCATCTGCAAAAAGGGATAGTTTTAGTTCCTCTTTTCCAATTAGTACTCTTTTAATTTCACTTTCTTGCCTTATTGCCCTAGCAAGCATTTCAAGCACTATATTGAAGAGGAGTGTTGATAGTGGACAGCCAGCCTTGCCATGCTCCTGCCTTAAGGGGAATGCTTCCAGCTTTTCTCAGTTTACGATAATGTTGGCTGTGGGTTTCTTGTATATGGCTTTGATTATATTGAGGAATGATCCTTCCAGTCCAATTCCCTCTAGGACTTTAAACATGAAGGGATGCTGGATTTTGTCAAAAGCTTTATCTGCATCAATTGAGATGATTGTGTGGTTTTTGTCTTTAAGTCCATTTATGTGTTTTATGATATTTATTGATTTATGTGTGTTGAACCATCCCTACATCTCTGGTCTGAATCCAACCTGGTCATGATGGATGATCTTTTTGATGTGGGTCTGTATGTGATTTGCAAATATTTTGTTGAGAATTTTTGCATCTATGTTCATCAATGATTTGAGTCTACAGTTTTCTTTCTTGTGTGTGTCTTTGCCTGGTTTTGGTATTAGAGTGATGCTGGCTTCGTAGAAGGAATTTGGGATAATTTCCTCTGTCTGTATCCTTCTGAAGAGTTTGAGTAATAATGGTTGCAAGACCTCTTTAAGTGTTTTGTAGAATTCTGCTGTGAAACCATCTGGGCATGGGCTTTTTTTGGTTGGGAGGATTTTTATTACATCTTCAATTTCCTCAAGTGTTATTGGTCTGTTTAAGCTGTCAATTTCTTGTTGGTTAAGCTTTGGCAAATCCCAGGATTTCAGATATTCATTCATTTCTCTTAGGTTTTCAAATTTAGTAGAGTATAGGTTTTTGGAGTATTCTTGTTTGATTGTCTGGATCTTTTCTTTATCTGTTGTGATGTTTCCCCTTTCATCACAAATGCTATTGATTTGGAGTTGCTCTTTCTTTCTTTTGGTTAACTGGGCTAGAGGTCTGTCTATTTTGTTTGTCTTTTCAAAGAACCAGCTTTTAGATTCATTGATTTTTTTTGTATTGTTTTCTTTGTTTCTATTTCATTGATTTCTGCTCTGATTTTTGTTATTTCTTCCTGTCTGCTGGGTTTAGAGTTCATTTATTGTTGTCTTTCAAGTGTTTTTAGCTGCTGTGTTAGATCGTTTACTTGTTCTCTTTCTGTTTTTTTTTTTTTTAATGTGGGCACTTAGGGCTATAAATTTCCCTCTTAGGACTGACTTTAATGTATCCCGCAGGTTTTGTTGTGCTGTATGGTCATTTTTGTTTAGTTCCAGGAATGCTTTTATTTCATTATTGATTTCTTCATGACCCACTCATTGTTCAGTATTGTGTTGTTTAGTCTCCATGTATTCTTATAGTTAGTAGGGCTTACCCTGGTTTTAGTATTGAGCTTTATTGTACTGTGGTCTGATAGAATGCATGGAATAATTCCAATCCTTTTGTATTTGTTGAGGTTTCTTTTGTGTCCCAGTATGTGGTCAGTTTTGGAGAATGTTCCATGGGGTGCTGAGTGGAAGGTATATTCTCTGGTGTTTCAATGGAATATTCTGTAGATATATATATAAGGTCCATTTGGTGTATCGTTGTATTAGTCAGGGTTCTCTAAAGAAACAGAAGCAACAGGATGAATATATATAGCTATATACAATTTACTGATTTGCTCATGTGACAGAGTTCAAGGATTCCAACAGTAGTTGCACCACACTGGAAAGGCCGAGACGAGAATCCAGGGAACTGCTTGGTCCGCAGTGCTGGATGTCTCAGTAGTCCCAATCCAGTGCTGAAGGCCCAAATGGGTTCCAGGAGAT
>VZQC01012466.1:662454-700407 GCA_009823505.1 Rhizomys pruinosus | reverse complement strand
CTCCCTGTAGCCTCAGCTGTCCTGGAACTCACTCTGTAGACCAGGCTGGCCTTGAACTCACAAAGACCCACCTGCCTCTGCCTCCCAAGTGCTGGGATTAAAGGTGTGGCCACCACGCCCGGCTCCTTTTGGAGTTTTTCATTCTTTTCTTGTAGCTCCTTGTTTTGCTGGTCAGTTTCTTTTTTCCTTTCAGCCTGAGATCTGTTCAATGTTTCCACTTCCTTCTGGAGTTTGTCATTCTCTCCATCTAGTTTGTTTTGGAGTTTCTCATTCTCTCCCTCTACTTCTTTTCTGAGTTTGTATTTCTCTTCCTCTAGTTCTTTTCTGAGTTTATCAATCTCTCCTTTTAGTTCTTTCCAGAGTTTATCATTCTTTCCTTCTAGTTCCTTCAGGAGTTTTTTGTTCTCTCTCCCTTTAGTTCTCTGATTTGTTCTTTATGGTCTTTGAATATGTCTACAATTGTTCTTCTATGGTCAGTATCTTGGTTCCCTTCCAGGGAGATCTCATTGTTGGGATCTTCTACAGGGATAGTTGAGTTTGGTGGGGATTTATTTTGAGCTTTTCTCATATTTTTTTCGGTCGTGTTTTGGGCATGTATATTTGTTGTTGTTGTTGTTGTTCCCCCTTTTTTTGTTTGCCTTCTGTTGCTAATCTCAAATGTTAATATGGAGGACTGGATGGTCACTCAGTTTGCTTCCTCTTGGTTTCTTCCTCAGTTTTGGCTATGCAGCCTCCAGTCACTGACACTGCTGACTCCTCCCAACAGCATTAAACCGCAGCAGCAGCAGTTTATACTCACCACCTCAGTATCACCCCTGGCTAGCCTTCTAGCCATGCATGCAGATCCTCTCTATGGTCCTAAGGGTTGGGCGGTGCCTATGGAGTTGGGTCACCCTCCGATGGGCCTGCAGGGCACAGACCAACCTGAGGAATTGGGTGCAGAGAGTGTGCACCCCTGGCTGGCCTTCTAGCCACGCTGAAAGAAGATTTGAAATAAGGTCTACTTGAAGAACTTCTATAGAAGAAAAAATATTACGGGAAACAAATTTAAAGATAGTAGATAATAAAAGCCAAAAGACAATCAAAATGCACCTTGGAAATGATAAGAGAAAAAGGAGTTATTTCATAATTCTCTAGTCATTGAAATTATGGCTGAATACTGGGTCAACACAAAAATCATCTTAGGTAAATATAGTAAGACAGAAAATTTAGTGCTCATAGATCATTCTGACTCTACGTTATTTTTTTTTTGTGGCCGTGCTACTCACTGCCTTCAGATCTATTTGAAAGAATGTCAAAGAGACATTCTTTGATCACCCTCCATAAACAAATAGTAAACCTTCTTCCCCTAGCCATTTGTTATTTTTCTTCTTCACAGCACTGGCACGAATAAAATAGGTTTGTTTAGTGTTTCACTCTAACATGATGGATATTCCATTACAATAAGGATTTCCCATTCACTGCTGTTCCTTTGGTAACTGAAACACTGCCTAATGTGACTCAGATTCTCTATGGACAGTTTTGAACAGGTAAATAACTAAGTGAGTTTTCATAAAGAGGAATGCTAAAAGAATACCTTTCTTTAGTTGAAACTACTAGGAAAATGCAACAGGGTATTGTTAGCATAAATATGTAAAGATAGCTATTTAATAACGGCTAGGAAAATAAGGCAGAAATTTTTAACTAGAACAATCTACTTGGAAGGAAGGAACAGAAACATTTGAGTTAGTACATTCCTTTAATACTTGGGAGAAGAATGTAGATATAAAATATCACATTATCACCTATATATGGTAACATTTTTTAAGTTTAAGAGAAATTTTATCTATTCAAGAAATTCATAAAATGAATTTTTTATATTCAGACCTCCTTCCCCATCTCTACCCTCACATTATTACCCCCACCCCCCACCCATGACTTTGTGTCTTGTATTGGAAAATGAATAGCCCTGTAGGTAAGCATTCATGAATATAATTGAAAGAATGCAAAATACAAAAACAAAGAAAAATGAGAATGAATGTGTGTATGTGTTGTATATCTTCAATTTTATAGAATATTAGAAAAGATAAAATAAAGCATAGGAAAAGCTTGGTGGATGAGCATGTGTTTAGCATGCAAGAAGCCCTGTGTTTCATTCCCAGTACTATCAGAAAATAACATAAATTAAAAAAAAGAAAATAAAATACAAGAGTGTAAAGTACTATGAATATAATTGAGTTGGAGGGTGATCAAAATAATGGTATAAATATAGACATGACAGACTATGGGAAAAAGTATTTTGTATGTATCAATTACTTAACCCAAACACATAGGTCAAAAATTGAGCTGTAAGGAGAAAGCAACAAACTTCATTATCTATATAATTAAAAATTAAAATAGAGCCTAATTCATAATTATGAGCTAAGTTAACACATACTAAAATACACACAGAACATCTACCAAAAATGGCAATCTGTTAGACCATAAAACAAGTACCAAGAAGCATAAAAAGATTTATATTCAACATGAAACATTAAGTTAGGTAGAACAACAAAAATTTTGACATACAGATACAGAAAAATACCCTACAAAAACTTCAACAGACAAGGAAACAATATGGAAAAAAATGAGGTAATAGAACGATACTTAGCACTGAACAAAAGTGAAGTGTTTACATATGAAGTCTTGTTTCGGTCTCCTAAAGTGGCACTTGCAGTGAAATCAATATCTATAAAAAAGTTTTAAAGACAGTCATAAGAAAAAGAAAATCAATGGGTGTAATCCACATCAAGAATCTAGAAGGACCACAGAGCACTCCCAAGAAAAATAAGAAAGGGACAAGGGGGATAAGAGCAAAAATCAGACATAAGGCACGAAGAAATACTACAGTCAGAAAAACAGCTTTAAATCTTCTCATAAATTTAATGATGACAAAGATAGAAAGGTGGAAATTGTCAAGCAAAGAGATTATGTAAGAATAAATTTAGAGCTGAATTGACCATTGTACATTGTATATTTGTATGCAGTTATCACACTGTAACCCATAGGTACATTAAACTAATAAATAAATAGAAAATAAAACCACAGAGTGGACAGAAAAGTTAGCTAAGAGTTCCTTTCAATTGGACAAGACAGAAATGATGGAGAATTGGATAAGAGACAGCAGAAGTCGGAAAGCTGAATTTGAGAAGCCTATGAACATGGAGTATGCATAAAATAATAGTAAAACACACCAAAGAATGTATAAAATCACACTTGTAAAATAAATCTTAATGTATAAAATAGCAATAAGCCTGTTCCAAAAATACAAAAAAACGAGAGGCTTGGATTCCATTCTCAACACCATATGGCGGCTAACAACAACCATCCATAATTCAAGTTCCAGGTGGTCTGACACCTTCTATAACCTCCATGGGCATTGCACGGCAGGGGTGCATTTAAGTACATGCAGGAATACACTCAAATATGTAAAATTTTTAAAAGGAAATGTGAAAAGGGTGTGACAACAATGCCCGTTAATGTAAATAACCACATAGACAAAGGTCAAAAGGGAAATTACACATTTTTAATTATAACCATAAATACACACAATTTTTCTTAAACTCAGAATGGAAGGTACAGTGGGTGTTTTTCGTATTCATCTCTGCTCACAGTTCATGTTTCATTAGGAAATTCATATTGTCATATTTCACTAGGAAATCTAATAAAATTTTCCTTATGAATCATATATTTTCAAATTAAGAATTAAAACCCAAATTTTCATCATTTCTTGAACCTAGAATGAGTCTAATGCCCTAAGAACTACCTGTCAACTTCATGTGCATATGAACATACATGCATGTCTCACAGAAAACTTCAATTCAAAAGTGGCAACATAGGGGTTGGCAGGGTGGCTCAATGGGTAAAGGCACTTACCACCAAGCCTAAAAACCTGAGTCTGAAGCTTAGGACCCACAGGGTGGAAGGAGAGAGCTGAGTCCTGCTAGTTGTCATCAGATGTCTACACCGAAGTTGTCATCACATGTCTACAGAGAAGCTGTTATCAGATGTCTACACAGAAGTTGTCATCACATGTCTACACCAAAGCTGTGGTATGTGTGTACCCTTCCTGACATACACAAAAATAAGTAAGTGTAATAATTTGTTTTAAGAGACAGCATGAAGAAATTGGATTTTTGTGGAGTTTGGTGACAGAGGTGATCACAAAAAGAGTTATATAATGTTTGATGTATCATTAGCTTTACTATTTAAATATTGAGAACTCGCCTCAGTGCACACAAACAACAGAATGAATGAATGAATAAAAATGCAATAATTTAGAGCAGTTAAATGAATTAAAATTAAAAAATAGCTTCGATATGTAGTACAGAGGACTTCACCTGAATCTGTAATGGGTTATTTATTTATTTACTTATTTGTTTGTTTGTTTATTTGAGACATGGTCTCCCTGTAGCCTTCACTGACCTGGAATTCAGTATGTAGATGAATTCACAGAGATCTGCTTGCCTGTGCCTCTTGATGCTTGGATTAAAGGCACAAGCTACCAAGCTCATATATGTAATGGTTACTTTTTATTATTTATTTATTATTTTTTATGTGTATGAGTGTACTGTCTGCATGTAGGTTGGTGCACCCATGTCATGCAATGCCGCATCGGATTCCCCTGGAATTAGAGTTAAAGACAGTTCTTAGCCACTATGTGGGTGCTAGGAATCGAACCCGGATCCTTTGCAAGAGCAGTCAGTGCTCTTAACCACTGAGCCATCTCTCCAGCCCAATGTAATGGTTACTTTTTAAAATATGTACTTACCTTCAAATTCTGGGAGGCAATCAAACGCTGTGGCAATAGATTATATAATTTTGGAACTCTCTTGGAGTACACTGACCTACAACTCAAAGGGATATTTCCTTTGCCTGGCACTATGTTTTTGTTGTATAGCCTTCTGCTATACACACACACACACACACACACACACACACACACACGCACACACACACACGCAACACACACACAATATGTATTTTTCAGTAGATTTGTGAAATAATACATTTGCATTTGGTTTTTCCCAACACTTAGTATTTATCACTCTTTCCTGTCTATTATAGTGAGTGCTTCCTCACACTCCAGGTAGAGTTCCTCTTGTTTCCCCCATTTTCCCCTTGATAACACCTATGTCCTGCTCTACTCTACCCTCAAGCTCCTTCTTCCCCTGTTCCTCCACCATGGTTCCTTTCTATATTGCTGGATCTTTTGGCTACTTCAGGATATACATTCACACGTAAGGAATTAGAGCTAAGATCCACAAATGAGTTACCTGATCATGTATAAATAAAAAAGATAAAGCCCACGTAAGTGGCCCTAATAAAAGAAATTTATCACAGGAAGAAAAAATATGGTGTAAAAGTATATACACACACACACACACACACACACACACACATATATATATATATATATATATATATATATANAGTGTCCTCGTTTCCCCCATTTCCCCTTGATAACACCTATGTCTGCTCTACTCTACACCTCAAAAGCTCCTTCTTACCCTTTTCCCCCACCATGTTTCCTTTCTTCATTGCTGGATCTTTTGGCTACTTCAGGATATACATTCACACGTATCGGATTCAGAGCTAGATCCACAAATGAGTTACCTGATCATGTATAAATAAAAAAGATAAAGCCACGTACGTGGCCCTAATAAAAGACCTTTATCACAGGAAGAAAAAATTATGGTGTAAAAGTAGAGACCAACACACACACACACCAACACCCACCCACAACATATCTATATATATATATATATATTATATATATAATCTTCGCATGCTCAGTTTGCCTTACTACTGGGTATTTTGTGCTAGCATCCACCAAATGAGGTTACCATTTGCAGTTTGTTTTAGGGGGGACTGTGGTTACTTCACTTAGGTCATAATGGCTTCTACGTCCATCCAGACAAAATGCATGAATTCGGGGTGGTGGGGGCATGGAAAGGGTAATGAGTCTCTAAATGGGACTGAGAAATGTATGAACTGCACAAATTTCATAACAATCCTGGAACCCTAGAGAAACAAAAACCTGGTAATCGGCTTCTGCATGGCCTTACACCAAAAGGAAGCTACCAGAACATAAGGAAAGCATAATCAGAAAAAAGAAAAGTATCAGGCTGGTAACTTAGCTTTTCTGGGTGCTAACAACTATATTTAATGCCCATACTAATTTGTCTGAGGGTCTTAAGGGATAACTTGTTCCTTTCCCTCAGAGGCCAACTAAGTCTCAGGGACCATGCAGGCGCGCATCTCTTGAAAATGTCCTGCAAATGTGAGTCACCAGTCTTTCCTGTCAGGGAGGTCTTGGAGAATCACTACTGGGACTTCAGCCAGGGTCCAGTCTATAAAGAGGAAAGTCTGCTCATGCTTCAAAAAGAGAGCCTGCTCTAGCAAGACCTGACTTTGTTCTCATGTGGATGGCGTGGTAAATATGAAAAGCCAAAAGGAGCCAAAAAAAAAAAAAAAACCTGAAGACCAGATCCTCAACCTGACCTGGAGAAAACAAAAAACTTTGGTAATTTGGGGCTGTGTGGTCTGTCTTTAAACATCCAAAAGAAAAGTATTAACCAGACAAATAATTAGTAAGGCTTGAGAAATTTGTTACTTCAGGTATAAAACTGAGGCTCTTATGCACAAAAACAAAAAAAGAAAACCTGGAAAAATATAGATGACTTATTTTTTAAAATAAAATCAATTTAATAACTATGGTGTAGTTTTTTTTTAATAACATTTGCCGCTGGTCATACCTACATCTGACACCACAGGCAGTCAGCTGCCAAGCCTGAAATAATCCTGACTTCCTTCTCATCAAAGTCCTGACATTTTCTCCCCTCTGTGCCAAGTCTTCCCTTAAATTAACTTAATATCTGGTTCCCTGAACTTGGGGAGGGTTTGAGACTGGCTGCTTTAGGTCAGGCATGGCTGACAGACTTCCATCAGACCGGCTGCCAAGTACAGGCTCTGCTCAACCATGGATCCAACTTTGTCCAAAGGGTACTGTTCCATACCTAACTCCTCCCTCCTTTTTTTCTTCTCTTCTCCCCAAGTCCACTCCCTCTGTGTGGTTTTTTTCTGTTGCTCTTCTCTACCCCAAGTCTTTTCTCTTCCAAGTCACTCCCTCTGTCGTGTGTGTCTTTCGTTGTTTTCTCCTTATCTCTCATCTCTCCATCTCCTTTCCTGCAGTGGCCAACTCTCGCTTGAGTCACTCATAGACCCAAAAGGTCCAATTTTGCTCACACTCGTAGACCCAAAAGGTCCACTTTCACTCGCTCGCCTGAATGTCAAGTGACTCTCTTGCCTTCATACAGTGGGACACCATGTGAAGCATGGGAGAACTCGTTTGGAGCACCAGCCAGACAGGGATGCCTTCTGGCCAGTCACTTCCCTTCCATTCCAGGCTTGCTATGTTCTCTCTCTCTCTCTCTCTCTCTCTCTCTCTCTCTCTCTCTCTCTCTCTCCCTCCCTCCCTCCTTCCCTCCCTCTGTCCCTCCCTCCTCGTTCACTCAGGAACTTTCACATAAACCTGATTAGAGGCTCAAAATCCTCTTCTCCATCTTCCTCCTCCTCCTCCTCTTCCTCCTCCTCCTCCTCCTTCTCTCTTCCTCCTCCATCTTAATGACTTCCTGCCTGAGACTCATTACCTCATCTCCCTCTTCTACCTCCTTAACCAAACTGCTCATTTTCTCTGTCTTTAACTATGGGTTCCTCTCCTTCCAAGTAGTCTTCTCTGACTCTCCTGGCTCTGCAGTTCTTCTTGGCTTCAGTACCCTCTGAACAATAAGTAAATGCCCACTAAATGGCACTCTGAACTTCCAAATTCTTTAAGATCTTGAAAACTACTAACAAAGTACCTGGCAAATGGTCTTCTTCAAAAGTTCCCTTCCAGCAACAGCTCGTATCTAGGACATTGCTTCACTTTCACAGTTGCAGCAGGTGGTGAGTGACATACGCTTATTTGGTTTGAGACCATTCATTCCTTTGCTTTGCTATTTGAGTTTCCATACCCAGTCCCTCCACTTCATTGTTTTTTCTCTATCCTTTAAAGTTTAATTCCTCTCTCTTAGCTTCATCATACTCAGCAGTGTACTCACCTTTAAAGAAATGGTTTTAGGTTTTTCACTCACTACAAATTCATTTCTAGGTTTTCTGTCTCTCAAGGATCCTCAGCTCTGCACATGTCTGATTCCAGCCTGACAAACCCCAATTCCTCCCTTCACCCACACCCCGAAATCTCAACTCTAAGGCTCTCCTCTCCAGGCTTTTCCTCTCCAGTTAAAACTCACTGTAATGTCATGTCTTTATATGTTTCCATGTGTTAATATCTAACATTTCCATGCAGAGAAACCATAGAGAGATCTCATGTAATTATGTCATCTTTGTCTTATCTCAAAACAATTTTAAGCTGTGGCCGCCAAGTTTTCCTTTTTCATTGTGTGCACAAGGATCCCTAGTTTTTATTCTAGCATGCCTAATCACAAATATAAATATTTTAAAGGTGTAACCTGGGTACCCTAAACATATTTTTAAATATCTATTATTCCATTAAAAGTACTACTTGTTTATGCACATGCACTCACCTAAAGTCCTACGCAATAGAATGGACGACCATCACATGACCAGTCTATTTTAATGCAAGATTACATGTGTTTGGATAACTGTTTTTAAGCTTTACTTCTTTTTAGTCTGAAGTCCTGATATCTCCTTTGGTGTCCAAACTATCTCCCAGTGCTAGGGAAGCAGAGGTATGTGTATATCTTGGTCTGGTTTGGGTGGAGAACTGATACCAGAATGCCCTGGGATAAGAAGCCTTATTTCTTGCCTCCAGAGGTGGGAGAGGGCAGCCTGGGATAGCTACTGAGCTTTATTGTGTCCCTGGAATGATTTCCCATATGTTCCCCCATCTGCCTTCCTCCTCATTGGAAGCAAACATACCTCACTGGACCTGAACTTCTGTTCTGCTGGTCTGGCCACTCCTGGGAGTTCTCCAGCCAGTTGTGGTGGGCCATGCCTTTAATCCCAGCATGCCTTCAATCCTAGCACAGCCAAGGTTTAGTTTAAGGTCAGAAATAGTGATTTCTGCCAGTTGTGGTGGCGTACGCCTTTAATCCTAGCACTGGGGAGGCAGAGGCAGGTGGATCTTTGTGAGTTCAAGGCCAGCCTGGTAAACAGAGTGAGTTCCAGGACACCTGGGTCTACAGGGAGACCCTGTCTCAAAAAGATCAAAAAAAAAAAAAAAAGAAAGAAATAGTGATTTCTGAACAAAATGGAGTTATCTGGACCATCTCATTTTCCATTCTTATTAAGTTGGAAACCCGGTTAGGATATTGTACATTTCTGAAAGTGTTCAAAAAGTTTGGTTGTTTTGACCATAAAGCACAATACAGGTCTCCTTGAGTCAAGCACCAGCCTCCACCGTTCCGCACCAGCTATACCATCACCTGCCAGGAACTAATGTGCGCCGAAGGCAGCCATATGCACTGTTATATGCCCAAAATCTTATTGGCTATTGGCTCTCTCCTTGGGGAATAACCCATGGCTGATGCCACAAGCTTACACTCCTCTACAGGTCTAGGAGATGTTTAACGCCACGTACGCCTCGTCTATTTAACAGGAAAAACATGTAACTTCCTGGATTTAACATATCATCCAAATCACACTGTGTCTATACCAAGTACCCTACCCTAATATTAGTGCTGTTTTTTTTTTAAATACCTGTAGATCTTAACTTGCTTGTGCTTCCTTACGTAGGACTCAAAAGGTATTCCTGGAGACACTGTCATCCCATGAAACGGACCACAGCCAGGACGTGACCAGAGTCCAAGCTAACCGCTCCAGAGAGAGTGGACTGTTTTCTTCTCTCCACCTGTGCCCTTTCTAGCGGCTAGGGAACAATCTGCGGAAGAGGGGGTGTGGTTAGAATGTAAGGGCTGCGATTGGGGGTGAATGGTGAAAACTACCGCAATGTAGTCTGGACACTCATTTGATCAACTGATTGAAATAAAACCCCTCACCCCCCCGTTGGATGGTGCAGGGGCTGGGGGTTTGGACAAAGCCTGAAAATTGGTTTTTCCATGAAGGATGCCTGTTACTCATGGATTATCACTTATAGCTAAAAAAATGAAAAAAAAAAAAACCTGACCGAAAGATGCAGGACAGTATGAGCAGAATGCACTGATCTGGGATGCGCCGGGTGGGGGTGTGGGGGGAAGGAACGGGAATCAATGCCTGTGAACGAAATTGGAAAATGATGTATGATATGCACAAACGCATCCATTAAAAAAAAAAAGAAAAATTGTTTAAAAAAAGTTTTGTGTTTTGAAACTAGTTTGTTATGCATTCTGTCTACCACAGTATTTATAGGCGTGTTTTCTTTAGTATTCTTCAACACTAAGGTGCAATTTGTTTTGAATGCCCATTGTTACTCTTATGGTATTAAGAAAGGAAATGAGAAGGTGAGAAACAACTGTTAAGAGATATAGCCATGGAGATATTTTAGTAAAGGATTTCTATGAAGATGATGAGAAAGTCATATTGCAAGTGACTAAAGTCTGAGAGTTTGTGATTGCAGGCTAAACGGGGGAAAGGAGCTATATGAATAAGCTTAAATTTCTAAGGTTCAGTCTGGTAGTTTAAGAATCCAAATGTGTATTCAAGATTTAGGAGTGTTCAGTTTTTGCCCAATGCTTTATCTACCACATCACATGGCACTTAGATATTAGTAAAAGGATAAGTATATCAGAGTTGTTAATTTTCAGTCCTCTGGCTTGTACTGGACCTCCTGTTACAGATTTGAGATTAAGAAGACATATACAAGTACTGGGCTACCTGGCTACTGAAAAGATTATTAATTCTATGCTTCTCTATATCACACAAGTGTTACTTCTGGCCTAATAATGATTATTTNCGCTGGAAGGGGGGGCTGTGGGGGTTTGGGCACAAAAGCCTGCAAATTGCTTTTACATGAAGGATGCTTGTACTCATGGATTATCACTTATAGCTAAAAAAATTGAAAAAAAAAACCTGACAGAAAGATGCAGGACAGTTATGGCAGAATGCATGATCTGGGATGGGGTGGGGGTGGGGGGGAAGGGAAAGGGAAATATGCCTGAACTGAATTGGAAAATGATGTATGAAATGCACAAAGCATCAATTAAAAAAAAAAAGAAAATGTTTTAAAAAAAAGTTTTGGTTTTGAAACTAGTTTGTTATGAATTCTGTCTAACCACAGTATTTATTAGGCGTGTTTCTTAGTATTTCTTCACAACTAAGGGTCAATCTGTTTATGAATGCCATTGTATCTTATGGTATTAAGAAAGGAAATGAGAAGGTGAGAAAAATGTTAGAGAGATATAGAAATGGAGATATTTTAGTAAGGATTTATATGAAGAGGATGAGAAAGTCTATGCAAGTGATAAAAGTCTGAGGTTTGTGATGGCAGGTAAAAGGGGAGACTATATGAATAAGCTTAATTTTCTAAGGTTCAGTCTGGTAGTTTAAGAATCCAAATGTGTATTCAAGATTTAGGAGTGTTCATTTTTTGCCCAAGCTTTATCTACACATCACATGGCACTTTAAGAATAAAAGGATAAGATATACAGAGTTGTTGTTAATTTTCAGTCCACTCCTGGCTTGTACTGGACTCCCTGTTACAGATTTGAATTAAATTAACATAGACAAGTACTGGGTTACCTCTGGCTACTGAAAGATGTATTCTATGCTTCTCTATATCACACAAGTGTTACTTCTGGCCTAATAATGATTATTTGGCTCTAAAGAAGCTCAGTTTTATCTCCCTGAATGAGCTGCTACAGTCCAGAAGGAGAGAGTTTGGATGGGTTTAGTAATCTTTATCAGCTTATTTCCTGTCTTTAAGCATGTGATACAACTCCTGCCTTTCTGGGAGAACTATAAATCAGGATATGCAGGGTCTGGAAAACAAAGAGATTGTAAATTGTAGTAAAGAGTTTACATTTAAGATAGGCCTGAAATTGTTTAATTCCCTCTCATGGGCTGTACCTGCTCAACCTATGCTGTTAAATCTCTCTTCCAGTCAGTGTAATACAAGGTTGCTTGAGCTTTTGTCCCAGCCTTTTCTAAAATATTATACAGTAATTAAAACTATCAGGCTGGTGTAACTTAGCCTTCTGGTTTGTTAATGACCATACTTAATATACCCATACCAATTCGGTCAAGGGACTTAAGGGATAACTTTGTTCCTTGCTTTCAGAGGTCAACTAAGTTCCAGGGGACTATAAATATGGGGGCATCTCTTGAAATGTCCTGCAAATATGAGTCACAAGTCTTCCTGTTCAGGGAGGTCTTGGAGATCCACTAATGGGACTTCAGCCAGTGTCCAGTCTATAAAGAAAAAGTCTGCTCATGCTTCACAAAGGGAAGCCTGGTCTAGCAAGACCTGACTTTGTCCTCGAGTGAATGGTACTGGTAAATGAAAAGCCAAAAGGAGCCAGCCCCCCCCAAACCTGAGTGACCCCTGAGAATCAGATCCCCAACTGACACTTGAGAAAACAAAAACCTTGGTTAATCTAGGCTAACTGTGTGTCCTTAAGCATCCAAGAGGAAAGTATAAGCAGAAATAAATAATTAGTAAGGCCTGATAAATTGTACGTCAGGTATAAAACTTGAGATCTTAGTAAAAAGACAAAAAGTTTAAAAAAAAAAAGAGCACAGTTGTTTTGCCTGTCTTACTGGCAAGTGCAGCTACCCTGTGGCTGCCACTGCTTTTGCCATCCTTCAAAGACATGAGACATGGCTTTTCAAGCTTCCAATATGGACTGAAGAGTCATGTCTCTCCAAGAATCCTCCAAACCTTCAGTGCCAGATGGGGACTGCTGAGACATCCAGCTTGTGGACTGAGCTACTACTGGGGTTTCAGCCTCTTCATAGTATAGATTGCCATTTTTGGACTACCCAGGCTGTATCACAGAGAACAGTACAGGAAGATCAACACAGGATACAGTGCTTACTGGACCTCATTTGGTGACCACAGAAAGGGAAGACCCCAGTGTGGAGCACGAGGGCAGGACTGATGGTTGTTTGGGCTTGCCAAGGATGAGCCTTCAAACATGACATCTTTCAGCCTAATAAAGAAAAAAAATTGGGGGCTGGAGAGATGGCTCAGCGGTTAAGAGCACCAACTGCTCTTGCAGAGCACCCAGGTTTGATTCCCAGCACCCACCTGGCAGCTAAGAATCATCTTTAACTCCAGTTCCCAGGGAATCCAATGCCCTCTTCTGACCTCCTCAGCATTGCACAATACGGGTGCACCAACCTACATGCAGACAGTACAACCCTACACAAAAAAATAATAAATAAATAATATTATTTTAAAAAAAATCATAAGCTGAAGATGCTAAAATCTATGATATATGTGGCATGCATATATGTATATTTTGGAGTGATGCAAATTGGAAGGAACAACAGCAACAAAAGACTGGGTCAAAGAACTGACCGAAACAGTAAACTTCTGCATCGAAAATTTTGAGAAAACGACTGAGAAAAAGATGAAAAACATGTTTGGCAGAATGCATGAGCTCTGGTGGGGGGGCAAGGAAGAGGGCACGGGTCTAGATTTGATTGCAAATTTTGTATGAAATGCACAAAGCTTCAGTAAAAATTGGCTTTGAGGGCGTGGTGGTGCATGCCTTTAATCCCAGCACTCGTGAGGCAGAGGCAGGCAGAGCTCTGTGAGTTCAAGGCCAGCCTGCTGGACAAAGTGAGGTCCAGGCCAGCTGGGAGTAAAAGGGAGACCCAGTCTCAAAAAAAAAATGGCTTTGAAAAAAAATATTAAAAAAAAGACTGGCCATGATCAAGAAAACAAAAGACACCAAATGCTGGAGAGGTTGTGGGGAAAGGGGAACACTCATCCACTGCTGGTGGGAATGTAAACTGGTACAGCCACTATGGAAAACAGTGTGGAGAATACTTAAAAGACTCAAAATGAGCCTGCCACCTGACCCAGTCATACCCTTCCTGGGTATATACCCACAAGACTCATCCTACCACAAAGATACATGCACAGTTATGTTTATTGGAGCTCTCTTCACAATAGCGAAGAACTGGAACCAACCCAAATGCCCCTCAACTAAGGAGTGGATAACAAAAATGTGGTACATCTACACAATGGAGTTCTATGCAGCAGTAAAGAAAGATGACATCATGAACTTTGCAAGCAAATGGATGGAACTTGAAGCCATTATGTAAGTGAAGCAACACAGCCCCAGGGGAAAAAAAAAGGCAAATGGTTTCCCTCATATGTGGATGCTAACACCAAATCCCCAGTTGGCAGGCAAACAAAAGCCTTGGTTAATCCGGGCTACCTGTGTGGCGTTAAACATCCAAAAGAAATGTATAACCAGAAATAAAAATCAGTAAGGCCTGAGAATTTGTACTTCAGGTATAAAACTTCAGATCTTAGTAAAAAAAGAAAAAGTAGCTAGTTTCTTGAGTTTCTTAGCAGCCTGGTCTGTGACAAAGGCTGGGAATGCCAAAAACTGCATCTTACCCTGGCCTCAGAGTGGAAATCCTGGACAGCACAACCCCCATGGCTGTATCCCCTAACTGGACTGCTAAGTAACCTTAGGCCTCATCCCTCATCCTAGTAATAGCTCACTGCCTTATCTGGTGCTTTCAAGACCCTATCCAACAACTGACCTGTACCAGTTTTAAACAATTTTTGCTTGCTCTCACTTCAGACAAATATGAACTCATTCCTGCTGACAATGGTTACACCCAGGTGTAAAGCATTTCACCCACTTGTGTCATTAGCCCCCCCCTCTTCAGCGTCTATCTTGAAGCAGCTGGAACCAAAAACATTGCCTCCTATCCCTATGACACAAAAGGGTGTGTCATAGGAATGTAAGGTCATAAGCCCACCTAAGTTGGGGATTTTCCAGAAGGTCAACTGAAGTAGAAGTCCCAGGAAAGTTGTTCTAATCAGCCTCCTACTGATACAGTTCACAAGCCTCAGTTTATCTTGAGATGCTTCTACTGATACCAGCCATGGCTCCACCTACATCCATTCCCCTACCTTCCCACACCCATTTCATTGTAAGCCCACTTCCATGTGTGCTTGAGTATAAAAACTGCCACTTTGGGACAGTCTGCCAGCTGGTCATCCTAATCCCGACACAGGCAGGCCAGCCTGAAATAAACCCGACTTCCTTCTAAAAAAAAAAATTCCATTGGAAACTGCTTTGCAGAGGCTGGCAGTTGCTCCATACAGGCCTTCCCAGTCAGATGTGGTTGCAATTAATGAAAGAACTTTGAGCCAATGTCAAGCTAATCCTGTGGGGAAATCAAAGTCAATAAGTAAATGTATTTTATAAATGGTGAACTTCGGTGAAGAAAGAAAAGTCATGTAAACTGAAGCCAAGGGGAATGGTATGTTGTGACTGATGCCCAAAACAAAGATGGTTGCTTTCCTTGTGTGCTGTTTGGATTCTTTTTAATCTTTTTCAGAGCCTGTTTATTAAAGTCTGCAATTTCAAATGGAAAAAAGAACTTTTCCATTAATTTACTTAGTCATTTTTCAAGTTATGCTGTGTATCATATCAGATCGACAGATAGGTAGATAGATAGATAGATGATAGACAAATATATACATACATACCTACATACATACCTACATACATACATACATACATACATGCATACCAAGATAAATGGATAAAATTCTCCACAGAATCAAAACTGCTGGAGAAAATCAAATAGTAACCATCTGCCCCATAAGTATCCCATGACTTTTGACCAAAAGCAATTAGATTTTGAAGTAACCATTCAAGAAATGTAATCAATTCCTTCCTTGCAAATTGAGCCCTTGTGTACTCTCTAAGGATGATTGCCTCCAAATTGACAAATGAATTTTGTTGTTTTGTGAGGTATTTAAATCAAATCTTCTAGATAATAGGCCTAAGCCTGCCTTCTGGGAAAGGCAATTAATATTTCTCCTACACAGGGCAGAGATGATACTTAATGGTTTCAACACTTCAACAACATTATATCAAGGCAAGTGCCAGAAAAATCTTGCAAGTTTTGTGAACATTTATCAGAATGTGGGGTTCAACATACATGACAGCTCAATTAAAGCCAAGATCTCACCATTTTCCCAAATTTTCATCTTTCTCCTTTTCTTTCTCTCCATCATTCTCCATTCTGGAGGCTCATAATGCATAAAACTCTTTCAGTCATAGACAGTCCTTAAAATATACTCTTACTAACAAGTTTGTGTGTCTTTTTTTGCATATAACACAGAAAAGTATCTGAGGAGATTACTGATCATGGACTTCTAAGAAGAAACCCATGGATATAGACTCCTTTCTTGACTGTAACTGGAAAAATAATAGACAAGGAAACAGAGGAAGTTAACTTCCTAAGAAGCATTCAAAGTACGTCAATCCACTGTGTACCTCAGATGCAGTGAAGGAGAGACTGAAAGGGACATACCTTCTTTCTCAGTGCTATGGAAAACACCAACACCCTGAAATCCATCCCTGTGGGATTTTCTTTTTAATTAACACAATGTTTTCTGTACAATGTTTGGTTGCTTTAATAACTCTGCATTATTTTTAGAAGCATTTGTCAGAACAA
Organism: Rhizomys pruinosus; assembly: GCA_009823505.1. Lineage (NCBI taxonomy): Eukaryota > Metazoa > Chordata > Mammalia > Rodentia > Spalacidae > Rhizomys > Rhizomys pruinosus. Next base: position 683,772 of record VZQC01012466.1, on the reverse strand, counting down.
AATATATGTTACCTGAATCTATTATCAAGAATTATTAGCATAATGTATTTTATGGGTTCTCATTTCCCAAGCTTCCATTTTCTTTCTCTCATTAAACTAGATGGTTAGTTCTCTTATTATATTATTTGCTTGCATCATTACTTGTTTGTCCATTGTATTCCCTAGGAAGTTTTCAGTTGACAATTTACAGCTGGCAATTATTACCTTCATGAATTTAAGCATACAAAGTCTCCTTCAGGAAAAGGTTAGGTGAATTATACCTAGAAGTGACATTTAAATTTCTCATGTTATTAATTCCTCAGTGATTGTGCAATCTTTACATTATAATTCCCAGGATCTTGGGATACCATTGAAAATTCTTCATTTTTCAAGGCCATTTTTCTCTATTAAGGGATGAACAAACCCAATAGGATGATAAAGTGACAATGAAATTGCATTTTTACTAAATCTGTCAGGATTTATGCTAGGTTAGTTGTTATCTGTTATATATTCTGCCTTTGAAGAAAATGAATTTAATATCATAGTTTTGTTTCCAAACTATGGAGGACACAGGCATATCTTTCCACTCAAATTTAATTGGATCTATCCTATTCAGTGTTGCAAGTAACAAATATTTGGGTGTCCACTGTGTAGCCAGTGCCTAGGTACTGAGGAAATTAAGGAAACAGACAAGTTCCATGATTTTAGAAAGCTTTCAGTTAAACTAAGGAGCAGTTTCTGGGTCAGTGTTTGATCAATGGATGTAAAGAATTCTGGGTAGTCCTGAATCAGCACTTCATTGGTGCTACAGTCCCCCACTTTATCAACCATAGGCTATCACCATTTCCATAAGAAGTAGTTTACACCAAAATTACCTGCTTGGCTAGGAGTGAATCAAGAATGCAGTCACTATTCATTTGCATTTACCTTTCCATGTAGCATATGCTCTCAGATGAGCTGAATTTCACACTATAACTTATAGCTGATGTCAGAAGAACTGCTTGGGATTAACCGTTATAAACTACCAAGAACAGGGAGAGGAAAACTTTAAGAACAACAGAAATTGTGTGTGTGTGTGTGTGTGTGTGTGTGTGTGTGTGTGAGAGAGAGAGAGAGAGAGAGAGAGAGAGAGAGAGAGAGAGAGAAAGAGAGAGTGAGAATGCATGTTTGTAGAGTCCAGGAGTCAGAAAACATTTTTGACAAAAGTTAAAATTTCTTGATGCTGCAATAAGAAATTATATTTGTTTAGGGATGTGACAGAAAGGTTTTTCTGTAAGATCAATTACCTCTCCAGCCATCTGTATTTGGCTATGTTTACACTAAGCCACATGAGTTCCCTCCCACTGAATATTCTTTAAGTCCAATTAGGTGGTTGCTGATTACCCCCAAGATAAAAATGCCACTGTATTAGTCACTTTTCTGTTGCTGTGATAAAACCACCATGAGCAAGGGACCTTATAAAAGGAAGAGTTTATGTGAGCTTATGATTGATGGTTCCAGGGAATTAGAGTCCATCGTGGTGGGAGGCATGGTGGCTGGGGCTGGAGCAGCAAGCCAAGGGTCACATCTTGCAATGAGCACAGGAAGCAGAGAGAGAGACCGGAGAGACCACGAGTCTTGTTAAACTCACTAAGCCTGCCCCCAATGATGTACTTCCTCCAGCACGGCCACATCTTCTAAGACCTCCAAGAACAGTGCCACCAACTGGAGACAAAATGTCTAAATACTTATAGCCTATGGGGGGGACACTCTCATTCAAACCACCACAGCCGCTATTGTACCTATAGGGATAGTTTCCTGAGCTGGTCGTCATTATGGATATTAGGCTTTAAAGCTGGGATTGGGGGCTAGAGAGATATGGCTCCACAGTTAAGAGGACTGACTGCTCTTGCAGAGGACCGGGGTTCAATTCCCAGCACCTACATGATGGCTAACAATCATGTGTAACTCCAGTTCCAGGGGATCTGACACTCTTCTGACCTCTTCGGGTATTGTACAACACAGGTGTGCTTACATACATGCAAGAAATACACTCATACACATAAAACAAACATAATAAAAAGTGTAAAAATTAAAGCTGAGGTTGGACCATGGACTGATTTTTCTCCCTTACCAGCAAGCACACTATGCGCTCATAGAAACTATGAGAACTAGTCTTCAGGGAGATGGTGCTCAATTCAGTTCCATTTCCTTTCCTCTAAATCCTGTGTTAAAAGTATACCTTGTCTTCCAAAATAGGGTTTTACCTTCAACTTCTAGGAGGTAATCAAGGGATATGGCAATAACTTGTGTTATTTGGGGAATCTCTAAGACTCTTCTGACCAATAACTCAAAGAGAGGTGTTTCCTGCATGGCATTATGTTTCTTGTTATATAACCTTTGGCTGTACACATGCACTCATGTAGATATTGTATGTGTATATTTAATACATTATTGCTAAATTTGGGGTATTTCATACAAAACATCTTGATCATCCTTAGAGTCCCCTTCCTCATCTGAACCCTCTTTTATCCCCTCTAACAGATTTCATACATTCTGTCATGTATGTTAAGGCCTATCAGCTCACATTAGTGTACCCAGACATTCCTCAGTGCAAGTTCATCTACTTGGTTCTACTCAGCCTAGCTGCAGTCTCCCCCTTAAAGAAGATCAACTCTCCCTAGCCTAACAGTAATTAGGTGCCAGTAGCTCTTTGACTAAGGTTGAAATCTGCTGCCCATTTCCCCTGTTTTATGCTGTGTTTGTGTCTGAGTTTGCATGGGGCTTCTGTGTGCCGACACCATTGCTGTAAGTTCATATGAGCAAGTCCTCAGAGGCTTGGAAGATTCTGTTTCTTTATGTTCATGCAATACTCCTGGCTCTTACAAGTTTTCTGAGCCCTGTTATGCAATGGCCCTGAGACCTGTATGTGCATTATTTGGTAGGCTTTTGAACTAATATAATTTCCTCAGGTTTTTCATATCATCTAAACATTATTCATCACTCCTCCTCTCTCTTCCTGTCTAAGCCTCCTTTCTCTCCCTCCAGTTAAAATGCCCTTATTTCTCCCTTGATAATATCTGTCTTATATCCTTAAATTTAAAGACAAGTATACCTATCACAACTCATCAAAGAAGCTTCGTTTTACAACAGATGGAGACTTTTACAGAGCTCCACAACTGGTCACAAAAGAGATTAAGTATAACAAATGCCCAGCCATAAGTGACTCATCTGCAATGGGACCTCTACACCTAAAGCTCACAGAACATAATGGAACAGGGAGTAGAAAGAATACTAATGCAGCTCTCAATTCTCACCAGAGAAGCTTCCTCATGCAACAGTGGATGATGAACACAGGCTAAAGTGTAGAGAATAAGAAACTGCAGAATGCGTGTTCTTGGATAGGACCCCTATATTAAACCTCACCCACCCAGGGCTCAGGAACTATTGAAGAAGAAGAGACAGAAAGATTATAAGAGCCAAACATGGTAAATGACCACAAGGGAGTAGTTTTCCAAGGTTCTCATAACTTGCTCATGTGAACTTACAGAAATGGTGTCAGCACGCATAACACCCATGAAGACTCAGCAGGCAAAAATCCAGTATAAAACTAGGGAACTGGGTAGGATACTCCAACCTTAGCTGAAGAGCTGTTCATCTCTGAGTGAGGGAAAGTTTGTCTTCTTTAAGAAAATGTTGCTAGACAGGCTGACCAGGCTCCAGTGGATGAACACACACCAAGGGATATCAGGGGACAAAATCTTGACTCAGTAGGCCTTACCCTATATGGCACAATACCTGAAATCTGATGGGGGACTATGGGGAGGTGCAGATAAGGAAGGGGGTTCTAAATATGATTAAGATGTATTATGTAAAATGTATTATATGTATGACATGTATGTTTTATATGTATGATAAATATGATTAAGATGCATTACACAAAATGTATTGTATGAAATTCAATAAAATATATATTAAATGGGGGGACGTTAGAGATATAGTTTAGTTATTAAAATGTTTACTGTACACACATGGGGCTTGAATTCTGATATTCAGTACCCATGTAAATAGCTGGGCATGACAACCAGCACCTGTAATTCTATTGGTCAGGATGCAAGAACAGATGAATCTGTAGGGCTTACTGGCCAGTCAGCACAGCCAAACTCATGAACTCTGGGTTCAGTGAGAGACCCAGTCTCCAAAAATAAGGTAGAGAGCAATACAGGAAGCCATGATATTTTAATCTTTGACCTTTACATACAAACAAAGTTGCTTGCACAGGTGCACACACCCACAGGAACATGTACATACACCACACACATATGCATCAACTTCCATTTTTACCTTTTAAAGAATTATACTTACCATGTCAGTGTCTGACACAGGGCCAAAACTGGTCACATAGATGTCTGTCTTTACTTCAGTTACTGCATCTAAGTGAAATAAAGTAGAAAAGTAAAGGATCAAGAAAGACCGTTGTCTTAGGTCAGAGTCCAGTGCAGTTGGACTCTGAAATGTAACCAACTTGCTATTTCTGAGAAATGATGTTTAACACAATTATAGGAACCATGTCCCTCCCCAAAGGGCAAACTTCTCTTCTGTGCTGTTTCTTCTCTGAGTACATGTTAACTATAGGAATAAAGTCTATCCTTTAAAATCACATTGAAAATGACAGTGCAATTTCCAACCAACAAAACTTTAAGGACCTGTTAAAGACCCCTGACATTCATGCTGCTGGCATCTCATAATGAGCTTAAACTTCTCTGTAGTAGATGACAAATATTGTGAAATCTAACTCTGCTACATCTAGGATCAAAGGTTGATTGCACTCCCACTCCCCTGACCACTGAAAGCCAGACAGACAAAGTAAATAGGTCCAGTTGTGGGGAGAATTAATATGTCGTTAGAGCAATGTCTAATACCAGACTGTCTATATCATGGTAATCATGGAAACATACAGTGGTGTGATGCTGCCACAAGACTGAAGAGTCTAGGATGATGAACTAATGCAAGGAACACAGCTGCCCATCCAGCAAAGTCCAACCATAATAGATTTTGTATGAATGAGAAATCGGTTTTGTGACTGAAGTTTGGAGATAGCTGATGTCACATGATATAGTTTATATTTATTTTCTTTTATTATACTTTTTTTTACCTTCTCACCTGAACCATGATCTTCTGATTGGTAGCCATCCATGTTTTATTATTTTATTCTCAGCACATAGAGTAGGGGTTTATTACTACAATGCTGCTCACAAAGCATTTTTTTTTCATATTAATGGGTTAATTTCATCACATATTTGCCAAGTGGGGACTAATACATAGTCTATGCCACTATAATCAAATACCTTAGATTGGACAATTTGCAGAGTAGGAATTTATTGAGCTCACTTGTGGAATTCTAAGATCAAAGTGCCAGTAGTGTTGATATCTGATGAGAGACTATTATTCATAAATGGTACCCTTAGCATTTTTACCTAATAGAAGGTGCTATAAAGCTTTCTAAATCTTCTTTTACATAGTCTCTTATCCTATTGAAGGCCTAATCAATGCCAAAAGTCCCCACACCATAAAACTACTGCACTGGGGATTACATTTCAATATACACAATTTGCCTCTGTCAGTTCCATTTATGTTATTCTAACACAACCAGCCCATCTATTATACCTTCTTCCAAACAGAGCATAACCCACAGTAGCCCAACCAAACCCATTTCAATCTACTAAACAGCTCATCATTGCAGTAACTCAAGTCCCACTTCAGTCTAGCATAGCTGACACCAGTTCTCAACATACTGTAATACAGCTAAAATCAATATATTCACACACAAGATTTGATATATAATTTGACTGATTTTAATATTACATGGCACTGTTTATTTCCATGGGTGAGTAGGAAACACACTATTCTATGTGTGCCATATTCACTGTATTCATAGAGCCATGAATTATGATTCAAATGTACTTTATTTCTTTACTTCTTGGTTATAAGCTGATTTCCCACTTTCTAGAATTATCAATAAGATTTAATATATTATGCCTCTAGTGAGGCACTAATGTGCTCAATATACTCAGGAACACTGCACTTGACCAAAATCATTTTCTTTTCAGAAGAGTCTATAAGTATCATTTAATAATAATCTACCCTATAATCAATTCACTGAAGGACACAATTTACTACCAAGCTTAATCAACAAACAACATGTCTCTGAAACTAGAGCTGTTTTAAGCAGTTGGGCTATATCATCTAGAGAGACATTCCTCTCTAGGATCTATTTCTGTCCCTGAATGAGTAAATAATATACCAAAGAACCAATGATATGATCCTGAAAAAATGTATCCTGAGAGGCTCTTTTGCTGGTGAAGGAAATACCCGTACATGTATGGTGCAGCACAGTGATCTCCAAATTTCTCTATATTGACGTATATGAAACAAAACAGATTTACAAGATAAAACACAATTGCATTTGAATCCAACTTGCAGTTAGGGCATTTTAAAACATGGAGCACACATCTACGTCCATGTAATTGCACCATTGTGAGAAAAGTCATGCAGAGTCTTAAAGAAGCATCAACACACACACACACACACACACACACACACACACACACACACACATAGATATTAAGGAAAGACTCTAAAACTAATGTATAGATCAGGCCTGGAAATTTAATATATAATGAATAAAGAAGCTCTCCTAGCATCATTCCCCCCTCCTCCTGTTCCCAGGGCCGGACCAGATCTTCATAACAGCCCCAAAATGTCATTTGCAAGGCCGGGGCATGGTGGCGCATGCCTTTAATACTAGTTGGGAGGCAGAGGCAGGCGGATCTCTGTGAGTTCAAGGCCAGCCTGGTCTACAGAGTGACTTCCAGGACAGCTGGGGCTACAAATAAACCTTGTCTCGAAAAGACCAAGAAAAAAAAATGTCATTTGCTGAGCTGGGTTGAAAGACTTCAGTTCTGTAAGTGAGAAAAGAAAAAGAAACTACACAGTAAGGATGTGTTTTTCTTAGCCAAGAAACTACAACTCCCTCATACAGTAGGCTATGGGGACAGGTTATTTACTTGTATGTTGGTAACACAAGTAAGTGTGTTTTGAATTTATGTCACCACCCTAAGGCCTCTGGTCCTATATATCAAGCACAGGTACATACATGGATATTTTCTCCAGTATTCTACACAGAGACCACAATCCCCAATGGCTAGTCTCACTTTCTGGCTAAGAAATCTAGTAACCTTAAAGCATGGTACCTGAGAGCACACAGAACTTGTAGAAATGTGACACGGTAGTTCAAAATGTAACTACCTGGGTCTGAATTTAGCTCTACCAGTGTTCTTTGTGAGTGACACAGTAGGCAAAATTGTGACTGTGTTTGAACTCAGCATGTACCAGTGCTCCTTGTATGTTTTTGGTTATTTAACTTCTCTGTACCTATTCTGACACCTGGAAAATGGGGATGATAACATCTCCTACCTCAGCATAGTTCTAAGGATTTAAGAAGACTGCGTGCAGACCACTGGTTGATCAATTCAGTGTTCAATGTGTATCATTTGTTGATGCTACCTAACCATAGAAGCCACTCAAAAGATCAAATGGGCAGAAATCAGTCAAAATTCTATGTCAGTTATCCAAGGCCCCAGTCTAAAAAGACAGTCTCCACCTGGCACTCCAGGTCCTGTATATGAAGGAACAATGGTAAGGTTTTACAATTTCATTTAAATGAAGGCAAAGTACTCTTAATTAGACTAAAATTGGTGATGACCATAATCCACAGAATGTAGCCACTTTCAGCAACCTTCTCAATAGATGTAAATGTTTGGTTTCTATAGGCTCCCCAATTCCTGTGCCACCCCAGCATGTGCATATATCTTACTCTCAACTCTGTTCTTTAGACATACAAAAGAAAACTTCTTTTGAGATTTAAAGACCTACAGAGATCTAATGAATGTAATTATTGAAAAACAAAAACAAAAGCCAGGCTTGGTGGCTCATGGCTTTAATCCCAGCACTGGTGGGACAGAGGCAGGTGTATCTCTTTGAGATAGAGGATAACCTGGTCTACATAATTAGTTCCACTCAATTTGGGGCTAGGGAGACCATGTCAAAATTAGAATATGAGGATTGTACCCCTAAATCTGTTTTGGTTCTTTTCCATATCATGTCCCAACCTCTTTCTAGTCTCTGTTCTTGACATGGTTTTGAACACCCTCTCTTTCTTCCATTTGCTTTCCTATGGCTCAGATCTGGTAGGTTATTAATCATCTAAAATAAATTTATGATACATCCGTCACAGCTTCATTATACATGTGATGATAAAATGAAAGATGTGAGTAAAAGCTAATGACTCTCCTTTTTTGTGTCTATTTAAAGCCCAGTAGTGGGGATGGACATCTTTTTTTGGAGTTGTTGAACAAGTGGTCCCATAGATTCCCAAATAATACTTGTTATTGCCCTTTCACTTAGTTATACAACAGAAATTTTAGTAAGACCCCATTGCTAAAGACAGTAGATGCATGAATCATGGAACAATGAAGGAGAAATTAATGTGGAACTGACCTAAAGCTTCATCTCTACTGGCTAGCTTTCATACTGCTGGAAGATGCTATGCATGCTACCAGAGGAGAAAAATAATTATCAACCTTGCTCAGCTGTGAACCCTCTAAGCTACAATAGCAGTTGCATTTCAAGCTATATCCACTCATGCGATAGTGGCATGAATGTTATGGTAGTAACCAACCAATTTATGATAGGATTTAAGGCTTGTTTCACAAGATGGAGCTCATATCTGGTAAGATCAGAGCCATGAACCTGTAGCTAGACAGGCCACTCAAGAGAATCTTCTAATATTATTCTGCTAGATGGACATAGTATGAAACATTGTCCTAAGGAGTTTCTTCTATATCCATAGATTAATATATCTCTCAGTTCTTGTCAGAAATGCTTCTTGCAGTAAATGGTGATTAATGCAGAGACCCACAACTGGTCGACATCAGTAAAGACACTGTACAATATATGGCCATGAATGGGACACCTATATCAACCTCTCTCCTCTCAAAGCTCAGGAGTTGTTGAGGGAAAGGGGATGAAAAGATTGTGAGAGTGAGAGGTAGTGAATGACTACAAAGAAACTGTGTTTTCCAGATAGCATGGTAGTTAGTCATGAACTCACAGCAGTTATAAAAGCATGCACATGACCTGTGCAAACCCAAGCCAGACAAAATACCGCCGTAGAGGTGGGCAAAATGTCCCAATCCTAGCTGAGGAGCTAATGGGAACTGATAAGCACTGGGAAAAGAAGAAACCATTTTCCTTAACGGTGTGATGCTGGGTAGGTTGACCAGGCTCCAGGGGATGGATCCACACCAAAGAACATTTGGGGATGCAAGTTAGGCTCAAAAGGCCTTAAAAATAAGAAAAATAGATAACATGAATTAAGTCCAGAAGTATTAACATTGGGATAAAGATCAGGGTAAAGATAGATTTTGAATATGATCAAAATATAATGTATGAAATTCTCAAAAATAAATATATTTCTAAATTTTCTAAAAATAATTAAAATATTTTTAAATACGGGTAAAGAATAATTGGCTTAGATACATGAAAATCATGATTTTGTGAATAATCACATTCTGTTCAAGATTTTCTACATTGTTTTTTTAATTTGATGATTTTTCCAAAGACTCAGCTATGTAAGAATTGTGTCTGGGGCTGGAGAGATGGCCTAGCGTTTAAGAGTGCTGACTACTCTTACAGAGGACCCAGGTTCGATCCCCAGTACCCACATGGCGGCTGAGAACCATCTGAAACTCCAATTCCAGGAGAACTCCAGTTCCATGGGTATCCGACACCCTCTTCTGACCTCCGCGGCATTGCATGACACGGGTGCACAAGCTTGCATGCAGACAGTACATTCATACACATACAGAAATAAATAAAATATAAAAAAATAGAAAAAAGAATTGCGTCTTCATTGTGTTAAGAGATGGTTCTCAACCACTGCTCCCACAGCTGACTCTTCTTTATTATGGATCCTTAAGGACTCTTCACACTGTCATTCTTCCTAAGATAGTAAAGGTTTGAGAATTGGAGGTTTGGCCAAGAGAATATCTTGCCAATTTTCATGTTAAATTCAGATGACTAGCCGGGCATGGTGGCGCACACCTTTAATCCTAGCACTTGGGAGGCAGAGGCAGGAGGATCTTTGTGAGTTCAAAGCCAGCCTGGTCTACAGAGTGAGTTCCAGGACAGCCGGGGCTACAGAGAGACCCTGTCTCGAAAAGAACAAAACAAACAAACAAACAACAACAAAAAAAATCAGATGACTAGAAATTTCAGAGAAGTGCTCATTGGTTCATATGCTTTAAAACTTGACAAGAAATAGACCACAGGAAAATGAGTTACCATTATGATTACCTAGCTAAGTTTGATAACCATGTGGATTTATGATATGAGCTTCAATGATTTCTAGACAATGTCTTGAAGAAATGAGAATTAGCATTTTGCTTTCAATCTAATAGAATTCCTACATGTCTTATGCAATCGCTGTGGACTAAGAGATACTGTAAGTACTCATTGAAACTCCACCCTCAATAATATTCAACACAGATAAGCTCTTTGGAAGAACCCAAAAAGATAGCCAAGGGAAGAAATTAGAAAATAATATATCAGAAATCCTGAGCTCTCTTGTAGGCTCTGCGACTGACTCCTGTCACTTTGTACAAGATGTCTAAGTAAACATCACAACTTTTGACATTTCATAGGTATATATTTTCTCATTTTTTACTTCTTTATTATTATTTTTTCATTTTTTAACAATAAGTAATAATTTATGAGTACAAGCATCCTTCACGTAAAACCAATTTGCAAGCAGTTGTGCCCAAACCCACACAGCCCAAGGGTCCCACCATCCAGCTGGGGGGGGGGGCTTGTATGTTCAATCAAGTTGATCAAATAAGTGTCCAGTCTATATTGCTGTAGTTTCATCATTCACCCCAATCGCAGCCCTTACATTCTACCACGCCCCCTCTTCTGCAGATTTTTCCCTAAGCTTAGAAAAGGGGCACAGGTGGATGAGAAGCAAAACAGTCTACTTTCTCTGGAGCTGTCTAGTGTCTTGGACCTAAATTGTGCTGGAAAGCTCTAACAGTCACCTGCTTTCTTGTTGAAGATTTTAATTAAAAGGTGTACCAAATATCTATTCATAACCTAAGACCTGAAAGACCTATCACATTTAAAAGACCACAATCACCACCACCTTAATGTTTGAACTCCATTATTGCTCTATTAGAATGAATATCTTGATTCTCAAAAAGACAATACATAAGGAATTAAAACCTGTCACCTCCCAAGCTCCCAGTCTAGACCAAAGTACATTCTGTGACCCTGTATTAAGAAAAACTGTTCATTTCTCAAATTTTTCAGTTATTTTAGTTTTAAAGAAGACTCAAAATTAACTGTTTAGCTCCTCTAAGCAGATTTGGCCTGTAGACAAAAGTCAGTATTCAGCCTATTCCAGTTCATTAACTGCTTCCCCCCGCCCAAAAAAAAAATCTTACTCATGGACTGTCACCCTCAGCATTCCTCATCCCTCATTATCACATTCCTCAATTTGACACTTAATGCTTGAAATGTAAAGCGCCGGCATGTATTTGAATTGTGAATTCAAATGATTTAATTTGTCTCATTTGTCTTTCACTCATTCCAGACTTTCTCCTTTTCCAGCATTTTTTTCTGCCTTTCTCCTATACTTAACTACAATTTGTCATGTAACACAGTACTTACCCAGAATGTAATGAAGAAATCATTAAATCTAATTTCAGAAACTCTTAGACAGGCTGTAGCATTGCTCCTGACAAATTCTTTAATTCTGTTTAAGGTATTTACACATTTGAACCTCTGTTTACTTACCTAGAATACAAAGTTTCTGAAATGTATAAAGCTTATTTTTAAAAATATAAGAATATTTGGTTTCCAATACCAGGGTAAATCTAAAGTAACAACAACAACAACAACAACGAACCCCTAAAGAGATAGACTTGGAGGGAGAAACAAGAAATAAAACGCTGGTATAATAAAGGAGTACGCGGAAAAATATCATGGCTTTCTTACAGGAGAAGTAAATATCTCAATCAGTTTCTTTGACTATAATCAAGAATGGCTGATATACTTAACCTTTTCAGTCTCCTGCTCATAGGTCCATAGAAGTACCTTCCTATAATATCTCTGCCTTCAGATGTTTACAATGACATTTCTTCCTTCTGAAATGGATGTTCACTGGAGACCAAAAGAAATATTTGGATTTGCAGTTCTAGAGAAAAAGGGAAGCTATGTGAAACTAGCCAAGCACATAGACCTATTGGCAGCCAGTTTGGAAGAAAGAAAAACATCAAAGAAAAACATTTTTTTAATTTTTTATTTATTCATTTATTTGTGTGTGTGTGAATGTACTGTCTGCATGTAGGTTTGTGCACCCGTGTCATGCAATGCCGCGGAGGTCAGAAGAGGGCGTCGGATTCCCCTGGAACTGGAGTTAAAGACAGTTTTCAGCCGCCATGTGGGAGCTGGGGATCGAACCCGGGTCCTCTGCAAGAGCAGTCGGCGCTCTTAACCGCTAGGCTATGTCTCCAGCCCCAGAACAACATTTTTAGTAGGTCATAGAGTTTACTCCCAAGAGCTAGGAAAATTTCCTTGCAGAAACATCGAAATAATATTTTTAAACCAAAGAATACAGTTAAAGTAGTGCTTAGATGATAACCAGGGGAAATTAGTAAATAATCTTTAGACAACTGAAATATTCCAAAATTTTAGAAGGATATGCTAGTACTTTTCCAGAGCCTACAGTTTTATTAGCCTAAACAAAAATTAATGTAAAGATCACTGGTATATGAATATGAATACTGATTTAACACTGATCCTGCCTCAAATTAACTTTGCCTTAGTTTTTATCTATAAAAAAACTGAGTGGATTGGGGGACTATTACAATATTACAATTTTCAAGACAGGCTTGGTGGGACATGCCTTTAATCTCAGCACTTAAGAGGCAGAGGCAGGTGGATCTCTGTGAAATGGAAGCTAGCTTCATCTTCATAGTAAGTTTCAGGACAGCTGGGACTAAAAGAAAACTGTGTCTCAAAAAAGAAAATGATTCCCAAAAGTCATAATAAATTAGGATAAGCTACTACATGCAAATATACTATTGTTCTTGAGAAGTTTTAAGGACTTAAAGACAAGATGGCATAAGTAACTTCAAATAGGAATATAGCTCCTTACTCTAAATACATGATAATAGTAGATAAAATGTAAAAAAAATACTGTTGTTTCAAATAAAAGATTAAAAGATCTTAGAATATATTTTTTAAAAATATATAACACATGGCTAGAGAGTTCATAGATGTTAGGGAAAAAACCTATCTCTGTGATATCTCTAGACAAATGAAATTTCTTACTGTATGTTAAAAATGGATCCTTGGGGCTGGAGAGATGGTCTAGAGGTTAAGATCACCGACTGCTCTTGTAGAGAACTCGGGTTCTATCCCCAGCACCCACATGGCAGCTAAGAACCGTCTTTAACTCCAGATCCAGGGGAATCCGACACCCTCTTCTGACCTCTGCAGCATTGCACGGCACAGGTGCACAAACCTACATGCAGATGGTACATTCCATACACATAAACAAATAAAATTAAAAAGATTAAAAAAATTTTAATGGATCCTTAAAATTATTGACAGACAAGTGTACCGTACACCACTTATCAAAAAGAAAGTTCCTTTTGCAGTAGATGGAAGCCATTACAGAGTTCCACAACTGGTCATACACAGACAATATATGGCTGAGATATGCCTAGCCTCAAGTGACATATCTGTGCTAGAACCTCTACAGAAGGTTCATAGAACACAGAGGAACAGGGGTAGAGAGGATACTAATACATCTCTCAATTCTCACCAGGAAAGAAGAAGACTGTGATGCACACAGAAGGCCACAGCTGCCTAAGTTTTAGACAACAAGAGACCATAGAGTGTGTGTACCTGAGTAGGACTCCTATATTAAAAGTCACCCATCCAAGGCTCAAGAACCATTGTGGAAGAGGGGGTGGAAAGATTGTAAGAGCTAGGGTTGGTACATGAACATAAGGATACAGAGGTTTTCAGACCACTGGGAACTTGCTCATATTAACTTGCGATAATGGTGACAGCGCAAACAAGACCCATGCTGACTCAATCAGACAAAAATCTAGCATAAAATGAGGGAAATGGGCAGCAGGCCCCAAGATTATTCAAACAATTATTGGTAACTGATTACTGCATGGTGAGGAAGAGTTGATCTTCTTTAAGGGAGTGAGCCTAGATAGGCTGAATAGAGTCCAGTGGATTAACATGCATCTAGAGTCATTAGGATACAAATGTTGGATCAAACAGGACTTAACTTATCCCTGAAATACTTTAAAGATTATATTTTTACTGTTTCTTTGAGAATGTTGTATGGTTTGTTTTGGTCATCCTTAGGCCCCTCTACCATTACCTGTCAGATCCACCTCCCCAAACTCTTATTTCATGTCCTCAATTATTTTTTTAAGCCTACAGAGTCTAATTTGTCCTCCCCACTGTAAATTGTTAATACTTCATGAAAAATGAAATTCAAACACTATTGGAAAGAATATTTCTTTGTTAGAGAACTTCACTTCAAAATCTGTTCTGGTTGACTAAAGACTTGGCTCAGTGGCTAAGAACACTGGCTGCTTCTCTAGAAGACCAGGGTTCAAATCTCAGCACCCACGTGGCAGCTAATAACGATCCATGACTCCAGTTCCAAGGGATCTGATGTCCTCTTTTGACCTCTGGGGGCACTGCATGACATGGGTGCACTTATATACATGGAGGCATAACACTCATACATATTAAAATAAATAATTTTAAAGCCGGGCGTTGTGGTGCACGCCTTTAATCCTAGCACTTGGGAGGCAGAGGCAGGCAGATCTTTGTGAGTTCAAGGCCAGCCTGGTCTACAGAGTGAGTTCCAGGACAGCCGGGGCTACAGGGAGACCCTGTCTCGAAAAGACCAATAAAATAAAATAAATTTTAAAAAAATGATCCTGTCTGGGAAAAGGATTCATGAGCCCCCACAGCTAACTGAGAAGCTCTGAACAGTTGATGGTTTCCGGGGGAGGGAGAGTTACAGTTCTTTGAGAGTGTGGGAGTGACTATGCTCCAGTGGATAGACCCACACCCAGGAGAATATGTATAGCATAGATTGGACTTAATGGTTTTTAAAGTTAAAGAAACAAGCCGGGCGTGGTGGCACATGCCTTTAATCCTAGCACTCGGGAGGCAGAGGCAGGCGGATCTTTGTGAGTTCAAGGCCAGCCTGGTCTACAGAGTGAGTTCCAGGACAGCTGGGTAGGCTGCACGCGGTAAGACCTACTTGGGTTCTTTGAAAGAAATCCAATAAAAAGAAAAATTAAGATAGACTAGAAAAAAAAGAACACCAAGAAACAAGAAACAAGGAACTATGGGGTAAAGAAGTGGGGATGTAGCAGGGATGAATTGGGAGTGAATGTGAACCATACGAATGAAGTTCTCAAAGAATGAATACTGAGTCCTGGGCAAAAATTCTATATGAGGCCACAGTGTATAGTACCTGCCATAGAATTAGGAATTGAGCCATGTGGCTTGCTGTGCCAGAAGTCAATCAGCAATGTCACCATAAAGGAAAACCTTTAAAACACTATTATTATGAGTTGAATTTAGAATTGGGATAGGGATAAGAATAACCACAAAAGTTTCTGTCATGGAGAAAAAATTATGAAAATTTAAAATCAAAAGAATACTAACCAAACATGTCAAGCACCAGCCATGTCTGGAAGGTGAACAACAAAGGATTACGGACGTGAGCAAAAAGTTGAAGAAACAACCTACATGGAGTAAGTTTCTTTTTTATATACAACCTATGTGGAATAAGTTTCTTTTTTATATACTCTGGGAATTTATTCATCAAATTAGGATACTCAGATAAAATTAAGAATGACTGTTACATCCAGAATATGTAACATAATTAAATGTTATAGAATATCTTTTTGGCTTAGGAATATAATTATTAGGGTAATTTTATTTTACTTTTTCTTGGCGTTTTTGAGGCAGGGTCTCCTGGTAGCCCCAGCTGTCCTGGAACTCACTACATAGACCAGGCTGGCCTTGAACTCACAGAGACCTGCCTGCCTCTGCCTCCCAAGTACTTTACTTCTAATAAATATTTTATAGAACTTTTATGCATTCATACAGTAAACTTTAATCATATTTGGGCCCCCTCTCCCTCTGCACTCTTCCTTCCTTCCCCCAGATTTCATGCAGTTTATCATATATGTTAAGTCCTATTAAAATTTCCTTTCTTTGTTACTTTCTCTTAAAAGTTTCCTCCAAAAAAACCTACAACATGTGGATTTAGCACAAGCAGCTAAAATTCTTATAGAAACTTCATATATCATATATCTTACTAGGGAAAGGGATTTCTGTATCCCAGAACATATGGAAAACCCAGGGTGAAAAATTATTCGAGAAAATATTCCACTAACCCTGTGTGTGAACTCTCATAAATCAGAGGCTTACCCTTGACCTCTACATGCATGGTCAAACTTAAAGAAGCACACCAAAAGTTTGGAGAATGATATATAATTTAAATTAGCAGCCAAATTTCAGACTAATTCATGAGTAGAGAAAGTATAGAACAGAACCGTAGCATGATTGCAGGGCAGGCTTTAAGGATCAACTTAAATTTTTAACCATGGCTTAAGTCTCAGACTATTTTCTAAATAGTACATGTGTGAGATCAAGTAATGTAGTATTGCAAAAGTTATAAAAGAAAGACTGTGTGACAGAATCCATATATGGCCCTAAATTAGTTAACTCTCTAGCCCTTTGGTGAAAGTTTGTTCACCTGGTTTTAGATCATTAGCTAATTACTTTTTTGCAGAAGGTTAAAAAGAAAAGCATGATTAAAGAATTAAGCACATTTTTTCGAACTTTAAGACATGAGGACTAGAGCTCCTAGAGGATAAGGGAGAAGCTGAGTTGATGACCTTCTAAAAACACATGAACAAAAAGAACACTCTCAGGAGCATTGGAAGAGGACCCAGACTCTTTAAAATAATATTCAAAATGTCCTACTTAGAACCAGGAAAAATTTACCAACTCTTTAGAGAAAAGAGTCACCTACAGGGTGACCTTGATGTTGGGAGGATTGAGACTTTAAAGCATCTATTTTAACTATAATTATATCTATATATCATTAATTGAATAAAAAGACAATGAAAATCATAGACAGAAAATTCTTACCAGAGAAATCAGAGAGTAGGAAAACAAACAACTTAAAGTTTCAAAAATGAAAAACAAAATTATCAAAAAGAATCTACTAGTATTACTCTTCTAAATGGATAGCACACTAAACTAACTCCTAATGATAAAATTATCATCATAAATTAGTGCATCTCTCAACCATCATCACACAAGCTTCTTTTGGCAGTACATGGAGATTTACACTGAGACCTGCAACTGGTCAAGGTGCCGAGATTTGGAGACTATGAAATGTTCAGCACTACATGGGACATCTACACCACACAGTTCCTGCAAGCCCTGGGGATCATTGCAGAAGAGGGAGCACAAAGGTTGCAAGAGCCAGAGGTGGTGGATGACCATAAGGAAAGCCTGCTTTAGGGACACAACAGAGTAATTGCAAATATGAACCTGCAGTGCCTGTGACACAACAGCATGCACAAGACCTGTACAAGCCTGAGCCAGACAAAAGCCCACCATTGATGGAGGAGGCAGGCATGAAGTCTCACTCCTAGCTGAAGATCTAAGTATCTATTGGTAATTGATAGTTGCTGAGAGTCAGTTTTCTTTAATGGCATGGCCCTTGGAAGGACCATCACACTGGAGTGTGGGCCATGTACCCTGTACCCCACAGTATAAGGTGAGCACAGATTGGAGTTGATGGTATTCAAAGCACATGAAGATACAAAATTGGGTCAGCAGAGAAAGGTGGTAGATTTGAGAGGAACTGAGGCATAAAATTATGTTGCATAAAATTACCAAAGAATCAGTAAAAAAGGACACAATGGAGTTCTATGCATTTCTATGCAAAAAAAGACTACATCATGGAAACTGCATGTAAGTGGATGGAACTAGAAGTTGTTATGTTAAGTGAAGTAACAAAGACTCAGAAAAAAATGACATGTTGTCCATCATTTGTGGTTCCTAGCACCAAATCCTTAAATGTAAGTATAACGGTGTAGCTGCAGGAATGAGGTAAATGAAAATGGACCAGAAAGGTAAAGGGAAAGAGAGAACCTGAGACAGAAGACTAGCAGGTGACAGGTGTTACTAAGGGAGGAATGGATAAAATCAGGGCATCTAAATGGGAGGGGAGAGGAAGGGTGATAGAGGGAAAAGGGGGGGGAGCCCAAGTGGGGCCATAGGAGACTGGCAGCATCAAGGGAGAAATGGGGATACCTTAAATAAAGAAGACACGGAGGGAGGGCTACATAGGTAAAAGGAGAGAGGAGAGATAAATAATGACTTGCTATGGTAAAAATCCTGAGAGAATCATATTAATCTAACAATCTGTTGACAAATTACACAAATAATACCTCTACATGAGTCCATATGCAAAGATTAAGGCTGCATAACAAGAAACAGTACCAGACAGGAGAAACCTTTCTTTGAGTTGTTTGCCAGGGTATTCTAAGAGACTCCCAAAATTACACAGGCTGTTGTCACAGCCCTTGATTGCCTCCCAGAACCAGAAGGTAAGACAAAAATTGCTGAAGACGGGACATATTTCAGAGACTGGATCTTGAACAATGGAGCTGGATTGGACCTGGAAACCACTACCCCTGAACGCTACCTCTCATAGCTGTGGAGAGCACTATGCAAACCACTAAGAGAGATCATCAATAGATGGTCCAACATCAGCCTCAAGACCAAATATAGACATCAATGACCAGCAAAATATATGACATATGACATGCAGTAGTGGCACTTCTATCTTGGGGGAAATAAACTGCTAACCAGTTAGACCTAAAGCCCACTCAGTGGAAGGAAACTCGTGTGTGGAATTGTTAACATAGATAGATGCACACATCTGGAGAGGTCATAGATCTTAGACAGTTCCCCAAGGTTGGCACACCCCTAAGCCAAGATGATAACATTTTGCTAACTACAAAAGAAATATCCATATATTTACAAATATCCCAGACACCATTCAGAAAAGAAGCTTCTTTTGCTCCAGATGAGAATAGCACAGAGTCCCACAACTTGACACACAAAGACATGGTCTGTGAAAGGCTCATGCCTAGGTGACACATCTACAATGCAGCCTCTACACACAGACCCCAAGCATCATAGAACAAGGACCAAAGAAGGCATTAACTAGCTCCTCTCAGTAAAGAAACTCCTCTGTGCAACAGGAGACCAGGAACCCAAAACGGGCTGAATGGCTAAACCATGAAGATTAGGAGTCTACAGAGTGTGTTTCCATGGGCAGGCTACCTATATTCAGCTTCACCCACCCAAGCCTCAGAGAATATTGCAGAAGAGGAGGCAGAAAGATTGTAAGAAACAGGGAGGTGATGTAATACCAATTTAAATGAATCCTGCAAGCTTTTGGGACCCTGTTTATATGAACCTATAGCATTGGGATCGGCATGCACAAGACCCATGCAAGCTCAGCTGGACAAAAACCTAGCAGAGAATGGGTAGCAGAGCCCAGCCTTGGCCGAGGAATTATTGGGAACACATGGTGATCTGGTGAGGAACTCCTGGGGTTCTTTAGAAGAGAGACTCTGGATAGGCTAACTAAAGCTCAGGGGAGGAGCTGGCACTGAGGAGTGAGTGGGGAGGGTAATTTGCCATAATGAACCCTAGCAGAAATGACAGAAGATGTGAACTCTGGGGAGAGAAAGTTTAGGGAGGGTGTCAAGGGAGAATCAGGTAAAAAAAAAAGCAATTAAGACTGACTGAAAAATTCAATAAAAAGACAATTTTTAAAAGAAATAAGTGAAAGAAACAAAAGATTCAGTGAATGGTCTCAATAGCAGAATAATTTGGATGACTATGGAATATGCCACTGACATTTAAAGGAGGTTGCTACAAATTATGAGTGATACGATAAGGTCAATGTGAAGCATGTTAGCTTACTGAAGCAAAGACCTTAGTGCAGAGCAACATTTTTGAAGAAAGTATGATTGGCAACTTTCCAGGTTTGGGAGAAGTCAAATTTACAGAACCCAGAAGCTCAGCAGACACAAAGCAGAAATATTTTAAAAGCCATAGATATAGCATATTAATATCAAATTAGTAAATATCAAAATTAATATTTAGAAAAAAGTGTTGAAAAATAACACACTTTATATTTAAAACACTAAAGTCATATCAACTGAAATCACACATAGGAAACATTTTGATAAGTTTACATAAAATAGCCATCAACCTCATATATTAAAAATATTCTTCAGTAATAAGGGCATGGCCAGAGTAAGAAACACCAAGAGATGCCAGGTGTGGTGGCGCACACTTTTAACCCTAGCACTTGGGAGGCACAGGCGAGGCAGGCGGATCTCTGTGAGTTCAAAGCCAGCCTGGTCTAGAGTGACTTCCAAGACAGCCAGAGCTACTGGGAAAGAGCAAGAGAATCAATCACCAAAAAATTCTTCTTTAAAAGTTCAAAAGGCAGAACTGCAGAGATGGCTCAGCAGTTAAGAGCACTGACTGTTCTTGCAGAAGACCCAGGTTCCATTCCCAGTACCCACATGACAACTAAGAATGATCTTTAGTGCTGGATGTGGTGGCACACACCTTTAATCCCAGCACTCAGGAGGCAAAGTCAGGTGGATCTCTGTGAGTTCAAGGCCAGTCTGGTCTACAGAATGAGCTCCAGAACAGCTGGGACTAAAGGGAGACACTGTCTCAAAAAAATACAAAAAAAAAAATATTCAAAAGGTGCACGGATTCAGTGGCATGCCTGTAAGTCAAGGCAAAACTGCCTTGACCCTGGAGGGGGGGTTCAACAATCACCACCGTAACTCCCAGCTTTGGTTCCAGACAGGCACACGAACTCAGTGACATGCTAATAATTCAAGGTGGGAGACCGCACTTGCAAGTATACAGATGATCTCTGGGATGCCAGAGAGTGTTACCAAAGACCACTAAACCAATAAAGCAAATGTAGGTCTCCTTGAGTCAAGCAAGACTCCTCCGTCAGCACCAGCTACACCTCATCTGCCTGGAAATACTGTGCAGCAGTGGCAGCCATATGTCTGTATATCCCAAATCTAATTGGCTATTAGCTCTCTCCTTGGAGGAATAACC
>VZQC01012466.1:638836-660712 GCA_009823505.1 Rhizomys pruinosus | reverse complement strand
TCTCTCTCTCTCTCTCTCTCTCTCTCTCTCTCTCTCTCTCTCTCTCCTTCCTGTGCTCATTTCCAGATGTGACCCTAGGCTTGCTGCTCCAGCCCCGGCCCCCAGGCTTCCCACCACATTGGGCTCTGATTCCCTGGAACCGTCAATCGTAAGCTCAAACAAACTCTTCCTTTTATAAGTTCCCTTGCTCATGGTGGTTTTATCACAGCAACAGAAAAGTGACTAATACAGGGAGAGATTTAAAAACTCAAGAAGGACCTAGAGGGAGATAATGACAAATGTTGGAAAGAACTAAGGGGAGAAAACGGCAAACTCTGGATGGAAGTGGAAATGCTGAAAAGATCCCAGGCAGAAATGAAAAAAGAAAATGACCAACAAACCAAGGAGATACAAGATGAAAATGACAGGCTCTAGAGGGAAGTGGAAAATCTAAAGAAATCACAGGATGAAATGAAAAGGGAAATTGAACATTCATCCAATTGCCAGGAAAAGATGGGAAAAAGCCTCAGAAGCAAAATGGAAGAAGCAGAAAAAAGAATATCAGACCTGAAGGATAATATGGAACTAGAAAGCTCAAGTAAAGATTATGAAAAAATTAAAAAAAAAAAAAACATGAGTTGGACAACCAGGAAATGATGGATACTATGAAAAGACCAAACCTCCTCATCATAGGGATAGAGGAAGGAGAAGAATCCCAAGAAAACACTATTGACAGATCTTCAACCCATCTCACCCTCAAAGACAGACACCACCTTCATGTGAAAGGATGGAAAAAAATATTCCAAGCGAATGGTACCAAGAAACAAGCTGGAATGGCTATTTTAATATCAGACAAAATAGATCTCAAAGTAAAACTAATCAGAAGAGACAAAGAGGGCCATTGCATCCTTGTCAAAGGAACAATTAACTATGAAGACTTCACAATCCTAAATGTCTATGCACCAAACTCTGGTGCACCTAACTTTATAAACACTACTCTGCAGTACCTCAAGACATAGATTAATCCTAACACACTAATACTGGGGGACTTCAACACCCCACTGAGCACCTTGGATACATCAACAGGACAAAAAATAAACAGAGATATCAGAACTGAACAATACAATACACCAAATGGACCTCACAGTCATCTACAGAATATTCCACCCAAACACCAGATAATATACTTTCTACTCAGCACCTCACAGAACATTCTCCAAAATAAACCACATACTTGGTCACAAAAGGAACCTCAAGAGTACAAAAGGATAGGAATTAGTCCGTGTATACTATAAAGCTCAATATGAACACCAGAATAAGTCCAATTAGCTACGAGAACACATGGAGACTAAACAACACAATCCTGAATAATGAATGGGCCAGAGAAGAAATCAAGAGTGAAATAAAATTATTCATGGAACTGAACGAAAAAGACAATACAACACAACAAAACCTGTGGGATAATTTAAAAACAGTCTTGAGAGGGAAATTTATAGCCCTAAGTGCCCATATCAAAAAAAAAAAAAAAAAAAACACAGAAAGGAAACAAACGATCTAACATTACACCTAAAAAACAGTTGAGAGACAACAAAAAATGAATCCTAAACCCAACAGACAGGAAGAAATAACAAGAATCAGGGCAGAAATCAATGAAATAGAAACAAAGAAAACAATACATAGAATCAACGAATGCAAAAGCTGGTTCTTTGAAAAGATAAACAAAACAGACAGGCTCCTAGCCCAGGAGAGAGAGAGAGAGAGAGAGAGAGAGAGAGAGAGAGAGAGAGAGAGACAGAGAGAGACAGAGAGAGAGACAGAGAGAGAGAGACAGAGACTCCAAATCAGTAGTATTCATGATGAAAGGGGAAACATCACAACAAAGAAAAGATAAAGACAATCATACAGGAATACTTCAAAAACCTATACTCCAATAATTTTAAAACCTAAGAGAAATGGATAAATATTTGAAATCTTGGGAATCACCAAAGCTAAACCAAGAAGAGATTGACAGTTTAAGCAGACCCATAATGTTTGAGGAAATTGAAGATGTATAAAAAAAAAAAAACTCCCAACTAAAAAAAGCCCGGGCCCAGATGGATTCACAGCTGAATTCTACAAAACATTTAAAGAGGTCCTACAACCATTGCTACTCAAACTGTACGGAAGGATACAAACAGAGGGAAATCTCCCTAACTCCTTCTATGAAGCCAATATCACTCTAATAACCAAACCAGGCAAAGATACGAGCAAAAAAAGAAAGCTACAGACATATCTAACAAATGAACATAGATGCAAAAATTCTCACTGGAGAGATGGCCTAGCGGTTAAGAGCACCAACTGCTCTTACAGAGGACCCGGGTTCAAACCCCAGCACCCACATGGCGGCTGAGAACCGTCTGAAACTCCAATTCCAGGAGAACTCCAGTTCCAGGGGAGTCGACACCCTCTTCTGACCTCCGCAGCATTGCACGACATGGGTGCACAAACTTGCATGCAGATAGTACATTCATACACATACATAAATAAAATTTTAAAAAAAGATCATCCGGGGGCTGGAGAGATAGCCTAGCGGTTAAGAGCGCCAACCGCTCTTACAGAGGACCCGGGGTTCGATCCCCAGCACCCACATGGCGGCTGAGAACCGTCTGAAGCTCCAATTCCAGGAGAACTCCAGTTCCAGGGGAATCTGAGACCCTCTTCTGACCTCCGTGGCGTTGCACGACACGGGTGCACAGACTTGCATGCAGACAGTACATTCATACACGTACAGAAATAAATAAAATTAATAAAAAAAGATCATCCATCATGATCAAGTTGGATTCATACCAGAGATGCAGGGATAGTTCAACATATGTAAATCAATAAATATCATAAAACACATAAATGGACTGAAAGACAAAAACCACACAATCTTCTCAATTGATGCAGAAAAAGCCTTTGACAAGATCCAGCATCCCTTCATGTTTAAAGTCCTAGAGGGAATAGGACTGAAAGGAACATTCTTCAACATGATCAAAGCCATATATATCAAACCCACTGCCAACATCATCCTAAACAGAAAAAAAGTGGAACCATTTCCCTTAAAGGTGGGAACCTAGCAAGGCTGCCCCTTATCACTACTCCTCTTCAATATAGTGCTTGAAACACTTGCTAGGGCAATAAGACAGGAGAAGGAAATTAAAGGAATACTAATCAGAAAAGAAGAAGTTAAGCTATCCCTTTTTGCAGACGATATGATAGTTTACCTAAGGGGTGCTAAAAACTCCACCAGAAAACTTCTAGAAACAAGAGTTTTAGTAAAGTGGCAGGCTACAAAATTAACCTAGAAAAAATCCGTAGCCTTTCTTTACACCAAAAATAAACAAGTGGAGAAGGAATATAAGAAGACCTTCCCACACAAAATAGCCTCAAAAATAATAAGATACCTGGGAACAAACCTAACCAAAGATACCAAAGACCTCTACGACAAAAATTTTAAACCCCTGAAGAAGGAGATTGAAAATGACATCCAAAGATGGAAAGACCTCCCATGCTCATGGATTGGGAAAATTAATATAGTAAAAATGTCCATTTTACCCAAATTTATATACAGATTCAATGCAATCCCAATCAAAATCCCTATGAGCTTCTTCACAGACTTGGAAAAAAATCCTTAAATTCATATGGAAAACCAAAAGACCCCAAATAGCTAAAGCAACCCTGAGTGAAAAACACAATACAGGGGGAGTTGCCCTATCAGACTTCAAACTATATTACAGGGCCATAGTCATAAAGACAGCTTTGTACTGGCACAAAAACAGACCAGTTGATGAATGGAACAAAATTGAAGATCCAAACTTGAGCTCATACAATTTCAGCTACATCATATTTGACATAGGGGCAAAAAACCCTCAATGGAGGAAGGATAGCATCTTCAGCAAATGGTGCTTGCAAAACTGGATCACGATTTGTAGAGTAACAAAATTAAACCCTTACCTCTCACCCTGTACAAAAATAAACTCCAAGTGGATCAAATATCTCATTGTGAAACCTGAAACTGTGAAGGTGATAGAAGAAAAAGTTGGCAACAACCTACAAGACATAGGGGTAGGAAAAGACTTTCTAAATCAGACAGTAGCTACACAGGAAATAAGTTCAACAGTCGACAAATGGGGCCTCATCAAACTCAAAGGCTTCTGTACATTGAAAGAAACAATCAAGGAAGTGAAGAGAAAACCCACAGAGTGGGAGGAAATCTTCACCAGTGATACATCTGACAGAGAATTAACATCAAGAATATATAAACTACTCAAAAAACAAAGAAGTAAGAAAACAAATGACCTACTCAAAAGATGGAGTAAAGAGCTAGAGACTTCACTAGTGAGGAATTAAAGATGGCTGAGAAACATAAAAAGTCTTCGACATCATTAATAATTAAGGAAATGCAAATTAAAACTACTCTCAGATATCATGTCACTCCAATACCACTAGCTAAGATCAAGAAAACAAAGGATACCAAATGCTGGAGAGGTTGTGGGGAAAGGGGAACACTCATTCACTGCTGGTGGGAATGTAAACTTGTACAACCACTGTGGAAAGCAGTGTGGAGAACCTTTAAAAGACTCAAAATGAGCCTACCACCTGACCCAGTCATACTCTCCTGGGTATATACCCAAAAGACACATCCTATAGCAAAGATACATGCACATCCTTGTTTATTGCAGCTCTCTTCGCAATAGCAAAGAGCTGGAACCAACCCCAATGTCCCTCAACAGAGGGGTGGATGACAAAAATGTGGTACATCTACACAATGGAATACTATTCAACAGTAAAGAAAGATGACATTATGAACTTTGCAGGTAAATGGATGGAGCTCAAAGCCATTATGCTAAGTGAAGTAACACAGTCCCAGAAAACCAAACAGGGAATGATTTCCCTCATTTGTGGACGCTAACACCAAATCCAGCCAGAAGAAAGGCAAGCTGAATAACATTATTGTTATATTTCTGTTTATCTGAAAGCAACTATGCTGTTATAATGTAAATCTCTTAACAGGCTCTAGAATCTATCCACTACTTACTTTCTGACTCTGTAATTACTGTATATGAGTGGAAAGTATGTATTCATATGTTAGAGTAATAAAATTAAAGGAAGAAAATGTGAATTCTTAAACATACAAAAAGACTGAGAGAAAGATGCAGGACAGTTATGGCAGAGTGCACGATCTGTGGTGGGTGGGGCAAAGGGAAAGGGGAATATGTGTAAACTGAACTGACAAATGATGTATGAAATACACAAAACATCAATAAAATCATTATAAAAAATAGTAATAAAAATTCAAAAGGAAGTTCTTCTGCCTTGAGGGAAAAAATACCAGGAGAATTATTTTAAGTTTAAAACTGCAGCCAGATTGACCAGGAAACAAAAGAAAAATGAGAATTGTGAATATCATGAAAATGAGAAGAATGGTATGCCCAAACTTGGTGGAATTGGTAGCTTTAAGGCTTGATTCTCCCACAAACAAGGATGAGTGAAGAATAAGTCTTGCCACTGAGGTGACAAAGCTTTATGGCACTGTGCATTGCTCCCTCACCATTCCCTTCCTGCCCCAGATCCACAGCAGCTCCTATCTGTGCACTCCTGATGGAGGCTGATGGTAACACAGCGGCATGTAAATCTTATTCTCAAATAACTTCGTTGAGGGATTCAACTAGCCAGTGAGCTTCGTTAAATCTGATGGACTGCCTTTTTTTCATTCCACTTGGAAAACTCCCAGTTACTGGGATAGCATTCTACTGTCCATTTTTCATATTTAGGCACGAAGATATTTCTGGAAGCATCCTGAACTATGGATAATACTCAGAGCAAGAGATACATTAGAAGGCCTAAGAAGAAAATGTTTGGAAGAGGAGTTCTTTGAATGAATAAGGGTTTTCCTAATGCACTCCTATATATCAAGGAATTGATCAGATTATGCACATGCCCATGGCTAGACATATGATCACAAAAGACTTTTACCTCTGATGTTCTGCCAAGGCAGAGTTAATTCTCCAGAATCAGTGAACACAATCATAAATAAAATCCAAGACATTTTTGTGGGTTTTTTGCTTATTTTGTTTTTACTTTTCATATAAATTTAAAGTTGATTCTAAGAATCAGATAGAGCTATAAACACCAAATGCACCAAATGATGTGTTCTTATTTTATAAGATCCCAATATAGTCTATCAATATTTGAAGGCTTACTATAAAACATAACAATCAAATGAGTGTGATATTGATAAAATGATGCCCATATAGATCAACAGATGGAGAGCTCATAAACATGCCTCCACAAGATTCTTAATTGAATTTTAAACCACAATGATCAGGCAGACTAGGATGTATAATCTTTTCAATAAATTGTGCTAGAAGGCCATAAGCCAAAACATGAAATCCAACACATACTTTGTATATGAAAATTAAATGAGAATAGCTAATAGACTTAAATACAAAATCCTGCATGTGGGAAAAAAAAAAGTGGGAAAAATAGTTGAATATTTTCTGATACTTTATTACAATTCTTTACTCTGTGTGTGTGTGTGTGTGTGTGTGTGTGTGTGTGTGTGTGTGTGTTAGCACACAAGTGCCATAATGTGTGTTTGGAAGTTAGAGGACAGCTTGCAGAAGTCATGTATCTCCTTCAACTCTGTAGGTTCTGGATTCGGAACCCAGGTTGTCAAGTTTAGCAGGAAGTGATTTAGCCAATTAACTTGTCCTGTTAGCTTCATAGTTCTAAGTCTCATGACTTTGAGTCAAAGACTTCCTGGTATATGACATAACATGAAAGTCACAAAATACAGAATATCAGATTATTGACTTAAACTTTACCAAAATTAAAATCCTCTTTTTCAGTTGAGGAGGATTGGGAGGAACATGCACAGAGCTGAAGAAGGACTGGAAAGGATGGAAATAAAGCAATTACAATATCATATATGAAAATTCTCAAAATTAACATAATTCATATTATTTATATAACCTCTTTATCAAAAAATAAGTAAAATCTGGGAGAAGTATTTCCATGTCACAAGGAATTTCTGTCCAGAATATAAATATATAAATTACTTCAAAATTGAATAACAAGAACAGAAAACCTAGAAAACATTTTGTAAATGCTCCAAGCAGATAGTCCATAAAACAAAACTCACAGATAGAAATTAAGCATGTATGACCCAAGCATCGTGGCACATTCCTTTAATGCCAGCATTTGCTAGGCAAAGGCAGGTGCATCTCTGTGAGATGGAGGACAGCCTGATCTACATAACGAGCTCCAGACCAGCTGGGGCTACAGGGAGTCTCTATTTCAAAAAGAGACAAAAAAAGAAAAAAAAGAGATTGGGAATGTACAGCATCCAAGCAAGAGATACAAATTATAACCATAGTCTGATATAAGTAGTCTATCGGAAGATAAACTTCCAAAATTCATACATATATATGCATATATTTACAGACACCTAGTACCAAGTGCCTGCAAGGACACAGAAGAACTAGAATTCTCTTACACTACTACTGGTGAGAATGCAAAATTGTATGCTCACCTTGAAAAACAATTTTAACAATGAATCTTCCCTATACCATATGACTGAGCAATGTTACGCCTAGATATTTGCTCAAAATGGCTGAATTTTGCCACACAATGAACATTATATGAATATTATTGGCTTGATTCATGATTGTCAAAAATTATAAATATCCCTAGTGACCCATCAATAAAATATAAGATATGCATTCAGTAGAATACTAATGAATAAAATTGAATTAATTGTGGGTAGATGCAAAAATATGGATGAATTTCAAATGCATATTATAAAGTCAAAAAATCCAGACACAAAATTCTATATACTACATGTTTCCATTTGTGCACTATTTTGGACAGATCAGTTATTTCCTGGAGGTGATTATAAGTAGACTGGATAATAGCAATGATGCGTGAAGGCATTTTGTTCACTTGATGAAGTTGTCCTGTATTTTCACTGTCTTAGTAGCTATATAATTGTATGTAATAAAAGTGAACCATAGTGCAGATGTTATGTGGTAGATTACAGTTATTTACTTACATATATTGAGCAATCCCTCTATCTGTGGAATGAGGTTGATTTCTTCATGGTGGATGATCTTTCTGATGAATTGTTAAATTCACTTTGCAAGTACTTTATTGAAAATTTTTACATTCATGTTCATCTGAAATATTGGCCTGAAATTTTCTTTTAGTTGTTGTGTCTGTCTGTTTTTTGCATTAGAATAATACTATCTTTATAAAATATTTAGAAAATGTATCTTTATTTCCTATTTTATGGAATTCTTTAAGGAATGTTGGTGTTATTTCTTCTTTGAAGTTCTGGTAGAATTCTGCACTGACTCCATCTGGCCCTGGGCTTTTTATAGTGGTAAGAGTTTTTCTGACTGCTTCTATCTAATGGATAATTATACCTATAATATATATATATATATATATATTTCTTTTAGCATTCCAGTTTGTTAGTTAGCATATAGATTTGTAAAATATGTTATTATGATTCTCTGAATTTCCTGTGTCGGTTGGAGTGTCTCCACTACATCTCTAATTTTAGTAATTTAGATCTCTTTTTTTGCTAACTTGGCTAAAGATTTATCAGTCTTGTTAACCTTTTCTTGTTTTTCTTGTTAATAATATTTTTGAAGATATATTTTTTCAGTTTTTATATATTTTATATAACAGAACATAATCAACTTTAGAACCCCCTCCTGGACTCACACCCTTCATAGCCCCTGCAACTGGATGTCATGCATTCTGCCATAGATGTTAGGTCCTATCTGGTGAAACATTTGTACTTATATTTCCTTCAGTGCAAGTTCATGCACTGAAGTCTAGTCAGTCTAGATATAAAGATATTAAAGATTTTAATTATTTGAAGCTTCATAAAATGTATTTTGATCATACTGAGGCCCCTCCCCAATTTCCTCTCAGATCCACACCTATCTCCCTATCTTCTTTCACTTCACGTTCAGTATTTCTAAAACTGTACACAAGTTTAGTTTGTACATCCCAAATGCTCCTGTTTTTTGACCCATTCCCTGGAGCCTGGTCAACCTACCCCACACCTCACTTGAAAGTGAGTCTCCCTCTACCTGTAGCCATCATTTTCCAATAGTTGTTCAGTTAGGGCTGGGGCTTCTTGTCCACCACCCTCCTCCATGATGGGTTTCGTCTGGCTTGGGCTTGTGGAGGTTTTTGTGTATGTTGTCACAAGTGCTGTGAGATGCGTTGGGTCTGGAAAACATGGCTTCCTTATATTTGTCTACCACCTCTGTTAATCTTTTCAAAGAATCAACTCTGTTTCACCAATTCTTTAGCTTTCTTGTTAATTAATTTCAGCACTGATTTTAATTATCTCTTTTATTCTCCTTTTTCTGGGTGTTGTAGGGTTTTTGTTTTGTTTTGTTTTGTATTATTGAGACAGGGTCTCCCTTTAGTCCCAGCTGGCAAGGAGCTTGGTCTGTAGACCAGGCTGGCCTTGAACTCACAGAGATCTACCTGCCTCTGCCTCCCGAGTGCTGGGATTAAAGGCGTGCACCACCACGCCCGGCGTGTTGTGTGTTTTTGTTTTTCCAAGACCAAAAGGTGCATCACAAAGCTATTAATGTGATCTTTCTCTCTTTCTCTTTCTCTCTCTCTCTCTCTCTCTCTCTCTCTCTCTCTCTTTCTCTCGATGTAGGTACTGAGATCTATAAACTCTATTAGAAATGCCTTAATTGTGTCCCATAAATATAGGAATATTTTGTCTTAATTTTCATTCAATTTTAGGAATTTTAAATTTTCCTTTTCTCCCTGAGCCAATTATCATTCAGCAGTGTGTTTAGTTTCCATCGCTGATATACTTTCTTTAGTTTCTAATACCAATAGGCAGATGTTATTTCAAGTTTCTTATAGTTCTTCAGACTTGCTTTGCGTCCTAATAATGTGCTCAATTTTGGAAAAAGTTCCCTGGGCTGCTAAGAGGAATGTGTATTCTTTACTGCTTGGGTGGATTGTTCTGTAGATATCTGTTAGGTCGATTTTATTGTGACCCTAGACCTAACTTATTTCTTATGTGAAATAGGGCACTTTGACTCATATATGTTTGGCAATATAATATCCCACCAGTGGATTATTTTTCTTTTAATTAATATGAAGTGCCTCCTGTATCTTTTCTGACTAGTTTTAGTTTGAAATCTATTTTGTCAGATATTAGAATTGTTTTTTTTAGTTCCATTTCCTTAAATGCCTTTTTCTATCCTTTTACTCTAAAGGTGGTTTCTATTGTTGATTCTGAGGTATGTTTCTTGGAGGCAGAAAAAATAAGTGACCCATCTACAACATACCCTCTAAACCTAGAACTCAAGGAACATAGTGGAGTGGGGATGGGGGAGAGAGAATATTAATCAACTCATAAGTGCTTCCTCATGCAACGGATGTGATAAAAGCCACAACTGGCCAAAATGAAGAGAACAAGAGACTGCAGAGTGCCTGTCCTTGGCTAGAACTCACGTATTAAACCTCTGCCACCCAGGGTTCAGAGACCATTGTGGAAGAGATGGAAGAAAGGCAGGAGTGGTGAATGACCCAAAGAAACTGTTTTCCAGGTTTCTGGGAACTTGTTGATAGGAACTTACAGCAATGATGACAATAGTGACAGCATGCACAAACCCATGCAAACTCAACTCAGACAAAAGCCCAGCATAGAAGTGGGAACATGGGTGAGAAGTCCTAATCTTAATCGATGTATGATTGGCAGGTTACCACTTCTGGGTGAGGAAAAGCTGATCTTCATTAAGAGAGTGACAGTAGATAGGTTGAGCAGGCTACAGTGGATGGACTCATACAGAATGACATCTGGGTACACAAACTTGACTTGACAGGTTTTAACATATATGATGGAATGCATAAAATCCAGGGCAGCCTATGAAGGGTGAACAAGATGTATTATATAAAATGCACAAAAATTCAATACAAATTTCAATATAAAAAATAAAAAGCAAAAACTATAGATCCCATTTTCTAATCTAATCTATTAGCTTGTGTGTCTTTATTGAGGAATTAAGACCATTAGTATTCAGAGGATTTGTTTTTTATTCTTTTTATTATTTTATATTTGTGATTGCATTGCTTGCAAGTAAGTGGGCTACCCATATCATGCAACGCACATGGAGGTCAGAAGAAGGCATTGGATCCCCTGGAACAGGAGTTACTGATGGTGGATAGCCACCATGTGGGTACTGGGAATTGAACCCTAGTCCCCTGCAAGAGCAGCCAATGCTCTTAACCACTGAGCCATCTCTCGAGCCCCCCCAGAGATGTTATTGAATGATGTATGTTAACTCCTGTCATTTGTTGTTTTACTAGTGTTTTGGAGACATTTGTGATTAACTGCTCTCTATTTATTCCCTCTGATTTCATAGGTATGTTTATGTTTGCCTTTAGACTGAAGTTTTGCTTCCAGTACCCTCTGTAGAGCTGGATAAATGATCCATTCATTTAATCTGTTTTTCAAGTTACTTTTAAGCCTTCATAAACTATTTGGAAATAGTTTCTCTTCAACAGTTATTCAATAATCTTTTGGATCAGCCTCTTGATTATGGTTTAAAAGCTAAATTCCTTGAGAATGTGACTCCAGTTATTGTTACTACTTTGTCAGCACCCTCTCTGAGCCTACCACTGTTAATATGTATCTGTTTATTCTAAAATGGGATTTATTAAGTCTGTCTTTCCTTTAATGCTTGTGATGTGGAGCAAGGTTATCAGTTCTTGTAAAATGATAGATTTCCATTCTCAATTATATATACTCGTAAGTTCTTGGATTGACCAGCACTACTGATGATGGATGATTCATTTTTTTCACTGCTCTCTACTGACCTCCATCCTGATAACTGCATCAGAAAGCTTGAGCGAAAATAATAAGCCATAATATGTGACCTAGGCAAAATGTTTATAACTATTTGTACGTATTTTCTCAAAGGGGTCTAGAACGCACAGGAAGCACAGTGTGTGTGGTGCAGTCATCTAGATATGTTGCTTCCTGTAAGAGATATTACTTGGGGGGCTGGAGACATGGCCTAGCGGTTAAGAGCGCCGACTGCTCTTGCAGAGGACCCGGGTTTGATCCCCAGCACCCACATGGCGGCCAAGAACCGTCTGAAACTCCAATTCCAGGAGAACTCCAGTTCCAGGGGAATCCTACACCCTCTTCTGACCTCCGCGGCAATTGCACGACACGGGTGCACAAACTTGCATGCAGACAGTACATTCATTCACATACAGAAATAAAAAAATAAAATAAAATAAAAGAGATATTACTTGGAAGTACAAAACTTTGGAAAATGTAAAGCGGAAGTCTATGTTTAGGTATTCTGCAATGGTGAGTTAACTAACATATAAGAATGAATATTGGAGATTTTCACTGACCCTCAAATCAGAATAATTGCTCATGATTTATCATTATTTGGGAATGCAAATATGTCCTGAGACATTATTGGAGAGTTCCCTAATTAGTTTTTAATATTTAAATTGTTAATCTCATAGGAGTAGGAGAGCATTTGCTACTACTCACTGTAACAGTATTTGTCAAAGCTCACTTCCACATTCACAATTCAATTGTGTCTCCATTCCTCTTTTGGCTTTAAACATAGAAACCAAGTCTTTGAAGAAGCTAATTGCTATACTCTTGTTGATGTTGCTACTGATCCATTTACTTTGCTACTGAATAATTCTCAAAGAATACACTATACTCCTGCAGATACACTCCTGTCTACTTGAAGGACAGTACAAATTTCCACTATGGCAACTTCCTAAAATTGATCATTATACACGATATAACAGTAACTGGTCATTCCACAAGGGAACCAGGTTGTCCATAAGGATTTATGCTATATCTGATGGGACAGAGAAAAAAAAACAAGTTGACACTGCCATTTATCTCAGGTTGTTTCCATTTCCACACCAAATTTTAGTGCAATGGTCAATGCTTCATGACTGTTATTTCTTTTGTGCACTTCACGACAACATTAATCATTATTCAAGTTGTCTGCTAAATCCAGCACTCTCTGGTAAACATTTCACTCTTCCGTTGCTTTCTACTAAGTCCAGTTTCTTCGGTTTTAATTAGGATAGTCCACAACAATGGAATATATATATTTTTTTAATTTTATTTATTTCTGTATGTGTATGAATGTACTGTCTGCATGCAAGTTTGTGCACGTGTGTCATGAAATGCCGTGGAGGTCAGAAGAGGGTGTCGGATTCCCCTGGAACTGAAGTTCTCCTGGAATTGGAGTTTCAGACGGTTCTCGGCCGCCATGTGGGTGCTGGGGATCAAACCCGGGTCCTCTGCAAGAGCAGTCGGTGCTCTTAACCTCTAGGCCATCTCTCCAGCCCAACAATGGAATATATTTTAAGGTTCATGCCAGGTGGGATATGAGAGGGATAAGGTACAAAATGCCATCGTGACTCTAATTATCTGACTTCATAATATTCCAAATACTATTTAAATCTTCCACTTACTGTCACTAGAGAAACAATACTCTTATTCCATTCATGTTCTAGGTATCAGTGATATATCTGAGTCAGCTCAACATCATCAAGAGTTCCCTCAGGTTGTCAAAACTTGTAGGTACATGCTACATCTTTATGGCAGCACACCTTCTACAGTGAACTGCAAGTGGCTCCCAAGGAACACCTTGTGCTGCTCACCAAGGCCCTCCTGAACCCCAAGGCTAACAGAGATGACACAGATCATGTTTGAGACCTTCAACACTCCAGACATGTATGCGACAACCTCAGGACACATCTGAAGACCAATAGCAAGACCTCTTCAGGAAATTTACTCACAAAGTGTTGCTATGTAGCTTCTGTGCTTCATTGTGGGGGAGACAGGGCTCATTTTAATAGTCTGTATCTCCTTCATGGATAATAGTAATATTAATGTTAACAAAAATTATACATTTAAAGCATCCCCTTAATCTATGATAACATCAAAATAAGGTCCCTTTGTTGTTTTAATGACACACCAAATAATTTGGTCTTTTCCCAAAGAAAAATGCTCAAAGAGAAACTGGAAAAATAAACTGAACACTTAAAAATCTCCTCTGTCAAATTATTTCAAATTCTATATAGAGTTAGATAGATATGGTTACATCTGAGGAAAATGGGGTCGCAACAGTAGAAATGTGAATTCAGAAATGTACCATTTACCCCGTGCCAATGGCAATAACTTTGCCAATAAATAAACCATGGGTAAAACTACCTCTTTCATCGTGTTTATATTGATTCTGTCCAATTTTGAGATTATTCAGTATCTGGGTGCACCACTGGCATTTTCATGGATGGGGTCACACATACAATGTCTGTCCACAAGGGTTATACTCTCTCCAACGCCATCCTGCTTCTGGACCTGAGTGGCTAGAACCTGACAGACTACCTCATGAAGATCCTAATGGAGCAATGCCACACAGCTTCACCACCACAGCACAGTAGGAAATGGTTCCTGACATCAAGGAGAAGCTGTGCCATGTTGCCCTAGATTTTGAGCAGGAAATGGCCACCATTGCATCTTCCTCCTCTCTAGAGAAGTGCTCCAGAGATGCTCTTGTAGGCAGGTGATCACCATTGACAATGAGCAATTCTGGCGTCCAGAGAAGCTCTTGCAGACCTCTTTCCTGGGTATGGAGTCCAGTGGCATCCATGAGACCACCTTCAACTCCATCATGTGTGATGTGGACATTCACAAGGATATATATGCCAACACGGTGCTCTCTGATGGCACCACCATGTACCCAGGCATCGCTAACAGGATACAGAAGTAGACTGCTTCCCTGGCTCCCTGCACTATGAAGATCAAGATTGTTGCTCGACCCTGAGCACAACTACTCTGTGTGGATTGGTGGCTCCACCCTGGCTTCACTGTCCACCTTCCAGCAGACGTGGATCAGCAAGCAGGAGTACGAGTCAGGCCCCTCCATTGTCCATTGCAAATGCTTCTAGATGGAATGAGCAGGTGCCAGGCATCTGCTGCATGAACTGATTCAGAAGTCCAATTTGCCTTGGCAAATGTCCACCTCATGCAAGCCTCATGAAACTGGAATTAGCTTCTAAAAAGAAATTTGTCCTTGAAGCTTGTATCTGGTATCAGAACTGGATCCTAGAACTTGTTGCTGATTTTCATCCTGTATTCAAGTTAACTATTTTTCCCTTGGCATATGTTTAATAACCTGTGCATAACTTGATTTAAGTCCTTAGTCCATGTGGTGTGGTCACCTAGTGGTTGAGGCCAGCCCAAAATGAAAGCCAAATCCCCAACCTGCTGGAGCTGTGAGTGCAGTGCAGTGATCTGTGCAGGGTATTAACGACAGAGGTGACTGATTGTTGCAGAATTTTTACAGACTGGCAAGATTCCTAAACCAGTTAGCACTTGCCAGTGTAAGTGGGGTGGGAAAGTCCGAGCCTTAGGACCCAGTTTCTGTTCTTGTGTATTGTAATTTACCTTGACATGGGAACATTTGCACCTACACCTGTAATTTATTCATCCTTTTAATTTATGTAAGGTTTTTTTGTACCTGATTCTTGAAGAAATGACAAATTTTTGTTTTCTAGTGTTCAGTGAGAACATTAGGCCCTAGCAACACATTGTCATGTAAAGAAAACTAAAGTGCCACAGTTCACAAAGAAAAAAATCAGCATTTAGGAAACAAAAATTAGATCCAATAGGCCTTAAAAAGGCAAATAGTAATAAGGCAAGTGAAGGTGGGTTAGGGTATTTAGGTAGGTGAAGTGGTGAAGGGGTAGGCTCTGAATACGATCAATAGACATTGTATGAAAATTTCAAATCAATAAAAAGATTCTTTAAATTTTTAAATAGGGATACTTGTTACAAAAAGCCTCACTGAGAAGATGCCATTTAAGGAAATCAAAGCTCATGCAATAATTCATTTGACAGATGATA
This sequence comes from Rhizomys pruinosus, assembly GCA_009823505.1. Classification (NCBI taxonomy): domain Eukaryota; kingdom Metazoa; phylum Chordata; class Mammalia; order Rodentia; family Spalacidae; genus Rhizomys; species Rhizomys pruinosus. The sequence continues at coordinate 644,763 of VZQC01012466.1, read as the reverse complement.
GCTGCTTAGACAAAAATGGTAACAATATAGGTGGTGGCAACTGGCGAAATTTGGTAATATTTTGATAGTAGTCCTGATAGAATTTGTCAGTGGATGGTATTGGAAAGAATAGCCAAATTTCCTAAGGAATTAAAATGTGCGTTTTTGTAGCCAAGGGAAGGACAGTTAAGTCCCAAGACAGGACAATTTACTTGCTTAAATTCAGTTAGCTGAAATGAGGTGAAGTTATAAAGTAGTATCTCCCAGTCTATGCTGGAAGACTTCATGATGCAATTGTCATTATGTTTGTTCTTAAGGCAACAATATGATTTTCAATGATAAGAGTTCTGAGGGTATGCTAGACCGAAAACATAGCTTGAAAGAACCCATAGTTGGATGTCTAAACTGGTCACATTTCTGCTAGACACGAATATCAAACCTAGAATAAATGGTAAAGCTGTCAAAATAAACAGAAGTAACATGAAAGACCAAAAAGGAAAAGAACAACAAAATTCAAGAATGATATCCCGGAGGGGTGGGATGACAGCATAAACAGGAAACAGAATAAAAACTATGGGAAAAAACTGAGAGAAAGATGCAGGACAGTTATGGCAGAATGCATGATCTGGGATGGGGTGGGGGTGGGGGGGAGGGAAAGGGAAATAAGCCTGAACTGAATGGGAAAAAATGTATGAAATGCACAAAGCATNAAGCCTGAACTGAATTGGAAAAAATGTATGAAATGCACAAAGCATCAATAAAAATTAATTTAATTAAAAAAAAATAATTTGCTATTATAAACAGTGTAAAGAATATATAACATTATCTTATTAAAAAGTGTAACTGTCAGCAATAAATTACATTACAAACTATAAAAAAAAAAAAAAAAAAACTATGGGAAACGGAGAGTGGGGCAGCCAGAGCTCATGAAGGAAGTTGAGCGTGGGTAACAGCAAGCCATCAACAGCAGGACTGTCTCCAGCCAGATGAGCTAAAACATGTGCTGCCCACGTTTCACACGGTGAAATAATATGCTTCCCAAGACAGAAAGCAATAGGGGGATAAGCACAAGAAGACTGCTACAGAGCCATAGAAAAGAGTGATCACCACAAGAAGTTTATGCAATCTCAACATAATAACAAGAAAAAAAGAAAGCGCAAACAAAAAAGCCACTCCTAGGGGATAAAAATGAGAACTCTTTACTGTTGTCCAAAAGAGTTTCTTACACATCTTCTATGGGCAAAGCTCTGTACCAAGGAGAGGAAGAGAGAACTGGAATTTTACTGGGCACAGTTCTGGCCTGAAATTGACTTACTAAGGAACACAAAAGGAGGCAGATTGTGGAACCCTATTATTGCCTAGCTTGTAGACAGAGGGTTAGAAACCAGTTCCCAACTCGGCAGTAACTTGGATGAAATGAGAGACTTTCTCCTTTCTTGCTTCTAGCCTCCTCTTTAATTCTGAAGGCTTCTGTGATATTATTGTTGTCATTTACACTAGTAATACATTTTAAATTATCTTTATGTATATACGTGTGCACTTGCATGAGTTTATGTATACCACATGGCTGCAGGTGTCCATGGAGGCCAAACAGGGTGTGTCACAGGAAGTTATGAGATACCTGATATAAGTGCTGAGAATCATGCCCAGTCCTCTGGAAGAGCAGCATGTGCTATTAAAAATGAATTATTTTTATTACTATATATATTAATGGTTTTCCTTATGACATTTTAATACATGTACATAATTGTGCATATTGTTAACATTCATCACCCAATATCCTCCCTTATTGTCTACACATCCAGTTACTTGTCCCTCTTCCTCCCTCAAATAGTTTCCCTTCTATTTTCACATTTTATATATGAGTATATTATACATCTGAATGCTGCCAATGACAGAAAACATATTTGTCTCTGAATTTGGTTTGTTTCATTGAAAATAATGATCTTAATTTCCACTAATTTTGGGGGAAATGACATAATTTCATTCTTTTCTATGTTTGAATAATACTCTATTTTACACACACATACACATACATAGACATGTAGAAATATGCTATGTTACATTGCTTACTTTGTGTTGCTGATACTGGAGATTGACCACAGGACTTTACAGATGATAGGCAGATACTGAGTTACATTTCCAGGCACATACAAGTTGTAATAATCCATTGATCTAACCAGGAGTAGTGGCACATGTATTTACTCCCAGCACTCGGGAGGTAAAGGCAGACAGATCTCTGTGAGTTCAAGGCCAGCCTGGCCTACATAATGAGTTCAGGCCAGCTGAGGCTACAAGGAGACCCTGTTTCAAAAAGACAAAAAAAAATATCCATTGATCTGTTTGTGTGCACTTGGGCTGCTTCCTTGGATATTCTAAATACCGAAACAATAAATACAGGTATTAGGTATCTGGATAGTAAGCTGATTAATTTTATTTTTATTTTCTTGTGCAACACCAATAATGATTTTCATACTGGCTGATCCAGGTTACATTTCCACAAGAAATGTATAATGATTCCTCTTCAGCACCTCCTCTCTAGCATTTGCTGGCATTTTTCTTGATGACTTCCAGAGTTTCGACAATTTAAAGCTTAAAACCAAGAGATTCTGGTGAGAGAATATAAAATAATTCGATCTGACAAAATACAACTGTCAAAGTCTGTTAGAACTTAGCAAAAACATTAATGTTAACTATGCCCATATGCCTCATTTGGAGAATTAAGGGTAATGTCCTTATACTCAATAAGGTCACTCCACGGTTTATCTTAAATTATTTCTGCTATTTCCCCCTTTCATGTTTTCAGAGATAATGGTGACCATCTGGGAGATCCTAAATGACCACCGTGATATGGAAGAGCTCTGAATGTCTGAAAGTGAATTTTGAAGTTTTCCTGCATTGTTCCTCTCAGAACAAAGTTTTCTTCATGTGGTGATGAGTACGTAAATCGGTGTGATATAAGACAAGGCACTTATTTCAGGTTATATAATAACGTGATGCTAAATCTGGTAGTATAATTATATCTCAGACTTGAGTTTGGATATATTCCAGTTATCTAGATCTGTGCCTTCTTTAACAATGGCTCATAGCTCTCTCTTTATCCACAGTAATTAGTTCCAAGGAAAGAAATTATCTAGAGAAGAGTTATATCAGGAAGGTATTGCATTAGTAACGAAGTTTTGGTAATAGTTAGGTCTCTGGTCCATTAAAATATGTCTATTAAAGGTAACTACAGGTGACTTATTTATAGAAAGAACAAGAAATTGCCATAACAACTATTGGAAGTGTGAGTTAAAAATAAATTTTATTGCGGGCTGGACAGATGATTCAGCTGTTCAGAGCACTGGTTGCTCCTGAAGAGGAACCATAATTGATTCCCAGTACCCACATGGTGACTGGCAACTGTCCATAACCCCAGGTACAGAGCATCTGACACACTCTTCTGACCTCTGCATCCATGAACAACATGGGTGCACCTATCTACATGCAGGCAATACACTCATACACATAAAGACAAATAAATTTATAAATAAAATATTTTTAAAATTAAATTATATAGTCATGTATCAGATGGAGAAAGACTAAGACATCTAAATGATGGCGATGAGTCACAGGCCTATGGCTCTATGATGGATGTATGAAAATGCAGAAGATGGAGTTTAGTCTGGAATCAACCTGATGAATCAGGTCATACAGTCCTCCCATAGCATGGCTCCCACTATCTAAGAAGGGTTCACTGCCAGTAGTCTTCTTATGACTGGATATCCATGTAATATTTTGTACATCTTGACTTTTATACCACTATTTGCCTGTCCCTTTGGCCATATTTTGTACATGTCAAACAATTATTTTCATGGATGTCTACATGTTCTTTTTAAAGTTCTCCCTCAGGTACAGCCTTCTTGCTTTCAGCATCATAGCTCTTTTACTATCTTTATTATATCCTATAATAAATGGATGTCTTGCACCATTTGCTTTGGGTGTGAAATTTAGCTTTTCAATAGTAAGAATCAGATATTACTCATTTGTTTATAACAAGAACGTTACAAATGAGAGCAATTGGTAATCATCAGTAAAGAAATAAATGAAATTGTCAAGCTGTCCGTTCACCACAATGTTTTATCTTATAAATATCTAAAATCTTAACATTACTCTTCTTTAAACATTATGTCATTATAACATTTTTAATACAACTCAGACTTTTATTTATTATTCTTTTTTATTTTATATGTATGAATGTATTCCCTGCATGTGTGTGCACCTGTGTCGTGCAATGCCCATGGAGGTCAGAAGAGAGCATCAGATCCCCTGGAATTGAAGTTATGGACAATTACCATGTGGGTGCTGGGAATCAAATTGGGGTCCTCTGCAAGAACAGCCAGTGCTCTTAACTGATGAGCCATCTCTCTAGCCCAAAATCTCAAATCTTTATGATGACTTCTATATCCACCAGGAGATTTACCTCCTTTCTACTCATCCAACTCTATGTTCTCCACTCTGAACCATATTGCACTTCCACCTCACAGATTGTAATTTTCTAGTTCACTGGAAGGTATCATCTGTTATTTTCTTAGATTTGTTGCATGTGATTCCTACCCCAACATGGAACTTCCTAAAGTTTATACAGTTCCAGAAATACAAAGAAGTCTGCTTCCTGAATACTAACAAAGACTGTTTACTCACTGCTCTCCCAATGCTAATTGTGCTAGAGTTGTAAGTCAAGCTAAAGTCCTAAAATACACGAAAAGCCAGATATCAACAAACAAAGCACTCCTGGAGGGAGAATGAGAATGATGTGGAATCATGTTCTACTCTAAAACAAAGTCATGGAAATGACTGCAGAGATGACTCGATTCTAGATAATGTATTGTGATGACATCCAGAGGACATAACATAATCCATTTAATCCAGCTACTTTTAGTTCACTCAGAATGTGCAAGCACCAACTCCACTTAACTCACGAAACAGTTCCATCTTTCCAAATTAAACCCCATATAGATACTAAGCAGTTTCTCCACATTACTCTTACCCATTGATTACCAATAATCAATTTGCATTTCTTATCTATGTATTTAACTACTCTGGATATTTTAGAAAGCTATCTGTGGGGCTGGAGTGATGGCCTAGCGGTTAAGAGCGCCGACCGCTCTTGCAGAGGACCCAGGTTCGATCCCTAGCACTCATATGGCGGCCGAGAACCGTCTGAAACTCCAATTCCAGGAGAACTCCAGTTCCAGGACACCCTCTTCTGACCTCTGCAGCATTGCACGACACGGGTGCACAGACTTGCATGCAGACAGTACATTCGTACACATACAGAAATAAATAAAAATAAATTTAAAAAATTAAAAAAAGAAAGCTATCTGTGGATTAAAATCATTACAGTGAAACATATAAAATGAAATTTAATAAATACAAATTCCTACATTCATATTAAATAATAAATATCTTAATATGTAAGACTGAAGAGATTAGCTGCTGAAATTATGAAGTAGACTTTAGTTTATCAAAAACCACAAAGTAAGCCAAGTAATCAATGACATCACCAAATGAATATGATAAAATATGAATATGATAAAATATGAAAAAATAAAAATATGATACATTAATAAAAGTATGATACTCTGGAGGTGATAGAAGAGAAACTTGGCAGCAAACTACAAGACATAGGTGTAGGAAAAGACTTCCTAAATCAGACAGCAGCTGCACAAGAAATAAGATCAACAATTGACAAATGGGATCTCCTTAAACTCAAAAGCTTCTGTACATCAAAAGAAACAATAAAGGAAGTGAAGAGAAAACCCACAGAGTGGGAGGAAACCTTCACTGCAGACACATCTGACAAAGCATTAATCTCCAGAGTATACAAGCTACTCAAAAAACAAAGAAGAAAGAAAACAAATGAAACACTCAAAAGATGGAGCAAAGATCTGAATAGAGACTTCACA
>VZQC01012466.1:616764-636683 GCA_009823505.1 Rhizomys pruinosus | reverse complement strand
GGGGTGGGGGTGGGGGTGAAGGGAAGGGGAGATATGCCTGAACTGAATTGGAAAATGATGTATGAAATGCACAAAGCATCAATAAAAAAAATGTTGAGAAAAAAATAAAAATAAAAATAAAAAAAAATAAAAAAAATAAAATAAAATAAAATAAAAGTATGATACATAAAATGGAAGAGATATGACAGGGCTGTTAGATTGTGAGAGTGCCAGACAATATCTATAGTATTGTGTTCAGTACAAAATCATATTTCAGGCTCTATGTTAAACCAACTAGTCTCCAGCGCAGCATTTTCATAGGTGGTGTACAGATTACTTTTGTCCCATGTGCGATAATTAACAGGTGCTTGGGAGGGGGTGGTACTCCAGGGTCACAAAACCCACATACTAAACCTCATATCTATATATTCATAACGATTTGTGTATAAAGCAGTGTATTTAATCCTACTTTAAAATTCAACTGGACTTTGCTAAGATACCCAAATATTTGATAGAATTAAAAAAATTTTTAAAACACATTAAGATTTCACGCTACTCTGGTAAGACTGGCGATGATCAAGAAAACAAAAGATATCAAATGCAGGAGAGGTTGTGAGGAAAGGGGAACACTCATCCACTGCTGGTAAGAATGCAAGCTCCTAGAACCCCTAATGGAAAGCAGTGTGGAGAACTCTCAAAAGACTGAAAATGAGCCTACAACCTGACCCAGTCATACCACTCCTGGGTATATATTCACAAGACTCATCCTATCGCAGACATGCATGCACATCTATGTTCATTGCAGCTCTCTTCACAATAGCGAAGAGCTGGAAATAACCCAACTGTCCCTCAAGCGACGAGTGGATAAAGAAAATGTGGTACATCTACACAATGAAATTCTATACAATGGTAAAGAAAGATGGCATCATGAACTTTGCAGGTAAATGAATGGAACTGGAAGCCATTATGCTAAGTGAAGTAATACAGTCCCAGAAAAACAAACACCCTATGGTGTCCTTCATTTGTGGATCCTAACACCAAATCTCTATTTGTAAGGCAAACTGTATAACTATTACTTTCTTTCTTTAATAAGATGTTTTTTGATGTTTTGTGCATTTCATACATCATTTCTCAGTCCAATTTGAATACATTCCCTTTTCCATGTCTCCCACCCCACCCCAGTTCATGCATTCTGCCATACATGTCTTGTATCTTTTTCTCAGTCTTTTTGAAATTTTTCTCTGCAGAAATTTATTGTTTGGGCAGAAATTAACTGTTTTAGTCAGTTCTTTGACCCAATACTTTTGTCAATGTTGTTNATGACCTCTGAAAATAAACTGTATGTTAATTCCAAAATATGTTTACGAGTTAGCACTTTCCCTTTAATTTTATATTACTCTAAAATATGAATACATACCCTCCACCCATATACCACAATAACAAAGTCTGAAAATAAGTGGTAAGTTAATTCTAGACCCCATTAAGAGATTCACATTACAACAGCACAGTTGCTTTCAGATACAAAGAAATATATTAATGTTGCTCATCTTGCCTTTCAACTAGGGATTTGGTGCTTGCATCCACAAATGAGGGATATCATTCGTTGTTTATTTTTCTGGGACTGTGTTACTTCATGTAGCATAATGGCTTCATGTTCCATCCATTTACCTGTGAAGTTCATGATGTCACCTCTCCTTACCACTGCATAGCATTCCATTGTGTAGATGTACCACATTTTTGTTATCCACTTGTCAGTTGAGGGCATTTGGTTTGGTTCCAGCTCTTCGCTATTCTGAAGAGAGCTGCAATAAACATAAATGTGCATGTATCTCTGCGATAGGATGAGTCTTGTGGATATATACACAGGAGTGGTATGACTGGGCCAGGTGGTAGGCTCATTTTCAGGAAAATCGGTAACCTTTCTTTATGTCAATAACAAGCATTTGTGGAAGGAATACAAGGAGACTTTACCACTCACAATAGCCTCCAAAAAATAAATTATCTAGGAACAAACCTGACCAAACACACTAAAAATCTCTACAATGAAAATTTTAAATCCCTCAAGAAGAAGATTGAGAAAGATACTAGAAGATGGAGGAAAGTCCCATGCCCATGGATTGGAAGAATCAATATAGTAAAAATGACCATCCTGCCCAAAGTAATATATAGATTCAATGCAATCCCAATTAGAGTCCTCGAGCTTCTTCACAGACCTAGAGAAAAACAACATAAGGTTCATGTTGAGAAACGAAAGACCCTATATAGCCAAAGCAACCCTGAGCAAAAAGAGCAATACAGAGGGGATTACCATACCAGACTTCAAACTATATTACAGGGCGATAGTCATAAAACAGCCTGGTATTGGCCCCAAAACAGACTTGAGGATCTGAACCTGAGCACATACAATTTCAGTCACCTTATATTCAACAAAGGGGCCAAAAGACTCAATGGAGGAAAGACAGCATCTTCAGCAAATGGTGTTGGCAAAACTGAATCACCACTTGTAGAAGAATAAAACTAAACCCCTACCTCTCGCCACGTACAAAAATCAAATCCAAATGGATCAAAGATCTCAATGTCAAACCTGAAACTCTAAAATTGATAGAAGAAAACATTGACAGTAACCTACAAGATATAGGCATAGGAAAAGACTTTCTAAATCAGACAGCAGCTGCACAAACAATAAGGTCAACAATTGACAAATGGGACCTTATTAAACTCAAGAGATTCTGTACAGAAAAAGAAACAATAAAATGAAGATAAAACTCCGAGTGGAAGGAAACCTTCACCAGTGATACATCTGATAGAGCATTAACATCCATAGTGTATAAACTACTCAAAAAACAAAGGAGGAACAAAATAAATGGCCCACTCAAAAGATGGTGTAAAGAGTTGAACAGAGACTTCACAAATGAAGAAGTAAAGATGGCTGAGAAACATATTAAAATGTGTTCAACATCATTAATAATTAAGGAAATGCAAATTAAAACCACTTTAAGATTTCATCTTAATCTGGTAAGACTAGCTATGATCCAGAAAACAAAGGACACTAAATGCTGAAGTGGTTGTGGGGAAAGGTGAACACTCATCCACTGCTGGTAGGAATGCAAACTTGTGCAACCCCTATGGAAAGCAGTGTGGAAAACTCTTAAGAAACTGAAAATGAGCCTACCACTTCAGCCAGTTTTTTTTTTCTTTCTTGATAAATATAATACCTGCTGTTACTCATCAACTTGCTATGTATTGTAGGAATGTAAAGTAATATTTTTCTTTACCTGCATACAACTCTACTGTCAAAAATGTGACTCCTAATTGATCAACATGCCTGTGCATACAAGCTTCTCCAACTGGACTATGGGAACCTTGGGTTGTTCAAAATTTGGACATAGATACTTGCAAAATGCACCAATTACCTAATTGTATGGCAAACTGAGTAACACCAATATTATCTGAAAACAACTGTGTTATTGTATTGTAGAATCCCTTAAAAATAAACAAATAATAATAAAAAAAGAAAAAAAACCTAGCACATTAAAAATTAAAAAAAATATGAATCCCTAAACATGTTTTGGAATTAAGCTATAGTTTATTTTCTGACATAATTTTGGTATATGTGTAGCGTATATATATACATATTTTGGAGTGATACAAATTGGAAGGAATAAAAATAGCAAAATGTCTAGCTCAAATAACTGACTGAAACAGTAAACTTCTGCCCCAAACAGTAAACTTCTGCATCAAAAAATGTTTTTAAAATACTGAGAAAAAGATGCAAGACATGTATGGCAGAATGCATGAGCTCTGGTGGGGTGGGGGCAATGAAGGGGGAATGTGTCTAAATTTGATTAAGAAATGTATGAAATATACAAAATTTCAATTAAAAAGTTTAAAAACTGGATCTCATCAACTTTACTAGAACACAATTTGAGAAATGTTGATGGATAGGGACAGTGGTCAGGATTCTGAAAGCCTTGATAACAGATAATATTTTTTAAAAGCACTTGAATATACTGAAGAAAGAGTTTCCTTCAAATTTCCAGAGGTTCATCTTGTGATGGAGAATAGTTTTCAAGTGCAAGAAAATGAGTCATGTTCTTCATAATTAAATATGACCAACCATGTACAGAATGCTTTAGGAAGGTTTATTAAATTGGGAACATTGCCTCTCTTACTAGGGTTCTTCAAGAAGCTGGAGAGCTAAAATTTAGAAATGTTAAATAGCAAGTTGCTATTGTCCTAGAAGATAAATTGCTTTAGAAAGTGGAAGCTTCCTTCCAGTGTTAACATTCTGTACATCACTCAGCAGCCTACTAGGACTGGGATCTAGATCTAGTAAATAACTTAAGTGGGATGTTGCTACAATACAGTGAGTCATGCAGCCATACAGGAATCGTATTTACCAAGAGATTCATATGGTACACTCCCTGGTGAAACAAACAGCAAGGGGCACCCTTTCTTTCATGCCAGCTACCTTTGTGTACTAAAAAGCCAGTTCCTAAACTGCATAATGAAAGAGTTGACTCTATTTTGATTTACATATCATCAAGTAAAGAGATAGACAAGGATTTGGCCAAAGTTGTCAAGGAAATATCAAAAGTTTTCCCAACGAAATTAGGGGAGAAGTGCTGGAGAGATGGCCTAGCGGTTAAGAGCGCCGACTGCTCTTGCAGAGGACCCGGGTTCTATCCCCAGCACCCACATGGCAGCCAAGAACCATCTATAACTCCAATTCCAGGAGAACTCCAGTTCCAGGGGAATCCAACACCCTCTTCTGACCTCCGCGGCATTGCACGACATGGGTGCACAAACCTGCATACAGACAGTCCATTCATACACATACAAAAATAAATAAAATTAAAAAAAAAGAAATTAGGGGAGAAAAGCATGCTCCTCTCAAATCTTCTACTCTAATTGAAGATTATATGACTCTACACGTAAAAATTTGATTAGAAATATACAAACTGACGGAAAATTTCTAAATGGTCATAAAATGGGAAAATCCATTAAAATTAAATTGTAAGATACAGATCAATGAAAAATTCCCAAGACTTTTAAACTAAATATGTATTGAAATAATTTAAAGAACAAAACAAGTAAAGAAATATAGCATATTAATGAGTCAGAAGGATTAAAAATAAAACTTCCTAATCTAACTTATACATTCACTGTGATGCCAATTTCTGTAGATGTTATTTTGGAAAGAAAAAAAGTTAATTCCAAAATTTATGTAGAAACACAGAGGACTATTAATAGCCAAAACAGTCTTTAAAAAGAAGAAATCTAGAGGGCTATAGATCAAATTTACCATAAATATATAAAGATACTACATAGAAACCAAGATAGAAGTAATAATTATCATGAGAAGGAAGTCTGGCTTAAATAGTTTAAAACCAACCTGTTAATTCACCTTATCAACACACACACACACACACACACACACACACACACGAAAGCCAGTTGAAAATTGACTACATTTGCATTCACTACCTTGAGAACACTGAGAGCAGAAATTGAAACTACAAATGTCTTATTAAGGGCAGAAAATTGAACATTCTCTCTATAAGATTAGCAAGAAGTTAATTGTGGCTTTTGTTTGCTTGCTCTCACTATTTGTTCTGGTCTTTTTGAGACAGGGTTTCCCTGTAGCCCCAGCTGACCTGGAACTCACTATGTAGACCAGGCTGGCCTTGAACTCTCACAGATCCACCTGCCTCTGCCTCCCGAATTCTGGGATTACAGGTATGCACCACCACACCTGGCTCATGATTTCACTACTTTTTATGATAATATGTGGAGCCAAGACACTGCAACAAAGTAAGAAAATAAGGGCATACATACATACAAGCATAGGAAGAATAAAAATTGTCTTCTCATATGAGAATCATCCATGTATATAATGTGATGAAATTTATGGAAAAGCTACTAGAATTCTACTTCTGGAACAAGAATATGAGTGGCTCTGCAAACCTAGTCCTCAGTGAAACTGAAATTTATTTTCAAAATAAACAATGGAAGTTTCTGGAAATGGTCCTAATGGTATACAGAAAAGTGAAAAAAATGTCTTCAAGAAAATCTATTGAAACTTAGCAAGGAAAGCAATAACCCACAATGTTTAAACCAAGAGGTATTGACGTCCACTCTCCTCTTAGCTCAGTGAAGCAGAAAGTCTTCCTGACTTGTGCAGTCAGAACAGAGGGCGCTCTCTGGCTCTACTTTTCACTGGCAGGGCTGTTTTCCACATAATGATAGATGCAGCATTGCTCATGTTAGATAGACTTTGTTACCTGTTGCTGAGGTTGAGTTCTGGGAAACTTTGGCTCAAAGAGAGTTCCCTTTGTCCTCTAGATGGAGACTTGGAATGGATATAAATTTTATAGCCCACACTCCTTAACCAGGACCTCAACAAATATAAGGAAGCTGTCCCTCAGACATAAATGTGCTTCTATTTAACACAGAACTCCATCCATAATGTAGATAGTTTGCCCAAAGACAAGAACACAGAAACATCAAAATTCTCCTCAAGAAGAATTGATTTAATTTGTAATGAAGTATGGAAAAATTCAAGCCCAAGGGTGCTCTCACATAACAGTGGAGATCACAGTAAAAGGCAACGTGGTGGAAACAGAAAGGTTTATAGGAAATTAGGCTACACTTTGGATGAGCTAGACAAGCCAGGAAGAGGGCAGTTAGGGCCAATCTTCCTGTAGCCAGAACAAGTCTTAAATCTCTACATATTTGAACTATTAAAGCCTTCAATGATTCTCTCTCTGTGTCTCTTTGTTTCTGTCTTTCCATGTGTATGTATATCATGTGTGTGTGTGTGTGTGTATGTGTGTGTGTGTGTGTGTGTGTGTGTGTGTGTGTACAAGTATGGATGAGTGCATGTAGAGGTCAGAAGTCTACACCAGGCATCTTACTCATTTGTTTTCCACCTTACTTTTTAGAGAAAGTCTGTAATTGAACATAAATCAGTCATTCTTCCCTACCAACAATGAATTTCTATCCCCTGCCAATCACTCATCCATTCCAGAATTTCAAAAGGCTAAGATGTCAATGGGTATGATTCCCTTAGACCCCATCTAGGAATACTTGCTGCCTTCATCGAAGTTTTGTGATAGTTTTTATACCAAACCAAGTTCAGTGAGACCAGGATTAATGGAGTTAAAATTTTAAGAATAGCTAATTAATGAATAAAAAAGCAGTTAACCAAACTAGAAATATTCCAGTTTTATAATTCTGTCTCTCCAGAGTACTCTGCATTATAATTTCTAGAAGCTAGTTTCAAGAATTTTTTTTCAATATTACAAAGAAAATAACTTTTAGGTATAAGAGAATAATATGTCTCAAAGGTACCTCACTTGGTGCTACAATTCCCTAGTAAACACCTTTAATAAGATATCTGTTTGCTACAGAGACAACTCAGAATCGCAGATGCACTCTAATTTCCCTTCCAAATGGATTCAGTTTTGAATAATATCCTCATTATAAAAAATACAGAGAGAGAGAGAGAATTATAGTGGCAGAGTGATGTGATCTTGCAGACTTTACAACATAATGCTCATAGAATCTATACAACACACTGCTTTGAAGACCATATGATTATCACAATAGATGCAGAAAATAAATATGATAAAATTCAATATCACCTCATTTAAAAAACTGTGAACAAAGTAGGTACACAGGAATGGCCCTCAATATAATAAAGACCATAAAACAAGCCTACTGTTAGCATCATATGGAACCATACTGAACAGCAAGCTAAAAACTTTCTCTATAAGTCCTGGAATAAGTCAATTTTACTATTTATTCAATATACCACTGGAAGTCCTTGCCAGAATAATTAGGGAAAAGAAAAATAAAGGATATCCATATTTGTAAGATGGAAGTAAAATTGTCACTGCTTATAGGTGACATAATCTTATACATAAAAAAACTTCACCAATGTACACATGACATCTGCAGAATTGGAATATACCAATGACTTATCTCAAAAAAACAAAGCTATCTTCCTTTTAATAGCTACCAAAATTAACTACCTAGGAATAAATTCAACCAAAGAGGTGAAATATCTCTCCAAAAAAGATTCATGCAAAGTCAATCAGACAAAAACCCAGCACAGAACTGGGGAAATGGGCAGGAGGCCCCAACTTTAACTGAGGAAGTATTGGCAACTGATTACTACTGAATGACAGAGAGTTGATCTTCTTTAAGGGAGAGTTTAGATAGGCTGACTAGACTCTGGTGAATGAACTCACCTGAGGTACACCCGAGTAAACAAATTTTACTCCACAGGCCTTACCATATATATGACAGAATGCATGAAATCTTGTGGGGGTTTGGCAGTCAGAGGTGGGAGTGGGGGGGGTGGGAGTGGAAGGGGGAGGGAGTCTATATGTGATTCAGGTGTATTTTCTGAAATGCACAAACATTCGATTAAAATATGCATTGATAGCCGGCTGTGGTGGCGAACACCTTTAATCCCAGCACTCAGAAGGCAGAGGCAGGAGGATCTCTGTGAGTTCAAGGCCAGCCTGGTCTACATAGTGAGTTCCAGGACAGCTGGGGCTACTGGGGGACCCTGTCTCTAAAAGACCAAATAATATATGCACTGAGAAAATTTGAAAAGACAAAAAATTTAGGAAGGTAGGCATATTTTAAAGTAATATCAATTTAAAAAGGAAAGACATGAATCCTGAAATATGATATGGCAATAACATACAGTATATTTTCAGATGACATAATTTTAGTATAGGTGTCACACACACACACACAAACACACACACACATATGCATATGTTGAAGCAATACAAATTGGAGGGAACAACAACAACAAAAGAACTGGGACAAAGAGCCAACTGAATCAGTAAAGTTCTCCCCAAACAATAATCCTCTGCTTTGAAAAACTTTAAAAAGACTCAGAAAAAGATACAAGAAATTTATGGCAGAATGCATGAACTCGGGTGGGGAGGGGGGTATGGAAAGGGAAATGAGTCTAAATTGGACTGAGAAATGATGTATGAAATGAACAAATCTTCAGTAAAGTTTTTTTTTTAAAGATATTGGTCCATCAGTTCTATGCTTGTTTTTGTTTGATTGACTTTGCATGGGTTTTGTGCATGCTGGCCATATCCTTGGCGAGGGACTATTGGCAGCTGATCACTGCTGGGTGAAGAGGAGTTCATCTTTAAGGGAGTGGTACTAGATCTACTGAACAGGCTCTAGTGGATGAACTAACACAGAGGGACAACTGGATACACAAACTTTACTCCATAGGCTTCAAGATATATGAAAGAATGCATGAAATCCTGTGGTCTGTGGGGGTTCAGATAGGGAAGGAGGGCTAAATATGATTAAGGTGTATTGTATAAAATTCACAAAACATCAATAAAAATATATTAAAAAACAAAGATATCCATATACCAAAAACTACCTCCAGATTCAGCGTCACCCATATGAAAAGACCAAGTAAAACTAAATTCTTGACAGAACAAGAATAACCAATTATTTTTTTTTTGCATTTCACTGGAGATTTTATTTACACAAAAGAGCAATGGCCATTTTCAAACTTCTCTTGTACATGTTAACTCAGTCTCCCATGAATAACAAACATTCAAATACTTAATGAATGGAAAAAAGGAATATACCGTTCCAAAAGGACTTTACAGTAGGTGTGAAGTGTGGTAATTTAGGATGCTTCAGCATCTTGGTAATCCTAGTTAAGGAATAACCAATTCTAAAATCCATATGGTATAATAAAACAACCCGGGAAGTGTACAATTTCATGCAAAATGAACAAAACCGCTCTTACACTACCAGACTCCAAAGTATACTACAAAGGTATAGTAATAAAAAACAGCATGAAATTGGCTTAAAACATACACTGGCATAAAAATATATCAGTGGAATTGAAAACAGAGCACTATAGTAAAATCCATGCAACTATGGTCAATTGATCTGAAATAAAAGTATTGTGAAAACACACTGAAGCAAGGATAATGTTTTAAATAAATGGTGCTGGGGAACTGGATATCAAAATGAAAGTGGATCAGTACTTCTAATTAGTTTTAAAACTCAACTAAAAATTATTAAGGGCTTAAATGTAGAACTCACAAGTACTGAAGAACACATAGAGGAAACAATGATATAGGAATGGACAATGACTTTTTTCTAATACTTCAAAATCATACAAAATAAAAGTAAAGATTCATAATTAGGATCGCATCAAACAAAATCAACTGAATGAAAAAACAGTCTTTATAATGGGAAAAAATACATGTAGATAATGCATTCGACACCACAGTTTGAGGATTAGCATACCATCCAAGCATCTGTGTCTATGCTCACAGCTTAGCTTGACATAATAATTAGTACTGTTTAAATGCCTGTACATCCAATTGCTTGTGCGTTATTAGTATGACTAAAAAGGTATCACTGGTAAGCTGTCAACCCATGAAGGGAAACAACCTGAACAGACTAGAGTCCAAAATGACAACTCCAAAGAAAGTAGACTGTTTTCTTCTCACCCACTTGTGCCCCTTTCCCAAAGCCTAGGGAACAAATTGCGGAAGAGTAGGCATGGTAGAATGTAAGGGCTGCAGAGAGATAGGGGTGAATCATGAGGCTCCAGCAATATGGACTGGACTCCTAATTGATCAACATGCCTGTGCAAACAAGCATCACCAACTGAGCTATGGGAACCTTGGGTTGTTCAAAATTTGGACATAGATACTTGCAAAATGCACCAATTACCTAATTGTATGGCAAACTGAGTAACATCAATGTTATCTGAAAACAACTGTGTTATTATATTATAGAATCCCTTAAAAATAAACAAATAAAAGAGGGAAAAAATTAATTAAAAAAAAGATAATGCATTCAACAAGGAGTTAATATAGAGACTACAAGAAGTCAAGTCCACAGCAAAAGCCCAAATAATGTGGTGTGAAAAATGGGCAATACACCTATGTAGGCATTTCTCAAAAGAACACATACAAGTGGCAAATGGGTACATGAAGAAAATGTTCACTGTAAAAATGCCATCAAGAAATGCACATCAATGGGCTGGAGAGATGGCCTAGCGGTTAAGAGCGCCGACCGCTCTTTCAGAGGACCCGGGTATCGATCCCCAGCCCACACATGGTGGCGGCCGAAACCGTCTGAAACTCCATTCCAAGGAGAACTCCAGTTCCAGGGAGTCTGGACACCCTCTTCTGGACCTCCGCGTTGCACGTCACGTGGTGCACAGACTTGGCATGAGCAGACAATACATGTGCCTCATACACAACGGAAATAAATAAAATAAAATTAAAAAAAGAAATGCACATCAAAATCCTCACTAGATAGTCCCTCCTCACAATGAGAATGGCCACTAGCAAAAAACTACTAAACATAACAAGTGCTGAGATGATGTGGAAAGAAGGGATCCCTTCTGCACAGCCGGTAGAAAAGTAAAATAGGAGGGACTGGGAAAAAGAGCTCAATTGATAAACAGCTTTATGTAGAAACATGAGGATTTAATGATCAATAGGAATCCCTGCCACCCCATAAAAAGACAGGTGTGGTGGGTAGGCTTGTGATCCCAGCACTTGAATCGTGAAGACAGGCAGTTCCCTGAGGCTTCCTCGTCAGCTTAGCCTAATTGGCAAGTTCCAAGACAAACAAGGGACCTTCTATTAAATATTTTAAAAAAGAAAATCAAGAAAAAGTACAGAAAATTCCAGGGTTAACCCAAGGCTACTTCTGGGCCTCCTCATGGTACACAAACACACACACACACACACACACACACACACACCACACACTACACCGAAACACACACACGCAATTAGGAGAGCCAATATGGATGTTCCTCAAAAGATAAGACTGTCATTAAGCAATCTCACTACTGAGTATATATCTAAAGGAAACAAAAACCATATGTTTGAGAGACATCTGTACTTGCATGTTTATTGCAGAACTGCTCACAATAAACAAAATAGAAATTAACTTATGCCCATCAGCCCAACGAATGGCTAAAAACCATGATACATATGCACAATGACATATTATTAGCTCTAAGAGAAATGAAAGGTTGTTGTTTGTGAAAATATCTTTGCAACTAGAGAGTGTTAGCTTAGATAAGATAAAGCCTGGATAAAAAGACCATTATCATAAGAGCTCACTTATTTACGGAATCTTAAAAATCCTCATAGATAGTGAGACTGGATAGTGGTTACCAGCAATTGGACAGATATGAGGGAGGCAGGTAAATGGAAAGTTTAATCAATGACTATTATGTTATAGTTAAAGAAGAAAAAAAGTTCTAATGTTCTGTTGCACCACAAGGTGACTACAGATGATGATAAACGGACAGCTTGTTTCAAAAGTATTATATATTTTCTTTTCAAAACGAAGACATGATAAATTCTTGAGGACACAGATATGTATGTCATGATTCATTTATTACACAGTTCATACATCTATAGAAATATCATATGATGACTGTGTATTTATAGTAAATGACAAAAAGAAAAAGAATAAAATATGCTTAGAGATATTTAAAATAGTATGAAGCAAACAAAAGCTGATATTGCAGCTTTACAAGATAAAATGTTTTAATTATTGATAAAAGCATAATTTCTTGATATCGTTCATCATTGAATTTGCATGAAATCTTTGTAGAAAATGAATTAACCTTATACAGGCATATGTGCATTATCTAGATTCTGAAACTAAATACTATAAGTCTTCTAAGTTTGTCTATTCTTTAAAAAATTATGTTACCACTTTGTAATTGTCTAATTTCTTTAGAATTAGTCTAGCAGTTTGTTTAATAATCGTTTTTTTAATTTTACTCTTTTTATGTGTATGAATGTACTGTCTGCATGCAGGTCTGTGCACCTGTGTCATGCAATGCCGCAGATGTCAGAAGAGGGCGTCGGATTCCCCTGGAACTGGAGTTAAAGATGGTTCTCAGCCACCATGTGGGTGCTGGGGATCGAACCCAGGTCCTCTGCAAGAGCAGTCGGAGCTCTTAACTGCTAGGCCATCTCTCCAGCCCCTGTTTAATAATCTTTTTAAAAATTCATTTAACCTACAGATGAATAAGATAACTAACCTCTAGGGACCAGCTCCATTCTCCTGCCTCAGGGCTCACATCCACTTTGCTTAGCAAGTTAGACCCTCCCCATACTGTCTTCTCCTCATCACCACCACTGAGACCTCTGGATGCCTAAAGTTTTAAATTGGTCCTAGGCCCTGTCACCTAGCCAGAGAACTCTGGAATAGTCAGCTTGGAACCATCCTGTCTCATCAAAATAATCAAAACGGAGATCCTAAAACACAGATCAACTAAATAGTCATAACTAATTAGAAAGAAACCACGCTAAAACAATAATGTAAACAGAATCAAACTTCAACTAAACAAAAGCAGGGTAGAATTTCATATCAGACACACAACCAACAAAAGAAATCCATATGACCAGGCCACAACACAAAAACCCAAATAATATGAAAAAAAAAAAAAAACCCACCGGTCCTACAGAAGTGAATTATATAATGAGAACTCTCCAGAGAAACTCCAGAACAGAGAACCTAAATGAACAACAATAAACATGATCAAAGAATACAACTTTAAAGAACACAAACACCTCATGGAACACAAAATTGACAGGATCAAACTCCTTAAGGAAGCTCAAGAAAGTATAAATTGCCTGAATGTAATGACAAGACAATTCAGGGCTTGAAAAGTGAATTCACACAGGAGATACAAATATTGAAGAAAATTCAAGCCGAAATGAAGATAGAATTGAAAATTTCAATAAGCAAATTTG
Source organism: Rhizomys pruinosus (assembly GCA_009823505.1). Classification (NCBI taxonomy): domain Eukaryota; kingdom Metazoa; phylum Chordata; class Mammalia; order Rodentia; family Spalacidae; genus Rhizomys; species Rhizomys pruinosus. The sequence goes on along the minus strand of VZQC01012466.1, from coordinate 622,893 downwards.
AAGTGACAGGAGAAAAGTTAGCAAGCAGAATGAAAGAAATGGAAAACAGACAAACAAGACTGGTCAAAGAAAGTTGAAGAACTGGACCACTAAAGCAAAGAACACAAACATTACAAAAAAGAAACAAGAACAGAATATGAAAGAAATGTGGGACATCATGAAGAGACCAAATCTGTGTATCATAGGTATAGAGGAAGGAAAAGAATCTCAGGTCAATGGCATTGACCAGATCATCAACAGCATTATAGAAGAAAACTTCCCTAAATTAAGAAAAGACATACTTATACAAGATGTAAGAAAACTTCAGAACACCAATTAGACAGGACCAGAACAGAAACTCCCTGAGTGTATAACATAGTACANGGATTCACCTGGAACTGGAGTTAAGGATGGTTCTTAGCATCCATGTGAGTGCTGGGAATCGAACCCAGATATACATATATATGTATATATATGTATATATATATATATATATATATATGTAATGTCTATAGGTAAAGGCTTTATAACAAGAAACACAATGCCAGATAGGAGAAACCTCCCTTTAAGTTTTTGGTCAATATAGTCCAAGAGACTCCAAAAATAACACAAGCTCTTGCCACAGCCCTTGATTGCCTCCCAGAAATTTGCAAGACCCTATTCCTGAAAACAAGACATACTTAGGCACAGGACTTGGAGCTATAGACCTGGAACTGATCCGGAACTGACCTGGAAGCTTCCTCCCCAAAGACTAGCTCTCATACTATCAAAGGATCTATGCAAGATGCTAAGGAAGAAATTCAATCAGTGGTCCAACCCCAGCTTTAAACCTAATATCCACAACAATGACTGGCACAGCTTACTATTGCTATTGATGCAGTACTGATACTTTTTATCTTGGGGGCAACCAACAGCTATCTAATTGGACTTAAAGCTCACTCAGTGGAATGGACCTCATGTGCAGTACTATAAACATAGCTAAATACACGTGCCTAGAGAGGTCATAGAGAAAAACCTAAGTATGTCACATCCCTAGACAAACGTAACTCCAGTTCCAGGGGAATCCAACACCCTCTTCTGACCTCCGCGGCATTGCACGACATGGGTGTACAAACCTACATGCAGACAGTACATTCATACACATAAAAATAAATAAAACTTTAAAAAATGTGTCCTTATATTTACAGACAAGTACACCTCTCACCACTTATCAACAAAACTTCTTTTTGCAACATACGGAGATCTTGATAATGTTTCATAACTGGTCAAACACAGATAATAAGTGTCTGTGAGATGCCCAGCCCTAAGTGACCTATCTACAATGGAATCGCTATACCTAAGCCTCATGAAACATAGTGGAATAGGGGATAGAGAGAATATTAATGAATACTTCAATTCTCTCCAGTTAAGCTTACTCATTAAACATATAGTGAATAACACAGAAAGACACAACTCACTAAAATGTATAGAATAAGGGAATACAGAGTGCTTATCCCTGGATAGAAATCCTGCATTAAACCTCTGATTCCCAAGTCTTAAGGATTATCACAGAAGAGGGCGTGGAAAGATTGTAAGAGCCAAGTGTGGTGAATGAACACAAGGAAACAGTTTTCCAAGCTTCTGGGTATTTGCTCATATGAACCTACAACAATGGTGACAACATGCACAAGCCTCATGCAAACTCAAACCACATAAAAATCCAGCACAGAACTGTGGAAATGGGTAAGAAGCCCCAACCTTAGATGTATTATTATTGCAGCTTATCAGTATTGAGCTTCCTGATATGTTATCCAATCCCAAGTGGTCAGCCCTAAACACATGTACATAAGAGCAACACCAACTGTACTCAGTAGGCTTTGTGTGTGTATGTGTGTGTGTGTGTGTGTTTATGTGTGTGTCCACAATAATCAAAGAATAAGCTTTCAAACTGAAGAATGGGGGATGTGGGAAGAGTTGAATGTGGGAGAGAGAGGAGTAGAAATGATGTAAATATAATACTCATGTCTGAAATGCTGAAAATAAATAAAAAATGAAGATTAGACAAGCAGCTCTGTGCAAATGAAGATCATTTACTTGATTTATGATGAAATGGAAGACATATTATGTTTATTTTTTTCATTTTATGTATATGAGTGCATTGCTTGCATGTATGTAAGTGCACCTGTACTGTGCAAAGCCCAAGGAGATCAGAAGAGGGTGTTGGATCCCTGAAAATAGACATATGGATGGTTGTTTCTACCATGTGGTACTGGGATCCAAACCCAAGTCCTCTATTAGAGCAACCAATGCTCTTAACTACTGAACCATCTCTCTAGCCCCTCTTACTTTTCTTGATCTTACAGGAGCAAAGTTCCATTTTTTTGTCCATTGAGCATATTATTCTTTATAATATTAGTAATTTAGTCATGGGAATACTAGCCAGAAATTGTTGATTGATTAATATTTGCTAAAAGTAAATAAAACTGGTTTTATTTTTATTGATTTTCTCTATTATTTGTGTTTTCTATTTTATTAATTTTTGTCTATATGTATTATTTGATACTGGATAATTACTTATTGCGTCTTGATATAAAATAACCACACAGCAATATATTACATTCTACTATTTTCATATATAATTATTGGGTAATATTTTATGATTAATTGACTGTTTGTTGGTATTTTTTCTGCTTATTTAAGGTGAGGCCCTGAGTCATTTACAGTCCATCTTTTCTTTTATTTTTTGGTATTTTTGAGGCAGGGTCTCCCTTTAGTCCCAGCTGTCCTGGAGCTGGCTCTGCAGACCAGGCTGGGCTTGAACTCACAGAGATCCGCCTGCCTCTGCCTACCGAGTGCTAGGATTAAAGGCATGCACCACCATTCCTGGTGCAGTCCATTTTTTCTAATACAGTAATTTCAATTTTTCTCTTAGCACTCCTTTATATTTTTATTTCATTCCATGTAAAATGCTTCCTTTGTGGCTTTTTTGATTCATAGTTTATATGGAAGCATCTTTTTAGCTCCCAGGTAGAGACAAATTATCCCAATATATTTCTAACATCAATTTCCAATTTAATTACACTTTTCTAGAGAACATGCATTGTACAGTTTAAAATTTTCTTCCTTTTTGATAGTCATACTGGATTAAAGAGTTAGGATCTTGGGTCTGGGGAGACAGCTTTGTCAGTTAAAAGTTTGACTCCCAGGCATGAAGACGTGAGTTTGATCCCCAAAGTAACAGGAAATCCTGGGCATGATGGTTTGCATTTGCAATTCTAGTGGTGGAGAGATGGAGACAAGGGATCCCCGGGGTGATTCCTGGGATTCACTAGGCAGCCACTGTACTCTAATTGGTGAGCTCCTGGCCAATAAGAGATGGCTAGCCAGGCATGGTGGCTCACGCCTCTCATCTGAGTACTCGGGAAGTAGTGGCAGGCAGATCTCTGTGAGTTCAAGGCCAGCCTCGTCTACAGAGCCAGCTTCGGGTCAGCTGAGACTAAAGGGAGACCCTGTCTCAAAAATACCAAAAATAAGAGATGGCTAGCCGTCCCAAGGATGACATCCGAAGCTGTCATCTGGCCTCCACAAATATATGTACACACACACACACACACACACACACACACACACACACATAAAGCAAGAGACAGGGTTTCAGCATGTCTCCTAGTCCAACTTCAAACTTACAATTAGTTTAGGCTGACCTTGAACTCATGATTTTCCTGCATCAGCTTCCTGATTGCTGGAATCATAAACATGAATTATCACGTAAGCATTCTTTTTGTTTTAATGGATCAGAATATGGTCTATCATGGTAATGCCCTAAGTACATTAGGAAAGTGCATTATTCTGCTGTTGTTGATTGCAATGTTCAAGAAATGCCAGTTAGGTAAAATTGGTTGTTAGTATGCATTCATTTTTACTTCTACCTCCCCATATTTTTTGTCTTGTAGTTTAGGAGAGTGATGTTGAAATCTGTAACTGTAGTTGCAGATCACTTGTGCCTCCTCTTCCCAGGTTTGCTTCACCTGTTTCCATGCTCTGATACTGGTACATAAATATTGTATGTCTTGTTCATTTGACCTCTTTATTATTATGAAATAATCTCGACTCACATCAACATTTGTGGTTCTTTATTTGTATTTTCTGATGCTAAATTAACAGTGAGCAATACCATGGTTATCTTGCCCTATCATTTCAAGTTTAATGTAATTAAACCCTTCTCTTCAAAGTGTATTTCTTGGGTTGCAGAGATGGTTCAGGGCTTAAAGAGCACTGGTTGCTCTTGCAGAGAACCCAGGTTCGATTCCCAGAAGCCACATGGCCGCTAAAACCATCCACAACTCTAGTTCATGGGGGTACAATGCCTTATTCTGCATGACAAGGACGCACTTACACACATTCAGGTAATACATTCATAAATGTAAAATAAAAAAAAATATGGGCTGGAGAGATAGCCTAGCGGTTAAGAGCACCGACTGCTCTTGTAGAGGACCCAGGTTTGATCCCCAACACTCACATGGCAGCTGAGAACCATCTATAACTCCAATTCCAGGAGAACTCCAGTTCTAGGGGAATCCGACACCCTCTTCTGACCTCCACGGCATTGCACAACACGGATGCACAAACCTGCATGCAGACAGTACATTCATACACATAGAAAATAAATAAATAAAATTTTAAAAAATAAAATAAAAATAATAAAATATTTAAAATGTATTTCTTCAAGCTAGCAATTTTAAGTTTGGCATTTTCTATTAATCCACTGTAACTATATATGACTTTTAGTATGGGTGCGTTAAATGTGGCTTAGCTTTCTGTTACTATAACAAAGACCTGAGATGAAATGTAAAGCAAGAAAATGTTTATTTTGTCACACAGATTTGAAAGATTGTTGGTCACTTGGCTTTGGGTTTGTGCTGATACATTGCATCAACGGAAAGGGGGTAAATTTTCATTGTCTCGTTCAACGGTATTCCCTAAATAACCTAACTTTCTCCTACAAACCCATTTTGTTCTTCCATCTCATAGTAGCACCACTATCCAGCCTTTAACATTCAGCCTTTAGGGGACATTTAACATATAAACCATAGCAAAATGACTTCTAACTGATGGGAACTTTAGCAGGATCGAATCTATGACTACAACCTTACTGTTTGTTTTGTATCTTTCACCAATACTTTGCTAACTATATTCTACTTTCCATTCTATAGTACACATTCTTCTATATTCTACCTACATGTAATATTCTATCATCACATTGTGTTTGTCTTGCATTTATTTTGGAAATGTCTTTCAGATGCTGATACTTTCTTTTTTTCTATTGCTTCTTTATTTTTTTTCACTTTTTAACAATAAGTAATAATTTATGAGTACAAGCACCCTTCATGTAAAACTAATTTGCAAGCAGTTATGCCCAAACCCACACAACCCAAGGATCACAACATCCAGCTGGGTGGGGGGGGGCTTGTATGTTCAATCAAGTTGATCAAATAAGTGTCCAAACTATATTGCTGTAGTTTCACCATTCACCCCAATCGCAGCCCTTACATTCTACTACGCCCCCTCTTCCACAGATTGTTCCCTAGGCTTAGAAAAGGGATGAGAAGCAAAACAGTCTACTTTCTCTAGAGCTGTTGTTTGGACTTTCGACAATTCTGGCTGTTTCCTTTCATGGGCTGACAGTTTGTCCAGGAATAACCTTTTAATCCTACTAATGAAGCACAAGCAATTACATATATAGGTATTTAAACAGTACTAATTGTTATGGTAGGTTACTTTGGTATAGACACAGATGTTTCGATGGTATGTTAATCCATGAATTACGTTTTTTCTGTAAAATATGACAGGGTCTTACTGTGGTTTGTAACATCTCCTAACCACTAGAGGATGTAAGCTTGTGGCATCAGCCATGGGTTATTCCTCCAAGGAGAGAGCTAATAGCCAATTAGATTTGGGATATACAGGCATATGGCTGCCACTGCTGCACAGTATTTCCAGGCAGGTGAGGTGTAGCTGGTGCTGACGGAGGAGTCTTCCTTGACTCAATGAGACCTATATTTGCTTTATTGGTTTAGTGGCCTTTAGTAACACTCTCTGGTATTCCAGAGACCAACTGTACACTTGCAAGTGCAGTCTCAATACATCTTTCCCATGCTTACATCAGGTCTT
>VZQC01012466.1:561600-608310 GCA_009823505.1 Rhizomys pruinosus | reverse complement strand
TTTTTTTTTTTAATGTAGGCACTCAGAGCTATAAACTTCCCTCTTAAGACTGCTTTTAAAGTGTCTCATAGGTTTTGCTGTGTTGCATTATCATTGTCATTCAGTTCCAGAAATGTTTTTATTTCTTTATTTCTTCCTTGGCTCATTCAATATTCAGGAGAGTGTTGTTCAGTCTCCATGTGTTCTTGTAGGTTGTAGGGTTTATCCTGGTGTTGATATTGAGCTTTATTGCACTGTGGTCTGATAGAATGCATGAGATTATTTCAATCTTTTTGTATTTGTTGAGTTTTTTTTCCTGTGTCCCAGTATATGGTCTATTTTGGAGAATGTTCCGTGGGGTGCTGAGTAGAAAGTGTAGTCTCTGTTGTTTGGGTGGAATATTCGATAGATGTCTGTGAGGTCCATTTGGTGTATTGTATCATTTAGTTCAGATGTCCCTCTGTTTATACTTTGTCCTGTTGATCTGTCCAAAGGGCTCAGTGGGGTATTGAAGTCCCCTACTATTAGTGTGCTGGGGTTAATCTGTGCCTTGAGATCCTGAAGAATTGTCGTTACAAAGTTTGGTGCACCAGAGTTTGGTGTGTATATATTCATGATTGTGAGATCTTCATCGTCAATTGTTCCTTAATAAAGATGTAATGGCCCTCTTTGTCTCTTTTGGATTTCTTTTGCTTTGAAGTCTATATTTTGTCCGATATTAGAATAGCAGCACCTGCTTTCTTTTTGGTACCATTTGCTTGGAATACTGTCTTCCATCCCTTCACCTTAAGTTGGTGCCTATCCTTGAAATTGAGATGGGTTTCTTGTAGACAGCATATATATGGGTTTTGTTTCCTAATCCATTCTCCCAGTCTATACCTTTTGATTGGGGAGTTTAGCCCATTAATATTTAAGGTTACAATTGAAAGATGGATGTTGCTTCCTTTCACTTTATTATCCATTTGGACTTCTAGCCTCTGATTTTACTCCTACAGTTATTTTTTTATTAGTTTCTTTTCCTAGGTGTTTGAAGATTGTTGCTCCTCTTTTCTGCCCTTTGAACTGCTTCAAGTATTATATGAAGAGTTGGGTTTCCAGACATGTAGTCTATCATCTTGTTTATGTCGTGGAAGATTTTTCTCTCTCCTTCAACTATAATCAACATTTTTGCTGGGTAAAGTATTCTGGGTTGGTATCCACAGTCCTTTAAGAGTGGGAAAGCTTTGCTCCATGTTCTTCTTGCTTTCATGGTTTGAGGCGAGAAGTCAGTTGTAATTCTGATGGGTTTCCCTTTGTATTGACTTGTTTTTCTTCTGCAGCCTTCAGAATTTTGTCTTTGTTTTGGACATCTAGCATTTTAACTATGATATGGCATGGGGAGTTTCTTTTCTGATCTTGTCTATTTGGAGTCCTATGTGCTTCTTGTATTTGTATGGGTTTGTCTATTTTTAGTTTGGGGAAATTTTCATCTTTTATTCTGTTGAAGATCTGATCAATACTATTCTCTTGAGATTCTTCTCCTTCCTCTATTCCTATGATGCAGAGGTTTGATCTTTTCATAGTGTCCCATATTTCCTGGTTGTTCTAATTTTGTGTATTTAAAAATTTTTCATATTCTTTATTTGAGCTTTTTAGTTGCTCTGTGTTATCTTCCAGATCTGATATTCTTTGTTCTGCTTCCTCCATTCTATTTCTGAGGCTTTTTCCTTTCCTTTCTTCTTGATTGGATGAGTGTTCTAATTCCTTTTTCATTTCATCCTGTGTTTTCTTTAGCATTTCCATTTCCTTTTTGAGCTTCTCAATCTCTTCTTGGTGCTCCTTACTTCGTTGGTTGGCTTCCTTTTTCAGTGTTTCTACTTCCTTTCAGAGATCGTTTTTTTCTCCCTCTAGTTCTTTCTGGAGTTTGTCAATCTGTTCCTTTAGTTCTTTCTGAAGTTTGTCATTGTATCCCTCTAAGTCCTTTTTGAGTTTTTCATTCTCTCTCTTTAGTTCTCTGGATTCTTCTTTATTTTCTTTAATTTCTCTGTATAGGTCTGCAATTATTCCTCTAAGATCTGTTCCTTGGGTCACCTCCAGGGGGATCCCATTGTAGCTATCTCCTACAGGTTTGGTAGAGCCTGGTGTGGGATTATCCTGTGCCTTTCCCATGTTGTCCGTTTGTCATGTCCCTGGCATGTGGGTTTCCCTTTTGTGATTCAAATCACAAATGTCTTTTCACTATGTTAGCGGATGGTTTTGCTTGCCTCTTTCTGATGCTTTTTTTTTTCTTTCCTCCTCCTTGTTTATGGAGTATTGACTTGTCTAGATTTCAGGCTTTCAATTTTGTTTATATATTAAATATTGGAAGCCTAAGTCACTCTTCTCTTCCTGTTCTGAAGGTTCTCTAAAAAAAAGTCCACTTGGATACTCTCTCGCCAATTCCAGTTGAGGGGGGCATATATGCCTGACTTAGCCTGTGCCCTGGTACCTGCCTGGAGCGACTTCTGGGTTCCTGTGCCTCAGGAGCCGTCCTGCACATAGCCACAGAGGCAGCAAACCTGATACGCTGGTCACCGGCTGCAAAGGCAAAGGGCGGCTTTCGCCCAGACAGCCACCCCCTACAAAAGGGTTCAGTGTTGGGACCCTTTTCCAGCTCCAGCAGCCCAGGAGACAATCTACCCTAGAACCTACCTGCCTGGAGCGACTTCCGGGTTCCTGTCAGATGCTGATACTTTCTGACAAGTCCTTCTGAAGGCATTCCTTTATACAGGTCATATTTTAGTACTTCTTTTCAGGGTTTTCTCTTTCTCACTGGTTCCGAACAATTTTCTCATCTCCCTTGGTGAAATTTTCTTCATGACTTTTTGTATTTAAATTTTGTCAATATTTTTAGTTAGGGTAGATTATAATTTGCAACAAATTTAGAACGTTTTGATCAGTTTTTCTTTAAATGGATTTTCTATCTCCATCTACTAATTAAGTCACCATTGTCACATGCACAATTATTTCTATCAATTCCATTAATCAATTACATTAACGTCTTTGTTTGTTTGTTTGTATGACAGAGTCCCCCTAGTCCCAACCAGCCAGAAAGTCACTATGTGGACCAGGATTTAATCTCATATAGATCCACCAGCTTCTGCCTCCAGAGGGATGGGATTAAAAGTCAGTGTGCCACCATGCCCAGTGTTGTCTTCTCTTTTTTTGAAGGGTGATATATTCTTGTTTATCTGCATGCCTGATAAATTTTTATTGGACACTTGTCAAAGTGAACCCTTATTTATTGGGTATTAGGCCAGAAATTCTTTTATTAAAAAAGTTGTTACTGATTATTTTCTGATTGTAATACAATGGATTTTGATCATATTCAGAAACCTTCCCCTACCAACACCCCCTTTTACTCCCAGGCAACTGAGTCCATGTCTTATTATTCACTTTTAAAGGCCTAGGGATTCTAATTTGTGTCCCCAAACATCTTTCCTTATGGCTCCATTCTTTGCAGCCTGGTAAACAAACCCAGTGTCACAAGTTTAGAGAAAACTGACCCAGAAGCTATCAGGCACCAATAGTTCCCCAGCCAGGTCAGGGGTTTCTTACCTGCCTCCCGCCACCTGTATGCTGAGAACTTGTCTGGCTTGAGCTTATGTAGGTTTTCTGAATGCTAATATAATCTTAATATTAGTTCTGACATCATGTTAAGTTACGTGGAAATAGTTTGATCTCTTGTCATCCTTCTGAGGTGTGGTTTTAAGCTTTGGTATATATAATTCGTTCAGTTTTCAATCTTGGGATTATTTTGCCATAACATTATGGGTCCATCCTTCTGAATATCCTACCTCATTCTCCATGTATTGTTTTCCACTTTGACTGATAGAAACAAATTATTCTCAGCCTTATTGTTCTGCATGTTCTCCATAGGCCATACTTTGAAGTATTTGCTTCTATGAATGATCTCGAAATTGCTTGCCCGAAAACTTGTACAGAATCTTCTGAGTATTTCTCGTGTTCTCTCTGTATCTGTCTCTCTATTTCTGTGTCTCTGCCTCTCCCTCCCTCATCCTTCCTTTGTCCTTCTCTCCCTCCCTCCTTCCCTTTCATACTTGCCATTCTTTCTTCTCACCCTCTGTCCATAAAGCCCCATTATCTTCTTGGAACTGTCAAGAAATGTAGCCACTTTAGTCATATCATCTAAGTTTTTCAAATTGTGTTATCACTGAAAGAACCTACTAGGGATTGTTTGGGTTCCCTTTCCTGCATTATATCCTGACACATATCTTCAGGCAGTAAGCAGCTACAGTTTTAGAGTTCAGTTTGTTTCCTGCATTTTAATGATCACTGTTCAAACAGTGTCTGTTTAGTTTCATAATAAGCTTGTTCATTTTTAACTTGTCTTGAATTGCAGAATAAATCTGGCCCTTGTGATTTCATTTGAGCTGAATTAAAGTCTTTATTTATTATGTATTTACTTATTTGGATACTTTCTTTTGGGGGCGATTTGTCCACATGCCACAGAACAGATATAAAAGCAAAGGACCACGTGTGGGAGTAGGTTCTCATCTCCGACTATATTCATTTTGAGATCCAACTCAGGTCATCAGGCTTGTTGGCAAGCACCTTCATCCATTTAGCCATCTCACCAATGCTCATCTGATACTCTTAAAGGTACTCCAATTGTGCATATCTACAATTAAACCAATGTCTTCCTCCTCCTTATACTGCTTTCCTTGTTTCAACCATAACTCCAAATAAATAAATAAATAATAAATAAATAAATAAATAAAATTGTATTATTTCTCCTATGATATCTCTATTTTAAAATATAGTGCCCTTTCAATCACAAAATCCAGAGCCAAAAGGTATCCTTTCCTTCCCTCCACCCTCAGATTTTCTAACTCTACAATGTAATCAGTCACCAAACTTCATCTTTCTCCCCCAAATCACCCATCCCAGATAAATGCAATTAATTTATGACAGGTCAGCTCTTCCAATAGCATCTTAGTTTAATCCATTATATATACCAAGCTACTGTCATCAAGACTTATACTAAAAACAAGAGAAATCTACAAATTTATCCTCTTCCTTATGTGTATTATAATGGTGTATGGGGGTAGTAATTTCAAACCATTTGAAGTATAGTGTAAGATAGTATTAGTTACCATTCTTTTTATGCATAAATGTATGGAGTTTTGTGCACTTCATATAACATATCTTAATAAATTTATAGCCCCTCCATCCAAACTCACTATTAACACCACTCCTTCAGATTTCGTGCATTCTGTGAAATGTTAAGTCCTATCCTGTCAAGCATTTGTACCTAGAAGTCAGTCTATCTAGAGTCACTTTTTTAAAAAGATCTTCTCTTCCTCACCCTGTAGTAATCAATTGCCAGTAGTTCCTTGACTAAGGTTGGGGCCTGATGCCCATTTCCCCAGTTCTATGCTGCATTTCTGTCTGATTAAGTCAGCATGGGTCTGGTGCATGCTGTCCCAATTATTGTAAGTTCATATGAGAAAGTTCCCAAAGGCCTAAAGTCCTCTGTTTCCTTATCTTCATGCATCACCCTTGCCTCTTACAATCTTTCCATCCCCTCTTCCACAATGGTCCCTGAGACATGGATGAGTGAGATTTAATACAGGATTCCTATCCAAGGACACACTCTCTGAACTCTCTTATTCTCTAAATCTTGGCCAGTTCTGGCATTCTGTGCACATTGTTCTCTGTTGTATAAAGAAGAGTCGCTGGTGAGAGTTGAATACTCTATTAATATTTCTTCTACACCTGGTTCCACTATGTTCCGTGAGCCTTAGCTGTAGAGGTTCCCTTGTAGATGTGCCACTCAGTGTTGGGCATCTCTCGACATATATTTTCTGTATGTGACCAGTTGTGAAACTATGCAATAGCCCCCATCTATTGCAAAAAGAACCTTCTTTGTTGAGTGGTATATGGAATACTTGTCTGTAAATATAAGGATTCATATTTAGCATAACAAATATTCATAAGCAGTAAGAAATTTATGTACAGATATGACAAAGATGGGGTTTTCTCTAGGATCTATGACCTCTCTACACATGTATATTTATCTATATTTACAGCCCAATTAGATAGCTGGTGATTACCCCTAAAGAAAAGTGATAGCACTGCGACCAATAGAGGTAGTTCACTATGTGGATAGTGGATAGTAGGCTTTACAGCTGGCTTGGACCCTTTGATTTATCTTCTACATAAGCAGCTTATATAGCATCCTCTAGAAGTGTGAGAGCTGGTCTTCGGGGAGGAGGCTTCCCAGTCACTTCTAGCTCCATTGCCAGAAGTCCTGTCTCCAAAGTATGTTTTGTCTTAAGCAATAGGGTCTTACTTTCAAGTTCTGGAAGACAATGAAGGGCTGTGGCAATAGCATGTTGTGTTCTGAGAGTCTCTTGGACTGCTCTAACCAACTACTTGAAGGGAAGTTTCTCCTGTCCAGCACTATGTGTCATGTTATATAGCCTTCAGGTGTACACATGCACTCATGTTCAGATATTGTATGTGTATTTTCAGGGGAAGGTGTTAATTCATTTCTATCATGCTTTTGATGCCAACTAAGCTTCTCTCTCTCTCTCTCTCTCTCTCTCTCTCTCTCTCTCTCTCTCTCTCTCTCTCCTTCCCTCCTTCCCTCTCCTACCCTTCTTCCCTTCCTCTTTCCCACTCTGACTAACATAGTTACCTTTCTGTTGCTGTGATAAGACATCATGACCCAGGCAATGTATAGAAGGGAGATCTCGTTTAAGTTTATGATTCTAGACAGTTAGAGTCCATAATAGCAGGGCAGGCACAGCAGCAGATGAGAATGAGCAGAAAGCAGAGTGATTACATCTTCAATTGGGTGCAGGCAACGAGAAATTTGGCAAAGCTTCAAATGTCTCAAAGCTGGCCCCCCATGATGTGCTTCCTCCCAGCAAAGCTGCACCTCCTAAAATCTCACAAAAACAGCACCACCAACTGGGGACAAAAATGTCCAAATATTTGGAGCCTATGGGAGACATTCTCATTCAAACCACTACAAGTATTGAGTAATTAAATTAATGAAAAATACTGTGTTGAGCTGGAATTAGTATCATAAATCTAAATCCACTAAACCCATAAACATGTAAATTTATACATACATGTGTATACTTCTGCACATATTTGTATATATATAGTCATGAATACACACATATCTATGATTATACACAGCCGTGTGTATATATATATATATATATATATATTCTATATATCTATATAAATGGACACATGTGTATGTAAATGACATACCTGTATATGGGCGCATGCATGCATGTATGTGTTTACTAGTTTACAAGTTTTGCTCATGTGAAAGATCCTACAACTAATAATACTCTTCTAGGCATGAGAACAGCTAATACACTAAAGTGAAGTTCTAAATAAATTTTCTATATATCTATATATATGGAATTTAGGACCAAATTGTTATCACCATGAAAAATTCATTTTCTAATACACTGAATTAAATAAGAACAATTGGGGCTGGAGAGATGGCTCAGCAGTTAAGAGCACTGACTGCTCTTGCATAAGGACCCAGGTTCAAATCCCAGCACCCACAATGGCCGCTAAGAACTGTCTTTAAAAAATCTAATAACTAATTCCCCTTTAAAAAAAAAAAAGGACAATCATGATGATCCTTAGCTAATTAATTAAAGGGGCCGACTATTATATTATATATATTTCATATATATTATATATTATATATATTTCATATATATAATATATATTTATATATATTATATATTTATAATATAAATATATAATATATAATTATATTAATTATATATATATTTATATATATATTTATAATATAAATATATAATATAATAATGTTATATATATTATAACAATGGCATCTGATAAATATAGAGGAATAATGGATTTGTAGCCAGAACTGTCATTAGTCGTGCAAGGACAATCAATACTTGTTAAAACTATTGGAAGCAGAGTACTCTGAAAACCTCTCTCCACAATTTACTTATTAAGCAGAAACTGGAAAATAGCAATTTTAGGGTGGAATGTCCTGGTAGACCAACATTAATAGTACCACAATGGGACAGATATACATCATGTCTTCTTCTTGACTAATTCCCTGAAAAAAGATACAATTACCTCCTGTGGTTTTATTTCCAAAAATGAACAAAGAAATCTTACTGACATCATAAAAAATGAAATATGGAGTAACTACATTAGATTGTAGGTTAAAGAGGCATGACAATTCTCAGTCCTAGATGGAATCCCAAGTCAAGGAAAACTGCTGTAAGGGACACTTTGATTATAATGAGAAATATCTGAGTATAATACAAATTAAAAATGAATATTAAGTTCAATTATATCTGTATTATTTCTAAAATGGTTCCATTGTTCTATGGAAATATGTAACAAAGTATTTAGTGATAAAAGAGCATGGTATGTGGACCTGTCTCTCAAAATGGTTTGGGAGGAAAATCAAACACACACACTTGTCATTCAACACAGCCCAGAACCCAATGCATTTGCCTTGTTATTATATTGATTATACTAAACTGATGGCAAAGATCCCATCTTGTCTTTAGCACAAAAGACTCATATCTGCTGTTTTGTAATATTTGATTTATTTATTTTTTTGGTCTTTTCGAGACAGGGTCTCCCTGTATCCCCAACTGTCCTGGAACTCACTCTGTAGACCAGGCTGGCCTTGAACTCACAAAGATCCGCCTGCCTCTGCCTCCCAAGTGCTAGGATTAAAGGTATGCACCACCACACCTGGCTTGATTTATTATTTTATTGTGTATTAATATATTGCCTGAATGTATGTAAGTGCACCCACACCATGCAATGTCTGTGGAGGTCAGAAGGTGTCAAATCCACTGGAACTGTAGTTACACATGGTTGTTATCTGCCATGTGGGTGTTGGGAATCAATCCCAGGTCCTCAGCAAGAGTAGTCAGTGTTCTTAAGTGCTGGGCCATCTCTTCAGCCCCTCAGGACTTTTTTTTTATAAAGAAAAATGTGATTTCCAATTTTCCCTGGGACATGCCTTTCATCCCCTTGGTATTTTGTTCATAGAAATGGGTTTGATCAGCTTTGGGGTATGATACTGTACATGCATTTATGCAAGGAAAACCTCCAAAGCTAGACTAGAGAGATCACTTACTGAAATGAAGGATTAGAACTTATTCTCATTGTTCACAAGGAAGAAAGTCAACTTTACACTTAGCTTCTGGGTAAGAATAAGGCATTTTATGACTTATGTTAAGTGGCAATAGCCAAGCAGAGGCTCCTAAAAGAATGACTGACCTCCAAGCCCAGGTCTCAGCCGGTTGTCATAGCCATCCAGAAGGCGATCCAAGATTCTGGTGAAAATAGTGATGTTGTCAGTGCTGTCATCAGGAATATCTGGAGCATGCTTGGGAGAGAGTCTGATGCAATGCAGCAAAAAGAAAAAGAAAATAATAGTTCTTAATGGGAAGCAATTATATGACTAACCATCTGAATTATAGAAGATTTTAATAAGTGGACCAAGGAAATTAAATAGCAGTCTATCTTGACCCAAACAACAAGCAATTTCTATTTGCAACAATAATTGCTTGTGTAGGAAGATAATAGTACTAAACATTTGAGCTATAACTCCTGCATTCCCATGAAGTTCATCAGGTGCATGTTCCAGCCTTGTTCCGAAAGTGGAAAACAGGAGCACAAATTCCAGACAGAAGGGAGCTGGGAGCGATACTCAGCAGACATTTAATTGATCCAATTTCATTACATGAATAAACAGGCCTCAAAATAAAGAAGAGAAACGTTATTACTGAGAACTTATAGCTAATCTAGCCCAGAGAAACACAAGAGGCAGGGGAAAAAGACATGAAATTAAAGAGGAAATACTAAGGATGTAGAAGAGTAATGGAAAAAGTTCGAGTTGGAGATGGAATAATAAAGGCTAACAGAAGAAGCAAATATGGACAAAGAACACACACATACACACACACACACACACACACACACACACACACGCATAATCAAACCCCGTGCTTTCCACAACTACTAATAACATTTTATTTTATTTTATTTTATTTTATTTTATTTTTTTGTCTTTTTGAGACAGGGTCTCCCTGTAGTCCCAGCTGTCCTGGAACTCACTCTGTAGACCAGGCTGGCCTTGAACTCACAAAGACCTGCCTGCCTCTGCCTCCCAAGTGCTAGGATTAGAACATTTTAGAAAAAGCGAATACCTTTTGCCCTGCTTATAAGAAAGTTTGCTGATATAATTAAATTATACACATAAGGCTTGGACAAAGTGGTAGTATGCTTAAAGAGTCTAAGTATATACATATGAGTTTAATAACTGTGTGACATGAGGCAAGAAGTATAATACCTCTGGCAGTATTCTTAGAAACTAACTATATAATATATGTTTTGTCAGTATTAAATAATATATTAAAGCTGATCAGTGGTTCATATCAAGAAGAATCCAAACTTTATAATCTATTTTTACAACAGCAGTATATGTGCTCAAACACATCACTCAAGTATAAATTTCTAGTAAGAAAAGAAATGACATCCTCTTCAGCCAAAAGCCACAAGAAAGCTCCAGCATAGGAAGATGAGCTGATTTAATGGATATACCACAACAAGAAAGCTTGCGGAAACATATGCAAACTGTAAAGAGCTTCAGACATAGTCTATTCCTGATGAACTCATACAAGAGAATGTTAAAACTTAGAAGGTAATTTACTGATCAACCTAAGAGTTAAAAGACAACTGAGCTACGTGAAAAAAGATATTCTCCAAACTGTCGAACTGTCTGCAGTGGGATGCAATAACTAACTTTCAAGAACTGTCAACCACGCTTGGGTGGGTTTTTGGTGATACAGCTGTCTTTGAGTCATCTCTGATCTTGTATGCAACCCTTCACCCACACTCCTGTAAGTAACCACAACAAAACTCATTCATTCTCCATGTTGGCCTGGGTAGTCTTCCTTAGGTCTGTCATTGGTTCTGTTGTCTGAAGTGAGTAGATAATTGGTTCATGTTTCCCCACGGATGGTATCACAGAACAGATTTTATACTTAATAACAATAAATTTTACTTCTAGGTGGAAAACCAAACATTGGTTTCATCTAGAAACCCAATCAGAGCTCGGTCTTCAATAACTCCAGTGCAACAAGATACTGTAGTTTCAGTTTATCCAAAGGTTAAGTCTGGGAAAATGGAATCATAGTACATCATGAACACTGAGGACTTCAGAGAGACCACATAATTCTTTTTCCCTTTACTTTAACCTAAGAGACATCTCAGATACTAATATCTATGAAAGAAAGAAACTGTTCAAATAATAAGCCAAGTGCTTGTTAAACTGATGAGAATGACACAATAAATTGTGCCCATTGTACCTCACATCTATCACTCTTGGTTACATCAAATATGGTAATTTTCCATAAAGAATAAAATGAGTTAACTAATACCCTATCTGTATATTAAGCAACTTTATTCATTTATTTGGGCATAAATATAGATTGGTAGTGGGGTTGGAGAGATGGCCTAGTGGTTGAGAGCACCGGCTGCTCTTGCAGAGCACCCAGGTTCAATTTCCAGCACCCACATGGCGTCTTTGACTCCAGTTCCAGGGGAATCCGACGCCCTCTTCTGACCTCCTCAGCATTGCATCCTCTTCTGATCTCCACGGCATTGCACGACACAGGTGCACAGAACTGCATGCAGACAGTACATTCATACACATAAAAGAAATCAATAAAATTTAAAAAATAAAAAAGAATAATAATTTAAAAATAGATTGGTAGTAATTTGCAAGGATTTTAATCAAATAACTAGAGTGTAAGCTCTATCTCCTGGACTCATTGGATGTCTTATTTCTTTACATGTAAAATATTATCCTGTACCTTAGGAAGCTAAGTAAATCATAGAATACAAAACTATTTTGTGAGGACTGTTCCTTAATTCCATTCCCCTACTCTAACCCCTGAAAATGCAATGAGAAGCTTTTGAAGGATGTGTAATTTTCGGCTACGTGTAGAAGTTAAGTTCACTGACCATGTGGAGATTAAGTGCAGGATGTTAGCTGCAACAATAGTTCAACCTCATCAAGGATCCCAGTGTGTTTATGTTCAGGAAAAACAAGATAGGCACAGTTGCAGAGTTGCTGGTGCAGTTCACACAAAAACCCAATGAGAAGAGAAATTTACTTCATTAAAGGAATAGGAGATTTCCTAATTCTCCATATCTCTAGGAGAAAATAAATTTTTCCAAAAAAATCCAAATTACTGGGCAGACCATATCTATGCATTAATCTCCCTGGGCTTCCATAAATCTTGAGATTTTACCAAATGAAATTCTAACTCCTTATACAGACATTCATAGCATCCAATAAAGTGTTCCCAATAACCGTTTACATTTGTGAATTTCACTACTTCACTCCTGGATCAGAAATTATAACCAAAACAAATTATTCCAATTTCCAATGCCTTCCATGCTTTCATTCTCCAAGATCAGTCTTTTTCATTAGTGGAAAGTCAAACTAAAGATTCAGCCATAAGGATACTAGTTATATACTGGGATGCTGTGCTGGTTTAAATCCGAAACGCCACCCCCCATATGCTCAGGCATTTGAATGTTTGCTCCCCAGTTGGTGTCACTGTTTAGGGAGGTTTGGGAGATGCAGCCTGGCAAGAGGAAGTGTGTCACTGGGGATGGGCTTTGAGAGTTCATAGTTTCAGCCCACTTCTGCTCTGTTCTTTCTACCTTCTGCATGCAGGAAAATGTGACCTCTGCTCCTACTGCATGTTGCCAAGCTTTCCTTGCCATTATGGACTTCCCTTTTGGAAACATAATGAACTATTCCTTAGACTTGGTAATTTATCACAGCAACAGAAAAGTAACTACTAAAGAAAGTAATTAGAAACACATACAACCCCATAGCTAGCACACATTCTCCTGTCTTTCCAGAAGCTATTAGATGAAAAAGAAAATTAGCTTTGGCTACCATGTACCTATATGACTTGTTATGGCTTCCATATAAAGTATCCTCAGGTGATGAAGAGTTAGTTGGTCTCTAGCTGGTGGCCTTATTGAGAATTGACTCTATCATAAGGGTGCTGAGTTTATCAATGCAGTCCACAACTGAATGCACTATTAGGAACTGGGGTGTACAGGAGGAGAAAAGACAGGAGAGCTGTGCCTTTGAAGGATATATTCTTCACCCTCTCCTCTTATTCTCCTCTTTCTAGCCATCGTGAGATGAGAACTTGCTTCCACTACACCTTTCCACAATGGTATTTTGCCTCACCATCCATGGGCACAGCAGCGAATGAGCCACGTGACCATTGACTAAATCCTTTGAAACTTGGAGCCAAAATACATCATTTTTCCCTTTGTTTCCTTGGGAATCTTTTTTTTTTCCACAAAGACAAAAAGGTGAGACAAGATCCATCTCAAAAATACAGCTGTTCCTTCCTTAAATAGCTTCCACAGACTGGAAAACTAGCGAAGTCTTGGCTTGAGACACATCCATTCAACGTGTGCCCCACGAGTTCACATTAACTTGTTTTTGTGACTTTATGTAAAATAAAACACAAGCCCTTCATTCCTTCTCAAGTGCTTGAAAGACACTCTATAACAACTCACAGATTGACAAAAAATGAATACAATCTACTAATTACTAAAGTTTCATGAGTCAACTTCAAAGTAAATAAATAAGAATTTAGAGCAAAGAGATAACTCCAAATTATGATACCTCAGATTAATGTACTGTTATGATTTAGGGTCACTTTAATTTAAGTTGCCTTTCTTTCCATTTCTTTGGAATGCATAAGATAAACTGGTGTACATTTTTTTCCTTGTTCTGCACCTCTACAAATGTGGGAGTTTTAACAATTATAATTTGAGCTTTAAGATTCAGGAAGTGCCCTACATAGGTATCTCCAAGACTGAGAAATGGTCAAGAGGAAACCAGAGCCCTTTGAAGGCTTAACTACTATATGATGTGGATGATAAAACAGCAAGGTGATAGATATTAAGATGTGATTACATAGATGAACACAGACTTACACCAACTTCAAGTGACTCACACACAATCCAAAGTTTGCAAAGAAATCAGGGTATAGTCTTCCTTTAAAACACTGCCATGAGGGAGCACACATTTTTCCAAATCAGACTATTCAAGTCTACTTCTCCTATTTAGAATGACTATACCAGGGGCTGGAGAGATAGCCTAGCGGTTAAGAGCATCGACTGCTCTCGCAGAGGACCCGGGTTCGATCACCAGCACCCACATGGCAGCTAAGAACCGACTGTAACTCCGATTCCAGGAGAACTCCAGTTCCAGGGGAATTCGACACCCTCTTCTGACCTCCTTGGCATTGCACGACATGGATGCACAAACCTACATGCAGACAGTACATTCATACACATGCAAAAATAAATAAAAAAAAAAGAATGACTATACCAATAGCACTAATACATTAAGCCCATTTCGGAGGCATTCTGACAAGAAAACATTCCTAGAACAACATGTGAATGACTAGTAATACTGTCTCTCTGGAGAGAAGAATTTTGACATGAAATTAGAAAACTACAGTGTTGGACATACTGCCTAGCCTACAGTGTTGGACATACTCTCCAGCCTAGTAGTTGCTCTTTACCCCAAACCCACAATATCATCAAAGCAATGGGCTGGACACAAGTACCAAGCCCCTCAATCCAGCTTCAACTCTGAAATTCTCACACTGGAGATTTCTTCAAGTCATCACCCAAGTTACCAAATTTGACATCATTAAAACCGACACGATGCAACAGGAAGTCCCAACGTGCTCTGTGAAGCATGCTTGATCATGGTCTCACATAACCTGTGTCCTACATCACAAATGCTACATTTCCAGTTTGTTAGAATAAAATGATCAAATACTATTTTCTATTCCTCCAAGAGCTGTAAGAACGCTGTACTTGCCCTCGCTTAGCTGTCTATTCAATCATGTGGCAAAGACAATAGGTGGTCAGAGTGTGAAGGAGTATTATATATAAGATAATGTTTATGTATGAGAAAAAAACGGCACAGAAGTGGGGAAATGAGTAAGAAGTCCCAACCATAGCTGAGAAGCTATTGGCAACTGTTGACTATGGGAGACGGAGAGCTGGTTTTCTTTAAGGGAATGACAAATATGTTGATGAGGCTCCAGTAGATGGATTCATATTGAGGGACATTTGAGGACACGAACATGGCTTGATAAACCTATATATGACATAATGCATGAAAACAGGTGGAGGGGTGGAGGGGATATGGGTAAGGGAGGGGCCTAAATATGATCAAGGTGTATCAGTCTGAGCCCTGTGACTGTCTGGCTGTGTGAATTCTGGCAAGTTACCTGACTTCTTTGTCTCCATATTTTTTTTTGTAAAACAGGATAACTGAATCATCTGAATAACAGTTTTGTTATAAGTATCATATGAACATATTTCATGTTCATATGAATGAACATATTTAAAGAACTTTAAAGCCTATATTTGTATATATTTTGTGATGCATACAGAATATTGCTGTATGCATCACAAAATATATACAAATATAGGCTTTAAATTAGCATGATGGGGGGCTGGAGAGATAGCCTAGCGGTTAAGAGCACCGACTGCTCTTGCAGGGGACCCAAGTTCGATCCCCAGCACCCACATGGCAGCTGAGAACCGTCTGTAACTCCAATTCCAGGAGAACTCCAGTTCCAGGGGAATCTGAGACCCTCTTCTGACCTCTGCGGCATTGCATGACATGGGTGCACAAACCTACATGCAGACAGTACATTCATACACATACAAAAATAAATAAAATTTTTTAAAAAATTAAAAAAAATAATAAATTAGCATGATGGGATAAAATAACTGTAAAGAAGTATAAAATATCAAACTGAGTTTCCAAAAAAATGAACTACAAGCCAGACAGTTTGGTGCATGCTTGTAATGCCAGCATTCGAAAGTCTAAGACAGGAGATTCTAATAATGAAGTCAGCCTACACTACACAGGAAGTGTGAGGACAGCCTGGATTTTGGAAAGACCTTATCTGGAAATAAAAAGAAGAAACCCAAAATAGCCAATTATGGTGGCACACACCCCCAAAATTCCAGCACTTAGAAGTCTGGGACAAGAGGGTTACAAGATGAAAGGCACCCTGGGCTACATAGTGAGACCCTGTCATAAATCAAGCTCCCTCCATTCTAACTAGGCAACAAAACTTAAAGTTACGATCCAGTTTAAATTAGTGTCTGTTAAACCATATTATGTCAGGAGAAGAGTTGAAAGAAATGAAAGTAAGCACATGTGCATAATGCAGAAGACGTTCCTGCTCAGACTAGGAGATTAGCACTGACATTGCTTCAGGTCTCACATCTGGATCTGAACATTTAAGATTTAACAATTCAATGTTCCTATCCAAGTACTAACCAGGCCCAAGCCTGCTTAGCTTCTGAGATCGGATGAGATTAGGTGTTTTCAGGGTGGTAAAACTTGAAGTAATAGCAGAAGGCATGAAAGCAGAAAGGGACCGTGGAGGGGAGGGAGAAGAAGGAACTCTGAAGAAAGTGATAATGGAACACAGCTGCTATCCTGGGGGAAATGGGAAAAATCGGAGGAACTTTGAAAAGGGAAGTGGGTGGACAAAACAGAGGAACGAGGAAGATGGAGAGATTAATGACAATAAAAATGTCTGAAAAATCCATTAGGAAACATATCATAAGGTTACAGAAAAATAAATATATAGAGAGCCATGTGTGGTGGCACATGCCTTTAATCCCCACAATTTGGAGGCAGAGGCAGGTGGATGTCTGTGACATCTACTTAACAAGTTCCAGGCCAGCTGGAGTTATAGGGAGACCCTGTCTTAAAAAAACATATGTAGGGTCTAACTGTCAGGTTCTGCTGGGTAAGCAAGAGCACTACCCAGAGCCAGTGTTGCTCAGGAATCTGTCTATAAGCCACTCCCCTTAGCCAACAACTGCAAAACAGGGAGCTCATTCATGACATTAGACTTTTTATTTTCTTGCCTGTGTTGTTACTGTTCATCCATTACCAGGTAATTCTATAGTACTAGGTTTTCTTGTGACTTTTTCAGAAGGTTTTCAGTATTATTTATCCCTCCCCATATTCCCTCCTCTACCTGGTTACCCTGGTAAGGCCCACTTCACAAGATGGATCCCATAACTAGCACTGTTATCAGAGCCAAAACTGTGGCTTGATAGTTCATACAACATAGTGGAGAAGCTGCTGGCCTCATCAGAAAAGCAGCTTTTTGCAACAGATGGTGAGTAACACAGAGATCCACAACTGGTCAACCTGTAGAGAATGAGACTATGGAGTCCTCAGCACAGAATGAACATCTATATCACACCCTCTCCTCCCAAGGCTAAGGGAACACTGTGGAAAGGGGGCAGAAAGATTTTCAGATCCAGAGGTCGGAGACGAATACAAGGAAACCAGTTGTCTGGACCACACAGAGTAATTGCACACATGAGCCCATAGTGCTTGTAACAAAATGTGCAAGAGTAGTGCAAGCACAAGCCAAACAAAACCCCACCATGGATGGGGGATATGGGAAAGAAGTCTCAGGATCCTCAGCTGACGATCTACTGGCAACTGAAAACTGCTGAGAGGGTTACAGTTGTGATTCCTGGTAGGTTGACCAGACTCCAAGGGATGGACCTACACCCAAGAGCATTTGGGGAACACAGCTTAGACCAAATATGTCATTAAATGATGCTAACAGAGGACATGAAGTCAGGGGGAGGTAGTAATGTAGAGATGGACATGGGAGACGGAGTCAGAATATGATCTAAATGCATTTCAAGAAATTCTCAAAGAATCAATAAAAGTATTTTAAACTAAATACACAACATATGTGTGTATATAGATATGGGCTACCTAAGAAAGACCGTAGTTCCAGGCATGGTAAATCCCCATTCCACTTGTTATGAGGAGAGGGTCCAAGAGACTCACAAGACAATATAAACTGTTACCATTGCCCTTGGTTTCCTCCCAGAAGTTGAAGGTAAGGCCCTATTGCTGAAGACATCACATATTTCAGACACAGAACTAGGAGGACTCAAGCTGGAGCGGGCCTGGAAGGCTCCTCCCTGAGAATGAGCTCTCATAGTATCAGAAGGGATTTATAAAAACTGCTAGGTGAAGAAAGGCATCAACCATCCTGCCCAACTCCAAAGCCTATGAGTCACTACGATGTCCAGCCCAGGAAAATATCCCTAATGGTGCAATAGTCATACTTTTACCCTAGGTGACCAATAGCTGTCGAATTGGACTTAAGGCCCACTCAATAGGATGGAGTTCATGCTTGGTACTGTCAACCTAGCCAACTATATGTGGCTGGAGAGGTCGTAGATCCTAGAAGAGAACCTATTACTACAATTTTTTCTAAACCAATTTCCAACTGTATTCTAAATACTCATCCTTACCCTTACCCTCAGGTAAGTATACTTCTCACCCCTCATCAAAGAAACTCTTTTTCACAATAGATGGAGACAATTATATAGATCCACAACTGGTAAAATTGCAGAGAATAGTGACTGTGGGGTACCCAGCCCCACTTAATAGTAATGCAACTTCTACACCTAAGGCTCATGGAAGATTGCAGAATAGGGATCAGAAATATTGGAAGAGTCATCAGAGGACCATGATGCTTGCTGCTAGATAATGCCATTTAATGATGAGGGGAAACTGCACCTATGAAATCTCCATAATATGGTTGCTGAAACAAGACCTGCATAATGACAACGTCAGTTACCGTGCTTGAGTGAATGGGTGAAGTTTCTCTAGATAAAAAGACACAGTAATCAATGGCTGCTGGAGGAGGGATAATCAGTTTTCTCCATGGAAGAGCTCCCTGATAGGTCATCCAGTCTCAAGTGGTCAGCCCTAAATACAAATACACACTATCACTAGCATCAGTAAATTGAAAAAAAAAAATAGGTTACATATACAAATACATTAATTAAAGAAGAGGGACATACAGGGATGAAAATGATGTAAGCACAATATTCATGTGTGAAAGTCTCCAAAATATTTTTAAATTAAATAAAGTATTGATGTATTAATTTTATGAACATGATTTCATGGAAGTGAAAGGGATTGATATTTTCATAATTCAAATCACAGTTAATAAATGTATATTTACAGGAGTCAGATAATGCTAAGAGTAAGAGAACTGAGAAGATTTTTATAGTTTTGTTTATGTATTTATGGATTAATATAAATATTTATATAAATATATTTATCATTTTATTATATGTATTTATTATATTTAAAATATATAATATATCATATATTTACAATTATATTGTTAATTATGTGTGTATGCATCTGTATCTGCGTGGGAGTGTATTCATGTGTGTGCAGTTACCTATGGAACCCAAAACAGAACATCAGATCCCCTGGAGCTAGAGTTACATGTGAGCTACATGATGTAGGTAATAAATCAAAGTCAAATCCTCTACAAAAGCAGTCTGAACAATTAGCTGTTGAGCCATTGCTCCAACCCTGAGAAAATAAGTTTTAAGATGAATACACTTACACAAACCTTTCATACAATGACACCCAGTTAGGTTATGTATGTGGCAAAAAAAATTAAAAAAAAACAAACTCCCTCACCATCTCTTCTTCAACTCACAATATCAACCATCACTACCATCACGACTGTATTTTTCTTTTTTTTCAAATTATGTGCATGTATGTGTGTCTATGTGGGGGTAATGTGTGTAGGTACTAGCATAGGTCAGAGGCATTGCGTCCCCATGGAGCTGGAGTCACAAGCAGTTGTGAGTCCGCTCACATAGATGTTGAAAAACAAACTTGGGTCCTCTCCAAGAGCCATACAAACTAGGAACTACTGAGCCATCTCTCCAGCCCCATGACCATAAAATCTTGTGGCAGAGAAAGCACATCTGTAGTGCTACATTTCTCCAAATCATAGTTTGTAATTCACTTTGAACTATGCAAGTATGAGTCTCAGTTATCCTGTTCAAATAATCCCATTGAATTCTCATCTTTATCATTTTTAATTTATTTTTTATGTGTATGAATGTACTGTCTGCATGTAGGTTTGTCCACCCATGTTGTGCAATGCTGTGGTCTGGCACTGGAGTTAAAGACAGTTCTCAGCCAACATGTGGGTGCTGGGGATCAAACCCGGGTCCTCTGCAAGAGCAGTCAGCGCTCTTAATCTCTAGGCCATCTCTCCAGCCCCTCAACTGTGTCATTTAAGATGCTCCCTGACTCAACAAACTGCAAAACCTAGGTAGAAGATTCATTTGGTACTTAGTTGCTATTTAGGGGCATGTCATTAATCTTTATTAAATTGAATACTTTATCATTTTACCCAGAAAAGTATACTTATATGGTAGTTAAACTTAGGATTACCTATGTATAGAGTTCTAGTTTTTTGATTGCCAAAATACTAGATGAGAAAGTGGATTGTAAAGAACTGTATTATAGGGGCTGGAGAGATAGCCTAGCGGTTAAGAGCACCGACGCTCTTGCAGAGGACCCGGGTTCGATCCCCAGCACCCACATGGCGGCTAAGAACCGTCTGTAACTCCAATTCCAGGAGAACTCCAGTTCCAGGGGAATCCAACGCCCTCTTCTGACCTCCGCGGCATTGCACGACACGGGTGCACAGACCTGCATGCAAACAATACATTCATACACATACAAAAATAAATAATAAAAAAAAAAAGAACTGTATTATAATTGAATCTGAATTTGTTTTCTGTAGATTTTCCTCAAAAATGTAAGAATAGGAATCACAGAACTATGCCGTAACCCTAGCTCTTCTGTAAACTTACTGTAAGAACTTGGGAAAATAATTTCATTTTATTTCTTGACCACAGTTATATATAAAATGAGAGATTAAATTAGATGTTGTGAATGGATTTTTCCATGACTGCTCTACTAAAGTTCCAGAATGTCATACTCCTGACTATAGTGTTAGTTCCTTGAAAACAATAGCTGTTTTCAAAAATATTCATCAAAGTGTCCTTACATCAGAATAATCTGGAGCATTTAATACAGTATAGATTTTTAGGCACTATCCTTGGAGCTTTGCTACCATACTCTTCTAGTGTATGGTCCACATTCTGTCTTGTAAGCAACAAACATTGATGCTAGTGTATGATTTAAACAAAGTCAATAGACCATTGTTGACTTTCAGTGTTACTGGACTACCCGGTCCAGGAGATTTAATAAAATAAACCACAAAACATTACAACAAATAGATATTTTTCAAAAACATAGTTAGAAATACATGGAAAGAGTAACTCTTTTAAATATGAGAACTATAGATATATACCATATATTTTTAAATTAAATTAGTTCATTTATTTTTAGTACTTATGAAGAGTGACAAACTTAATATCCAGAACTCTGTTTTTAGTAGTCATAACCTTTCAAACCATGGCTTATTTTAAACTTAAAAGAAAATAAACAAAAAAATGTTTCTAATTCAAGAAATAAACAGTCATTTTGCCCTGGCCTTAAAACCAAGCGCTTTACTCTGCTATTTCAGGCAGAATTTCTTGGCCACCTATTTAACATAATTGCTAAAATGCTTGGCTACCTGTTTTTCTGAGCACTAACAGGATGTTAGAAAACAATATAAGCAGGAAAGGTGACAACACAAAGGCTGGATATAAAAATAAAAAGCAGCTGTAGGATAAATATAATAAATGTTCTTTTGAAGAATCCAGGTTTACCCAGACTAGGAACACTTCTTTCCAAATCATTGTTTAGGATTATAAGAAATTATGTAATACATTTTTTAGAAACTTTATCCTCCAAGTGAAGATTAAAAATCAATAACACTTGGGGCTGGAGAGATGGCCTAGTGGTTAAGAGCGCCGACCGCTCTTACAGAGGACCCGGGTTCGATCCCCAGCACCCACATGGCGGCCGAGAGCCGTCTGAAACTCCAATTCCAGGAGAACTCCAGTTCCAGGGGAATCCGAGACCCTCTTCTGACCTCCGCGGCATTGCACGACACGGGTGCACAAACCTGCATGCAGACAGTACATTGATACACATACCGAAATAAAAAAAAAAAAAATCAATAACACTTAAAGAGATAAAGTTCGGTTGTTTAGAACCTCTCCCTTATTTAGAACATCTATCTTGGTGCAATGAAATAGGACTCATGTGGAATTAATAAAAGAGCATTGGTTTAATTTTACATATCGGAAGCATGGATAAAAAGAAATGCGTATGCCAAGTATCCAAGGACAAATGAGTCTAGTTATATATGCCTCGACCTGAGAGATAAAATGCTGAGAAAATGGGAAGAGGTACTGTAGATTACAATACCCTTATAAAAATAATGAAGAAGAAATTCTATTTCCAAAAATATGGGAAATAGCTAAACGTAAAACCGAATTTAAAAGGCAATATGAAGGAATATAAAACGGATATAACTCAAAACCAGAAAGATAAATATTAGCAGTTCTTTCATATGTGTTATCTTGATTATTTTTGGTCTTTTTGAGGCAGGGTTTCCCTGTAGCCACAGCTGTCCTGGAACTCACTATGTAGACCAGGCTGGCCTTGAACTCACAGAGATCCACCTGCCTCTGCCTCCTTAGTGCTGAGATTAAAGGCATGTGCCACCACTCATGGCAAAAATCTTGATTTTTTTTTAAAAATACATGAAAATATAAGGCAGACCATTTGGGAAGACAAAGGCACCAGCAAGAAGAGAGAAGAGGTTCAACATAGTGTAATTGGAGGTGAGTATAAGCAAAGTATAGCAAACACATATATGTAAATGGAATGTATAATCCATTTATTAATATATGCTAATAAAAATGCAAAGTAAAAATAAGAACAAAAGACATACAATTTTTTTCAAATTAAAAGCAATATTTGTATAATATTAATATATTTAAAGCCTAAGGAGTCATTTCTAGCAGTGATATTCCATAAACATAAAGATAAGCATTTGGTTTTAAAAAATTAAAGTACACTATAAAATATCCCATTTGATAGTGGGAAGAGTAAGATGGAAGGTTAACAAGGTGAGAGGAGGCCTTTTGAAACCATATTTAGGAGTTCTGACTTTATTCTAGAGAGAAGAAAATGGCATAAAATTCTCCAAATGCGGTAGGTACGCTTTCATATGCATTATGGAAGAAAGATGGGGTTACAGAATACGGGTGAACAGGAGCAAGACATTAAGAAGCACCCTAATTAGAGGACCTTCAGGAGTCCAAATGGAAGATACCATTGAAGTAAAGTGGGCTAGGATAAGGAAAACAAAAGAATCCGAAGTATATTGAAAATAAATATGGCAGATCTTGATAACTGAATCAATCTGGCGAATGAAGGTTGAGTCTAAGTTTCTGGCTTAAACAACTGGGTACATGGTGGAACCATGAACTCAAATATGAAAAACAGAAAAGGTGTATGCTTTGTTTTGTTTATTTTTAGGGAAAAATGATAGATGGACATAGAGTTCTTTAGTCATGCTTACTTTGAGGAGTTTATGGAATAACTAAGTGGACATGTCCAATAGAAAGGTGGTTATAGATATCTGATACTCAAATAAGAAATGGAGAGCAAAATATGACACTTTGACATTTATAAATAAGGTTAACAATTTTACTATGTCCCTTTCAATATCTTTTTTGTCTATCTAACTTCCCTTCCTTAGATTCCTCTTGAGAGCATTCTCTCTACAAATAATTTGCTCAAAAGCTTTGTGTAGTGCTCTACATTGGAGAACCTAAACTAAGCATACAAGAAGTGTGTCAAAGATAGACAATTACATTTACACTGTGTTTATATTTTATGTGTTTCAATATGCATGTATGATTTCATGACAACCAGTTAAGAAAGGAGAAGCAGACATCACCGAGTACTGCTACAGGCTACTAAAGAAATTGAGTGACATCAAAAGAGATGACTGCTCATTTTGAAAACTGAGAAACAACTGGTTAACAGAAGTTCCTGTAGACTCATGAGATCAGAAGTCAGACATCAAAGGGTATAGGAACGGATGACAGAAAAGCATAGATAATAAAGCACATCACTCATTCAAGAAGTATGGGTATGAAAGGAACAAAAGACTTGTGGCATTATCTAGAAGGAATATATTTAAGATAGTATACACATAATCATGTTTAAATGCTAGATGGTCAATTCCAAAAATAGGAGATCAGATCAAACGTATAAGAGAAAAGATAAAATTGATCTCAAAAACTAGAGAAGCTTGCTGTGTTGGATAGCTTTAGTGTCCACTTGACCCACCTGGGTTGAATGAGCCTCAACTAGGGACTTGCCTCCATTTGACTGGCCTTTGGCCATGTCTGTGGGATATTATCTTGATTGTCAAGTAATTTAAAAGGGACTAGCCCACTGTGGGCAGTGCCACACCTTGGCAGGTTGTTCTGTATTGTTTAAGAAAGCAGGCTAGGGGCTGGAGAGATGGCTCAGCGGTTCAGAGCACCGACTTCTGTTGCAGAGGTCCTGGGTTTGATTCCCAGCACCCACATGGCTGCTAAGAACCATCTTTAAGCCGGGTGTGGTGGTGCACACCTTTAATCCTAGCACTCGGGAGGCAAGAGGCAGGTGGATCTCTGTGAGTTCAAGGGCAGCCTGGTCTACAGAGTGAGTTCCAGGCCAGCCAGGGCTATAGGGAGACCCTGTCTCTAAAAGACAAAAAAAAAAAAAAAGCAGGCTGAATATCAGCCAGGGGAGCAAGCTTGTAAGCAGCTTTCCTCCATGACCTGTGCTTGGGAGATGTAAGCTAAATAAACCCTTTCCTCACCAAGTTTTTCTTGGTCAGAGTGTTTTGTCACAGAAATTGAAGGCAAACTAGAAGAGAAATTGGTACCAGGATCATGGAGTATTGTTGTGACAGATGTGACCTCGGTGTTTTGGGGAGAATTTTGAAAGTGTTTGCAACTTTGTGCTAGAAATCCATTGAGTGCTTTAGAGTTTGTTGTGTGGAGCATGAAACAGTTATGTTGAAAGAGTTGTAGACAATGGAAGCCTGGCTTGTGAAGCTTCAAAGTTAAGTGGAGACCATCAGGCTATTTCTGTGGTATTTTGAATTGAGAATCTGTGAGTTCTTGTCAGCTGGGGCTGAAGAATCATTTCTGATTAAGAAGAGACCAGACCTGAAGTGAAACTTTTTTTGTACAGGGGCAATTGATACTGGTTAGCTGGGGCTGAAAAATCAGCTGTAAGTAACAACAGGCCTGCATCACTCTGGTGAAATCTTCTGGGAAGAATTTCCTCAGGGTCAGCATACAGAAGCTATGGTCCAGAGGGGGCCCAAGCCAAAAGCAGGACTTGGTCATAGGTAAGAGTCTCCTGCATGGTTCTGGTGTTGAAATGTAAAGTGGTCACAGAAAGCAGCAGAGGCTTGGCACTATGAGAGGCTAGCAAAGGCCATTGGTGAAAGTGCACCTTGGTTGCAGTGAAGTCCCCAGGATTGCAGAGTCATGAAGAGAAGCTGAGGCTTTGCACCAGGAGAGGTCAGAAGAGCCCATTGGTGAGGGCACTGCCTCAGTGGAAACCCTAGCTTTTTAGAGATTCCAGGACCATTTGGTAACCACGAAGGGCAGCAGCAGGTGTGGAATGGAGCCAGCCTGGGTCTGCTATGGACAGCAGATTCAGCGAAGAGGAGCTGCTGAAGCTCCTTGGAGCCCAGAAGATCATGAGTGAATCTCAAAAGTCCAGCCTTGAGCTACTTTGCTGTACTAAGGTTTTGCTTAAGTGTGACCAATTCTTCCCTTTGAATAAAACAGTACTTAACTTGTTTTTAATTTTGCAGGAGCCTGCCCACCATTGAGAGATTTTTTTAAAGAGGCTCTGAACTTTTAAATGTTTTTGACTTTTATAAATGGCTGTGAGACATTTAAAGTTGTCCTGTTTTATGTTGTTATATTGACATCATACCTTGGGGATAAGAAATGGAAAGCTTGTGGTTCCATACTGATGTGTTTGTGTATCAAGCTGGCAAGGGGTCAATTGTTCTGGATAGCTTTAGTGTCAACTTGACACACCTGGTTTGGGGAACCTCAATTGGAGAATTGCCTCCACTGGACTGGCCTCTGGCTATGTCCATAGGGTATTATCTTGATTGTTGAGTGATGTTGGAGGGCCCAGCCCACTGTTGATGTTGCCACCCCTAAGTGGTTTGTTCTATATTGCATATTGTATACTGCATATTGTTCTATATTGTATACAAAAGCAGGCTCAGTATGGGCCAGGGGAAGCAAGCCAACAAGTAGCATTCCTCCATGGCCTATGCTTCAGTCCCTTTTATCCAAAAAAGTTGGTATTGTTCAGAATGCTTTGTTACAGCAATTGGAAGCAAAATAGAACACAATATACAATGTAATATATATGTATCAGAGAACAGAGTATTTCTAGTCCTCTGGGAAATTCTACAGGCAAGCAATCATTTGTCTTTTGACCCAAGGATTAAGGTTTCTTACCCTCCAATATCTTGCTTCACAAAGTCCCCCGGTTCTTGTCTTCTGGATTCCCCTTGGCCAGTGGTTCCAGGAAGAATATTAATCAGGAAAAGAAGTGCAAGTCTTGTCACAAAGAAGTGCCACATTTGTTTGATTATCATCTTCTTGGGCAAGATCTTGGAGAGAGACCTGTGAGATTCACAGTACATGGGAAGGGGAGAGAAAACAAAGGGTAGAAAACAAAGGAAAAGAGGACTTTAAAAGGTTTAGAAGTACTTAACTTCTCTAGTATCTAGTTACTTGATCTTTCCAAGTGGATAAATGTCATGACAATCTACTAGCAATATACTCTTCATCTGTGCACATCAAAGTCTTTCCAGAAAAGATGTAAAAGGCACAATAAAGAACGCTTCAAAGTGAGAAGCCAGGATACTTACGTTACAGATCCCATGTCTATCCTTGGCTTCCTTATGAGGTGTGAAACTTCCCTCAACATCTAGATCATATATATGTAATACAATGTAAGTACTACACAAGTCATTGTGATAATGTATTACTGAGGGGACACTGAAAAATATCTGAGCACATTCAGCACCACCATATTTTTTAATATTTTCAGTCTGTGGTTGATTGAATCTAGATCCAGAACTTGCCAATACAGAGGGCCTATTGCATAAGTGATGCATGGCAGAGTGCCTGGAAAAGAACAGGTACTTTTAGAATAGCAAATGAGTGAATGAATTTTACCATGGCAAAGGGAGAACCCTAAATAAGTAAGGTCCTGTACAAGATGGAGTTTAGCAACCTCCCAGATTGAGAGGCTACAAGGCATCCCCCAATACCAGATTTATTAGGATTTAAAGACCTACTTCTTCGATAAAAGCTATACATATTCATAAGAGGACTATAAAGAATAAATGTCGTTCAAGGCCAGCCTGGTCTACATAACAAGTTCCAGGACAGCCACAGCTACAGGGAGACTCTGTCTCAAAAAAAGACAAAAAAATAGAATAAATATCATAACATACCTAACACGCTGAGTCAAAGACCCATTGTCAAGATGAGTACACTAACTGATCTTATCCAAATACAAATAGATCTTAAGAATATTATCTTCTGGGGACTGGAAAGATGGCTCAGCAGTTAAGAGCACTGACTGCTCTTGCAGAAGACGCAGGTTCAATTCCCAGCACTCACATGGCGGCTAAGAACCACTTTTAACTCCAGTTCCAGAGGAATCTGACACCCTCTTCTGATCTCCACAGCAAAGCATGACACTGGTGAACCTACCTACATGCAGAGAGTACACTCAAACATATTTAAAAAAGAATATTATTTTCTGGTTTACTCTCATAAAACCTTTTAGAAACTGCAATGGACCCAACACCAAAGTGGATACAATCAAATCCTCCCTTGCAATTTCTAAAAGTTCTTTATGTTGTCAGTAAAGACAAAGATAATATATTGCCTACCAACTCCTCCATTTGGATAATATGAGGCAATATCTACCAGAACTTTCCCCAAACAAAACTATTTAAAGTATCTCTTGCCAGATACTACAGAAAAACTGCCATTTCTTTGTCTCCACTTGTCACCAGGGTTTCATCTAAGGCCACATAATTTGACTTAGCCTCAAAGCACAGTCATTCTGAAATGTTTTGAACCTAGACACATGTTACTTCCCATCAAAAGAA
The DNA here is from genome assembly GCA_009823505.1 of Rhizomys pruinosus. Classification (NCBI taxonomy): domain Eukaryota; kingdom Metazoa; phylum Chordata; class Mammalia; order Rodentia; family Spalacidae; genus Rhizomys; species Rhizomys pruinosus. The sequence goes on along the minus strand of VZQC01012466.1, from coordinate 580,165 downwards.
CCAAGCAATCAAAAAAGAAGCTATGCCAGGTATGGTGGCACACACCTTTGATCACAGAACTCAGGAGGCAGAGGCAGGCAGATCTCTGTGAGTTCAAGTCCACCCTGGTCTGCATAGTGAGTTCCAAGATAGCTGGGGCTACAGGGACACCGTGGCTCAAAAAGATTTTTAAAAAGTCATCAGGTGGCTTTGTGCAGGCCGGCTCCTGAGGCACAGGAACCCGGAAGTCACTCCAGACAGGTAGATTTCAGGGTAGATTTTCTCCTGGGCTGCCGGAAAAGGGTCGTAACTCTGAACGCTTTAGCAGGGGGTGGCCATCAGGGTGGGGCCGCCCTTCGCATTCACAGCCAGTAACCAGAGGGGCGGGTTTGGGTTTGGTGCCACTGTGGCTTTGTGTGGGCCAGCTCCTGAGGCACAAGAACCCGGAAGTCACTCCAGACAGGTACCAGGGTGCAGGCTAACTCAGGCAAATCTCCCCCCCCCAAACGGGAATTGGTGAGAGAGTATCCAAGGGGACTTTTTTTGGAGAACCTTCACAACAGGAAAAGAAGAGTGACTTAGGCTTCCAATATCCAATATATAAACAAAATTGAAAGCCTGAAACCTAGACAAGGCAATACTCCATAAACAAGGAGGAGGAAAGAAAAAAAAAAGCATCAGAAGGCGGCAAGCAAAACCATAACCATCCACTAACAGTGAAAAGATGACATTTGTGATTTGAATCACAAAAGGGAAACCCACATGCCAAGGACACGACTGAGGGAAAACCTGGGAAAGGCACAGGATAATCCCACACCAGGCTCTACCAAACCTATAGGAGATAGCTACAATGGGATCCCTCTGGAGGTGACCCAAGGAACAGATCTTAGAGGAATAATTGCAGACTTATGCAGAGAAATTAAAGAAAATAAAGAAGAATTCAGAGAACTAAAGAGAGAGAATGAAAAACTCAAAAAGGACCTAGAGGGATACAATGACAAACTTCGGAAAGAACTAAAGGAACAGATTGACAAACTCCAGAAAGAACTAGAGGGAGAAAAAAACAAACTCTGAAAGGAAGTAGAAACACTGAAAAAGGAAGCCAACCAATGAAGTAAGGAGCACCAAGAAGAGATTGAGAAGCTCAAAAAGGAAATGGAAATATTAAAGAAAACACAGGATGAAATGAAAAAGGAAAGAGAACACTCATCCAATCAAGAAGAAAGGAAAGGGAAAAGCCTCAGAAGTAGAATGGAGGAAGCAGAACAAAGAATATCATATCTGGAAGATAACACAGAGCAACTAAAAAGCTCAAATAAAGATTATGAAAAATTTAAATATACAGAAAAGTGGAACAACCAGGAAATCTGGGACACTATTAACAAACCAAAACTCCACATCATAGGAATAGAGGAAGGAGAAGAACCTCAAGACAATAGTATTGATCAGATCTTCAACAGAATAATAAATGAAAATTTCCCCAAACTAAAAATAGACAAACCCATACAAACACAAGAAGCACATAGGACTCCATCCAAATAGACAAGATCAGAAAAGAAACTCCCCACGCCATATCATAGTTAAAATGCTAGACCCAAAACAAAGACAAAATTCTGAAGGTTACAAAAGAAAAACAAGTCACATACAAAGGGAAACCCATCAGAATTACAACTGACTTCTCAGCCCAAACCAGGAAAACAAGAAGAACATGGAGCAAAGCATTCCCAGTGTTAAAGGACTATAGATGCCAACCCAAAATACTTTACCCAGCAAAAATGTCGACTATAGTTGAAGGTGAGAGAAAAAACTTCCATGACATAAGCAAGATGATAGAATACATTTCTGGAAAACCAACTCTTCATAAAATACTTGAAGCAATTCAAAGGGCAGAAGAGAGGAGCAACAATCCTCAAACACCTAGGAAAAGAAAGTAGTAAACACATAACCATAGGAGTAAAATCAGACGCTAGAAGTCCAAATGGATAATAAAGTGAAAGGAAGCAACATCCATCTTTCAATTATAACCTTAAATATTAATGGGCTAAACTCCCCAATCAAAAAGTATAGATTGGGAGAATGGATTAGGAAACAAAACCCATCTATATGCTGTCTACAAGAAACCCATCTCAATTTCAACAATAGGCACCAACTTAAGGTGAAGGAATGGAAGAAAGTATTCCAAGCAAATGGTACCAAAAAGAAAATGAGTGTTGCTATTCTAATATCAGACAAAATAGACTTCAAAGCAGAAGAAATCAAAAGAGACAAAGAGGGCCATTACATCTTTATTAAAGGAACAATTGACGATGAAGATCTCACAATCAAGAATATATACACACCAAACTCCGGTGCACCAAACTATATAAAGACAATTCTTCAGGATCTCAAGGCATAGATTAACCCCAGCACACTAATAGTAGGGGACTTCAATACCCCATTAAGTCCACTAGACAGATCAACAGGACAAAGGATAAACAGAGAGACATCTGAACTAAATGATACAATACACCAAATGGACCTCACAAACATCTATCAAATATTTCACCCAAACANCCTAGGGGACAATCTGCAGAAGAGGGGGCATGGTAGAATGTAAGGGCTGCGATTGGGGTGAATGGTGAAACTACAGCAATATAGTCTGGACACTCATTTGATCAACTTGATTGAACATACAAGCCCCCCCCCCCAGCTGGATGGTGGGACCCTTGGGCTCTGTGGGTTTGGGCACAACTACTTGCAAATTGGTTTTACATGAAGGATGCTTGTACTCATAAATTATTACTTATTGTTAAAAAAAGAAAAAAAATAAAGTAAAAAAAAGTCATCAGTAAAACCATAATAGACCAAGCAAGGCATTCTCTCACACATTTGAGATTTAGCTACTATCTAATCAAATACATTGATTTTCTTTTCTATTCCTTATATTCCAATTATCATCTTCTTCTGTCAAATTCAAAAACAGACTCTGAATATGGAATAGTTTATTTTTTATTTGGAGAATTTCATACATGCGTATTGTCTTTGCTTCATTTCTATCCCATCCAGGCTCCCACCAACTCCTTCTATGTTCTCTAATTTCTTCTCAATTTCTTCTCTGTTTCTTTGATTATTATTTTTACATATACATAGATTTATTTAAAAAGGCAGGCAGATCTCTGTGAGATCAAGGCCAACCTGTTGTACACAGTGAGCTCCAGGCCAAGTGGGACTAAAAGGGAGACCCTGTCTCAAAAAGACCAAAAAAAAAAAAGAAATATACATTTGTATGCATATATGTATATATGTGTGTATATATATACTTATATATATAATGCGCTGAGTTCATTAAGTGGTGTTTGTGTGTACCTATGTTTAAGGATGTTCATTTGGTATTATATAACCTCTCAGCCCCTCTTTTATTGTCCTAAACCACCACTTCACATCTTCAGGACTGTGGTCAATGACTACTACGAATAAGTTTTTTATTTTGCCCACTAAAACTCATACTGAGGTTTGGTACACTGGGACAGTATTTCCATGTCTGAGTTTTGAAACTGTGTATTTCATAAATGAATCAGTAATATATTTCTTTCATGGGACTTGTTTAGCCAAGAGCAGGATGCTACCATGCAAGCCCACCCTCATTCCTCTACATATAACACAATTGTCTTATGCTTCCTGTCATGACCTTAAGCAGTATCAGACCTTCATAAGAAGCTGAGCAGATCCTCACACCATGCGTCAAGATTCCCCAGCTCCAAAACATGGTACTCAAATGCATTGATTTTTCTCTTCCATTCCCTATATTCCAATTATCAGCTTCTTCTGTCAAATTCAAAAACAGACTCTAAATATGGAATAGTTTATTTCTTATTTGGAGAATTTCACACATGTGTATTGTCTTTGCTTTGTTTTTTTTTAGGTCACTCAATCTCTGGTGTTTTATTTGTTCTGTGGTAGCAGCAGAAAATGGACTTAGACAAGGGGTTAATTTGTCCCTCTGCTTCTACTTTTTCCCCCTTTATAATCCATTATCCTCACTGAAATCAGAAAAATATTTTGTAATCAGGTTATATCACCCTTTGTCTTAATACATTTTTTATTAATTTTATTTATTTCTGTATGTGTATGAATGTACTGCCTGCATGCAAGTTTGTGCACCCGTGTCGTGCAATGCCGCGGAGGTCAGAAGAGGGTCTTGGATTCTCCTGGAATTGGAGTTTCAGACCATTCTCGGCTGCCATGTGGGTGCTGGGGATCGAACCTGGGTCCTCTGTAAGAGCAGTCGGTGCTNCTGCATGCAAGTTTGTGCACCCGTGTCGTGCAATGCCGCGGAGGTCAGAAGAGGGTGTCGGATTCCCCTGGAACTGGAGTTCTCCTTGAATTGGAGTTTCAGACTTTTCTCAGCCGCCATGTGGGTGCTGGGGATTGAACTCGGGTCCTCTGTAAGAGCGGTCGGTGCTCTTAACGGCTAGGCCATCTCTCTAGCCCCTATATCACCCTTTTTCAAACTTGCACAGTGTAATTGCATTGACTCCAAGTGCTTGCTATGATCCTAAACATCTACATGAATTCGTTACTGGCTCCTACTAGAATCTCAACTCTGGGCCACACTTGGGTTTCCTGGTGATCCCTGACTCCTGCTTTAGGCACTTTGCCCCTTGTTCTTCATCCTCTGTTTATCCATCTTGGGTCACTCTCTCACTTTGTTTATAATTCTAGCCTCATGTTAGAACTTCAGATAAACCTATCCTGATGTAAAAATCAATTTTCCTCCATTTTCTGAATCTACTCACTTGTTCCACTTCATTTTATTGGTAGGACATGTCACTACATAAAGTAACATTACACATTTATTTTATAATGTCTATTTCCCCTAGTAAATATGAACTTCATTACCACAGGACTTTATTTTCATCTCTGAGCTATAGACCAGTGTCTACCACATAGTAGCCACTCAATAAAATATCTGTTGGGAAAAAAAGAGTGTATATTTTCCTGACTTTATGGATTCACAATTGTGACTATCCTTTTCTACTCAGAGACACTCTCAAGACATCTTCCTGTTTAAACATTCTCTTCATTGCCTTTCAGTGCTTCATTTTATGGAAAATTCTCCTATGCTTCCAACCTTTAAAAGGAAAACTCTTCTCTTTAAAATAATTAACCTTACTGTTAAAAACAGGTTTTACCAACTTTACTCAAGTTATGGCATGTGTGTATTCTAGTACGTTATGTAACTGAAAGACAGGATTGCAATTATCTTCCCACTACAATTTCAAAACCGTTACTCCTAGCTCACACTTTTCAGATCTTTCCATCCTTTTTAGTATTTCACTAATTTTTATGCTTTTAAATTATAATACATATTTAGCATTTTACTTTTGTGTAGGGGGTATGCGTATCATGGCTCCTTTGCCTCCACCATGCTTAATACCCTATCTTCCATTCTATATTAGCAATTACAGCCACACTTTGTATTTCTTATGTAAATACACATCACAAATCTTAAACTTCAACATTTCTAATATATGTCCTCACTCTACTATGTTTCTAGTTTTTAAACTCTTAGTCTTACTTTGTTTGATTGTTGAAATTACCATTCTAATCTCTTCCTCTACTGTTTTTCAGCCTCTTGGGCTTGCTAGTGTTATTACCTTTCATTTCTTGCTGTATCCAATAGTAAACCAGCTAACTGGAAAATCTACTCTTTCACCAGCATCTTCCATAAATGACCTTCTTCTCTATTTGCCTAGGAAACCTTTCTTGAGTCAATTCACAAAAAGTCCATGTTCTCTGTGGCCAGAGATATGGCCCAGTGGCTAAGAACACTAGCCACTCTTGCAGAGGACCAAGGTTTGATTCTCAGTACCCACTTGTTGGCTAACAAAGTCAGTAATTCCAGTTCTAGGGGATCGTATACTGTCTTCTGACCTCCACGGGCATTGGTGTGCTTACATACATGTAGGCAATACACTCATACTCATAAAATAATATAAAAATAATAAATAAAATATTTTACAGCCTATGTTCTACAAGTTGATTCTCTTTTTTTGCGATGGGGTCTCCCTATAACCCCACCTGTCCTGGAACTCACTCTGTAGACCAGGCTGGCCTTGAGCTCACAGAGATCCACCTGCCTCTCTGCCTCCCTAGTGCTGGGATTAAGGGCGTGCACCACCATGCCTGGCTTAAAGACAGTTCTTAGCCACCATCTGGGTGCTGGGAATCAAACCCAGGTCCTCTGCAAGAGCAGTCAGCACTCTTAACTGCTGAGCCATCTCTCCAGCCAAGCTGATTAATTCTATTGAGGAAATCCTGTAGCTATTTATTATTTGTAATCCTAATACAATTAAATGATCTGAATTTTCATGAATCATCTTTCTATTTCCTCTCAACTCTTCCAAATGTCTGTCATAGAACTGCCCTCAAGTTGCAGAAAGTTGCTTCTTAACACTAATGATGACAGGGCTGAAGATGGAGGTTCACACATTTAACCCCAGTGCTCTAGAAGCAGAAGCAAGCAGAGCTAGCATGCTGTGGTCTGCATAGTAAATTCCAGATCAGTTGCAGCTACTTAGTGAAACACAGTCTCAAAAAACCCAAAACAAAGCAAAACAAAAAAATTAAAAAACCAAGACAAAGTAAAATAACACTAATGACAATGTGGCTGGAAGAAGTGTTTGCACACCTTTAACACCAGCACTCAGGAGGCAGAGGCAGGCAGATCATGATGAGATGGAGAACAGCCTGGGGTGTCGACATAGAGAGAGTTCCAGACCAACTGGGTTTACATACATGAGACACTGTCTCAAAAACCAAACCAAAACAAAAACAAAACAAAAACTACACTAATGAGAACAGGTACCTGGACTTGGTCATTTTTAGACTGCTTATCTAACATGAACAAGACTCGGAGTTTAATTCCCAGTGGCACCACAACACACAAAAAAATGCAAACAATTGTCTCTGAATGCGAACCCCCAGTATGCATCACAGCCCTTAAGCAGGATAGACAAGGGCCGGGAGGGGGGATTATAAAAACTGCACTTCATGGGGCTGGAGAGATGGCCTAGAGGTTAAGAGCGCCGACTGCTCTTGCAGAAGACCCGGGTTCAATCCCCAGCATCCACATGGTGGCCGAGAGCTGTCTTTAACTCCAGTTCCAGGGGAATCCGACACCCTCTTCTGACCTCCACGGCATTGCACGACGTAGGTGCACAGACCTCATGCAGACAGTACATTCACACACATATAAGAATAAATAAAAATTAAAAAATAAAAGTAAAAAAATAAAAACTGCACTTCACTGAGAGGGGCAATTCTGAGATGTGATCCATGGCACCTTGCTTGCTGTATCAACCTGTCTTTGGCTTCTTCACATCTTTGTTCTGATTATTTGTTTTTCCCTGAACAAGTCCTTTAATATGAATCATACTCATTTCTACTGGATTGATTTTGTGGACTTCAATACAGAGATTTATATTTGAGACCACTCCCCTCCTCCAAATTAATGCAATTCAAATTATATCTCTTTTCAATTGCTAATTTAAAGGGATAAATAATATCAAAAGACAGTGGGAGGGGGATGTTTTGTTAACAAAGGTAATGGGAAAAAAGGAAAAATTCTATTGCTTAAAGGGAGTTGTTTTATATGCAGTGGTATTACAGGGGCTGGAGAGATGGCTCAGGGGTTAAGAGAACTAGTTGCTCTAGCAGAGGACCCAGGTTTGGTTCCCAGCACCCACATGGCAGCTAACAATCATCTGTAACTCCAATTCCAGGGAACTTGATGCCCTCTTCTGACATCCTTGGGCATTGCATGACAGGGGTGCAATCACATACATGCAAACAATACACTCATACACATAAAATGAAAATAATATTTTTTAAGAATGGATTACAGGGGCTGAAGAGATGGCTGAGCAGGTTACCCACGTATGCTGTTCATGTAGAAGACTGAGTTCAGTTCTGAGTAGCCACACTGGGCATCTCATAAGCATCTGTAACTCCAGCTCCAAGGTATCAGGAACTCTCTTATAGCCTCTCTGGGTACCTGGATATATGAGGCACACATTCACATAGACATGCATTGTAGAAATGAGATCTTTCATAATGATGGATTACAAGAAGCACTCTCAAGGTATGTAACATATATTCCATCCTCTAAAGCAGCATAGGTAGACTCAAAGACTCTCAAAAAACAGATGAGCCAATTCCATTGGTTTATCACAGAGTAACTTTGAAACCCAGGGACTGAACTAGTTAGAAGTGCTTGTGGTGATGCACTGATAAAATGTATGTTAGTGTACTGTTCTTTGATGTATGCACAGGTATATTTGCTATTCTCATCCATCCCCATTATTAGCAACAACTCATAAAGCTTCCTGCTTTCGATAACACCCTGGAAAATAAAATAGGAATGTGGAGGGGCTGGAGAGATGGCCTAGAGGTTAAGAGTGCCGACTGCTCTTGCAGAAGACCCGGGTTCGATCCCCAGCACCCACATGGTGGCTGACAATCGTCTGTAACCCCAATTCCAGGAGAACTCCAGTTCCAGGGGAATCCGATGCCCTCTTCTGACCTCCAAGGCATTGCACAACATGGGTGCCCAAACCTACATGCAGACAGTGCATTCATACACATAAAATAAATAAATAAAATTTTAAAAATATTTAAAAAAATAGGAATATGGAGATAAAAATAAATTAAATAAACTGGGTTGTTGAAGTAATTTAAGACAGCATTCAGTTTTCTAGAGATTAAGCTAACAAAATGAACAAATTCAAATATCACAATTAACAGTAATGACTAAAGAGAAAATGCATAATATTACCTCAAGACAAACTAAGAGTTAAACTGTAAAGCAATCAAACCTTTATACTGAGTAAGAATAAACTTAAAGCCAAATTATTTATGTGGAATTGCATGTTTGTTTGTGTGTGTGTGTGTGTGTGCGTGCGTGCATGCATGTGTGTGTGTGTGTGTGTGTGTCTTTGTGATCTGAGGTATTTTTCAGGATTCACACAAAAAGAGAAACAAGAAAATTTTTGCAAAGGAAAGAATAAACGGGAAAATAAGAGAAAAAGTATTTACAAAACCAACTTATAATTTTGACAATATCAGAGCAAAATAGGTATAATGCAGTCTACCTTTGGTAGGTACTTTGATGATACATAGGCATGCATGCATGCACACATTCTCTGTGTGGTCAGATTCCACAGGTTAACTATGATTTCAGATGCAAGTCTGTTTCTCTTCTATTCAGGAGACTATAAAAGTATTACTTTGCTTCAAATGGAGCTTATAGAAATGAAGAGAGGGAAGAAAGGTGAACCTGAAGCACATCAAACCACAAACAGATCACTCTGACACAAGTGTGCAACCCACCTTATTTCGCCCAAGAAATCTCAAGCAATGAATTTCATATAAGATGGCTACAAAGTGTGCCCCAGTCGAGATGTAAGAGTAAACAGAAATCATCTCTGGAAGATGACATTTTGATACTTGGCTTTGAAGAATTTCATAAATAAATTCAGAGGCATTGATATGGTCTCAAACATAACTATGCAAGGATTCTAGGTACTATGAGAGACAAGGAAACAAGTACTAGAGCAGAAATTAAACACATAGTTCATATATGGAACTATTCCATGATGCCCCTCGAGAATAGCATTATAAACAATAAAATAGGTGACTGAAAAACAATTTGAAAGGTCTTTTTTTCAAAGTAGAAGACATGAAGTAAGGGGGCATGTAGGAAGGTGCAAATGGATCTGAGAGGAGATGGGAGAGGCATTCTGAAAATGATCAAAATACACTGAAATTATCAAACACATAATAAGATATTTTTTAAAGAACTAAGCACAACTCCTTGAAATAAAAGGAGCATAAAAATGTATATTTAATTGATGTGAGTTTAACAGATATCCAAACTTGCCCAAACTTTGTCTACATATTATATGGTATTTTAGGACTTAGTAAAAATAAAAATGTCTATATTAAACAACATTGGTTAAAAGGTTTTAATAAAAATGGTAATACATTTAAGCTAATTGGAAATATAAATTGTTGTCCACATTTGTTTTACTTATAATTTATATAACAACAACTTTGGGGTTAATGTATACAAATGTTCTTTATAATTTTTGTGTTGTACAGTATCATCTTGTAACATTTTCTTTTACCTGTAGGATAATTTAACTTAAGGAATTAAGTTTGCTCCCCAAATTAACAACATATAGCTATCCAAAACAGCTTGGGTTTATTTAATGAAATTTACACCTTGATTCCTGCCTATAGGTATGTGTAATACGACTGCCTTTTTGAGATTCGTGGGTCAAAAAATAAAAACCTAAAATAAAAAAGGGGGGATACAATTATCTATTAAACCCTTTGTTAAATTTTTCAATTTAAATATTAAAACTAACTAGGGGAAAAGATTTGCATGTTCCCACAGGTCAAAACGTCACCAACTTAATGGCTGAGAAAGAAAAGATACAGCTTTGCATTGTGCAGGATGTACCAAAAAATACTAGCAGAAAAGTTGGCCCAGCTAAACATTAAAAGGAAAAAAAGCCTCAGACTGCTACAGGCATCAAACATCTCTGTGGATCCTATTTGTAACAACTGTTTATAATGTGTCCTAATGAACTTTACCTTCCAGGTGCCGCAAAGTTTTAATATGAGAGACTTTCTCACCTCCTTTTCATAGAACAAATGAAAACATGATGGTAATGAAGTCATTCCCTAACTGTAAATTAGAGCCGACTGTTATAGGGATAATCTCTTATAAAAGCAGTATAGCTGCTTTCTTTAATTGACTGATAGACATAGGAACTGTGAAGGGATAATTCTCTATTCAGAGCCAAATAGAATACTAAAGTCTTTATAAGCTGGGTAATTAAGCAAAATATATTAATATAGGAGAGATCTGATATCAGCAATAGATTATTCAGTCAACGAGGTGTTGGCTAGGGGATACAAGCCCCCAAAAAGGTAAAGGCTTTTTGCCTGTAAACTGGGATACCTGCAAGAAGAGAGGTGGTAAGGTCCTGCTGTCGAAGACCTGGTGTAAGCATAGGAAAGATGTACTGAGACCACACTTTCAGTGTACAACTGGTCTCTGGAATGCCAGAGAGTGTTACCAGAGGCCACTAAATCAATAAAGCAAATATTGGTCTCCTTGAGTCAAGCAAGACTCCTCCAGCAGCATCAGCTACACCTCGCCTGCCTGGAAATACTGTGCAGCAGTGGCAGCCATATGTCTGTATATACCAAATCTAATTGGCTATTAGCTCTCTCCTTGGAGGAATAATTCACAGCTGATACCACAAGTTTATGTCCTCTAGTGGTTAGGAGATGTTATGAGCCTTGTCATCTTTTACAGAAAAGCTATAGTTCATGGAATAGCATACAATCCAAACACCTGTGTCTATACTTACGTAACCTACCACAATAATTAGTACTACTTAAATGCCTGTATATCTAATTGCTTGTGTTTCATTAGTAGGAGTAAAAGGTTACTCCTGGATAAACTGCCACCCCATGGAAGGAAACAGCCTGAACTGATCAGAGTCCAAAATGACATCTCCAGAGAAAGTAGATTGTTTTGCTTCTCACCCACTTGTGTCCTTTTTCTAAAGCCTAGGGAACAATCTGTGGAAGAGGGGGCATGGTAGAATGTAAGGGCTGAAATTGGGGTGAATTGTGAAACTACAGCAATATAGACTGACTCTTATTTGATCAACATGATTGTACATACAAGCCCCTCCAGCTGGACAATGGGGCCCTTGGGCTGTGTAAGTTTGGGCATAGTTGCTTGCAAATTGGTTTTACATAAAGGATGCTTGTATTCATTACTTATTACTTATTATTTTTTTAAAAATCAAATAAAAGAAATTTGAAATACAAAAAATTATAGCACATGTGCTACTAGATATGCACTAAATACAAATGGCAAGAGACTACATCATCAATATTAGTTGAGGATAAAAAAATTAATTAAAATCTACCAATGCAACTAAGGCAGAAACAGAAGAAAAACCAACCTAAATTCAAGAGGCTAAATGGAAATCTATAGAAGATGATACTTTCAAACCAAGATCCATCACCAAAATGCTTACATGATAATGAACTCCAACTGCAGTTCAAACAAAAAGGTTATCAGCCCACCTTAAAAATAGTAAAAACTGGGGCTGGAGTGATGGCCTAGCAGTTAAGAGCACCGACTGCTCTTGTAGAGGACCCAGGTTCGATCCCCAGCACCCACATGATGGCTGAGAACCGTCTTTAACTCCAGTTCCAGGGGAATCTGACACCCTCTTCTGACCTCCATGGCATTGCACAACACGGGTGCACAAATCTACATGCAGACAGTACATTCATACACATACAAAAATAAATTTAATTTAAAAAAATAGTAAAGACTAAATCAATTTCATAAAAATTTTTAATAATCATATCCACAATATAAGGAGGGGCATAAAGATGATTAAGACATTTTGTATGAATTGCACAAAAAATCAATGAAATCATTCCTTGGAAAACTATATATAAATAATAACCAAAATGTTAATAGCAGAAAGATATTAGTGTGAAAGATTTAATAGAATAAAAATGAAAGCTCCTTATAATAATGAGATCAATATACAGGAGGGATAACAAATTTCCATGTATCTAAGAAGGCAGCATAAAAATATGGAAGGTAAAAAATACCAAAACACACATATATTTCTCATCATAATGGAAAAAAACATTTTTTTCATAAACAAACAGTAGACAAAGAAATCAAGGCAGATGCTGAAGATTCGAAAATGATTAACAAACCAGACTCAGTAGAAATATATAAAATACTGGATTCACTGACAGAAAATGATACATTTTACCTCACTGCATATATTTAATAAAGTATGAGGTAATAATGCATTTCATAACAAATTAAAATTACTTTGAGCTTCCACATCACCCTAGTCAGAACAACTACCATCAAGAAAACAAATTTATGTGACACAAAAAACTAAACTGAAATACAATATTTCAAAACCTTGCTAAAAATTACACATACAATCTATGTATATGAGGATATGTGTAAAGCTGAAGACTATAGAACTAGAAACACAGTGCTGAGCCTCCCTTCAGGTTGTTGGTCACAGTAGCTCAAAGGACTCCCAACATAACACAGGCTATTACCAGAGTCCTTGATTACCTCCAAGAACTTGAAGGTATGACTTATTGCTGAAAACAGGACATACTTAGAACACAGGACATGGAGAAATCAAGCTGGAATTGACCTGAAAGCCTCCTCCCTGAAGACTAGCTCCCATAGTTTCAGAGAATAATATGCAACCTGCTAAAGGAGAAAGATCAACCACTGGTCCAACCCCAGCTTTAAAGCCAAATAACCACAAGAATGACCAGCACAACAACCTATAGCAGTGTGGTAGTGGTACTTTCATTGTGAGAATAATCAGCAGCTATCTAATTGCACTTAAAGCCTACTGAGTACCAAATACCCATGACTGGAGAAGTCATATATGCTAAAGAAAACCCTATGTCTGTCACAGCCCTAGAGAAACATAATTTCATACTATATGCTAAATATGGATCCTTATATTTACAGACAAGTATTCCAGTCACCACTCATCAAAGCTTTTATTTGCAAAAGATGGAGATTATTACACAGCTCCACAACTGCTTAAACATGGAGAATAAGTGTGAGATGCCCAACCCTAAGTGACACACCTCTGTACACCTAAGGCTTACAGAACATAGCTGAACAGAGCCCAAAGGGAATAGTAATGCATTTTGCCACACTCGCCAGAGGGCAATTAACACAGATGTCCACAACTGACCCAAGTGTAAAGAATGAGACTGCATAGAATGTGTGGCACTAAGTAGGATTCATATATTAAACCTTATCCACCTAGGGTTCAGGGACCATCGTGGAAGTGGCAGCAACAAGATTGTAAGAGCCACGGGTGGTGGATGAACACAAGGAAACAGAGTTTTCCAGGTCTCTGAGAACTTGCGCATAGGAACTTACAGCAATGGTGACAGCGTGCATAAGAATCATGCAAACTTCAGCCTGGTCTACAGAGTGAGTTCCAGGACTTCTGGGGCTACAGGGATACCCTGTTTCAAAAAGACCAAAAAAAAAAAAAAATCACGCAAACTCAATCAGACAAAAACCCAGCATTAAACTAGGGAAATGAGCAGGCGGCCCCAACCTTAGCTGAAGAACCACTGCTAGTTAATCATTGCTGTTTAAGGGAGTTAGATAGGTATACTAAGCTCCAGTGGATGAACTCACAATGAGGGACACAAATGTGACTCAATAAGCCTTATCATATACAACAGAATGCATGAAATACGGATGGAGGTGCTATAGGGTGGGTGCAGAGAGGGGAGAGGCCCTAAACATAATTAAGAAATATTCAAAAAAAGAGAAATATTCAATGAAATGCACAAAAATTTAGTCAAAAACACATAAATGAAAAAGAAAAAGAAACAAATGGTGACAAATCTCAAGTTACTGAAATAATATAGGATTTTTTATTCTGCCACATGAAGCTAATTAGAGACTAACAAGTGATAAATGAAAATCCACAAATGGATAGGAAATAAGACACACACTTCTAAATGACTGAACATAAAATCAAAGTAAAAATTGGAGCATAGCCATAACAAACTCCTGGTATACAGTTTACATAGCACTAATGGGAAATATGTAGCCTGAAAGGCATGTATTAAAAAGAATAAATGAGAGGTTGGAGAGATTGCACTTAAAAAATTAGTCAAGCTGGGGCTGAAGAGATGGTTCAGTTATTAAAAGCACTGGATGTTCTTGCAGACGACCCAGGTTCACTTCTTAGCAAAACAAAGCAGCTGAGAAAAATCCATAACCCCAGTTTCAGGGGATCAAATGACCTCTTTCTGACCTCTTTGGACATTGTGCATATGTGGTGCACTTACATACATGCAGGCAAAACACACAAACATTAATTTTTTAATTAAAAAGAGTGAATAAGCTAAGCAGCGAAAGAGAACATTTTAGTAGTAAAAATATGAGCATAATCTCTGACATAGAAAATAACTTGTAAAAAAGATTTTTTGAAAACCAAAATCAATTCATTGAAATATCTAAAAGTAAACAAATCAATTTTATAACTAAGACATATGAAAACATGCCTAATAAATCAATTCCTAGAAAAATGCAAATTTATAAAACAGAATCTAGAAAAAACTAATAGCTCTATAAACAGTGAAAAGATTTAAAGTATCATAACTCTGAGCACAATCTCATCTCCAAAACCTTAAAATATATGACATCCCTCACTTGTGTTAAGTTACCATAATCTACATGTTGAAACCTTGCAATAATCAAGAAAGGAAAATTACGGTCAAAAATCCAGAAGTAATTTAGTAAATTATATCTAATACCTAAGTAAAAATATCTAATAGTGAAATCAGGATCATCCCAGGTTTATAATACCAAATAATGTAATTTGCTAGCATCAACACAGTTAAGCAGAAAATGCTTTGACAATAGCAATGTAAACAATAAGGAAAGGGAATGTCCCTGAACTGCTGAGGAGTATATATGAAGAATCCAGCACGCTCGAAGGAAACACCATTACAATTGTCCTTTTTCAGTCAGAAATATGATGAAACTCCTACTCTATCTTTGATCAGGTCTCATTTTCATAAAACAATAAGAAAAGAGATAAGTTTGGAAAAGGAAGAAATAAAAATTTTCTTACCTATGTCTGAAATTAATTTATCCAGAAAATCACGGGGCTGGAGAGATGGCTCAGTGGTTAAGAGCACTGTCTGCACTTGCAGAGGACTTAGATTTGATTCCCAGCACCCACATAGCAAGCTAACAACCATCTGTAATTCCAGTTTCATGAGTATCTGAGACCCTCTTCTGACCTCCATAGGCATTACATGACACGGGTGCAGTTACGTACATGTAGGCAATACATTCATACACATAAAATAAAATAATAATAAAATATTCAAAAAGAAAACCCTAAATAACCAACAGACAAATTATTATAATTTATAGATATTTAAGATAACAAGATACAAAATTAATATTCAGAAATAAATATTTTTTATTTAATTTCCATTACTAATAGCATAATGCCTCAAAATAAATCCAATATATGATATAGATATATGAAATTTTCAGAGGATAAAAGTACTTAATTTTGAGAAATAATAAGACATGAATAATGAACATAGTACTATAAAAATGTCAATGTATCTATAATTTTTTGTTTTTCTTTGTTAAACAAATTGCTTATAAAATAATAGGCTTTTACAGTCTCAAAGAACATTGAAAGGCAGAAGGACATTCTTCATCAGGTATCAAGATTGATCACTGATCTTTCAAAACTTATTAACGTTATTTTAGTAGAAAAATCATAATCATATATATTTATGGATCTATTGCAATGATCAAACCAATTTTCTTTATACATACTAACTTATATATCATTTGATGGTGTGACACTGGAAACTGAGAGTCTTACTTTGAAATATAAAGCACACTATTATTGGCAATTGTCACCCTGCTTTGCTTAGATCTTAAAACTAAGATACCATCCAAGCATATGTGTTTGTGCCCATAGTGTGACTTGTTATGACGTTTAAAATTTGTTTCTATGTGTATTTAATACTAGAACTAAAAGGACACTCCTAAACAAGCCACCAGTCCATTGAAAATAGAACTTGGACAGACCCAAGAGTTCAATGTGTCACCTTAGAGGAAAAACAAAATGGATCTTCCCATCTCTCACTCTCTCTCACCCTCCCCTGAAAAGCCCAGGGACTCTCATGGAAGAGGCTGACCAAGGAGGGGGGTGAATTGTGACATGACAGCAGAAACAGACTGGACTTTTATTTGATCTGTATGTTTGTGTAAGCGAACCTCTTCCGCTGGATTTGGGGACCCTGGGTTGTACAAGAACTGGACTCAGATGTTTGCTAATCAGGTTCACCTGGGTATTCCTTATGTTTATTGCCTACGTTTACTAACTGGTTAAATAAAAAATTGAGAAAGCTAAAAAAAAAAACACCTTATTCCTTCTGTCTGTGTGAAACTGTCTACGTCCCATCTACTCAAACTTCAGCCTCTGCTAAATATGTCTCTAATTTATATTTCTGTGAATTCGACTATTTTTTTTTCTTTTTTTATTGTTTGAGTATTTCATCCCTCTTTTCCACTTATTTCCTCCCTCCAATTTTGTGTGATTTTTAAAAAACTTATGGAGTCAGCTTAGTGCTGCCTATATGTGCATGGTTGTCAGACCATCTGTGGTAACCTGTCAGGGGGACACACCTCAAGAAAATTGACTCTCCCTTCCCCAAGAAGCCATCAATTTGCAATAGCTACTAGGCTAGAGCTGAGACTTCAGGAGCTGCACCATCACACTGAGATTTTGTCTGGCTTGATCTGATGCAGATTTTATGCATGCAGCCACAGCTACTGTGAGTTCATGTGTGCAATGATCCTGTCAAAATACTCACCATCAAGTCCCTTAGTGTAACTAAGAGCACTGACAATAGCCTCTAATAGTTAGGGAGTGTAGGGAATCCATTGACCAACACCCCCCAAAGAGGTAACCTATACCAGGCACTGGGATATTTATTTGATAGGCTACAGTGCCTAGAAGAGGCACTGTCCCCTGTTACAGGGTAACCACATTTCAATTCCTTTTATATGTGTGCATGTTTTAGGAAGCTTTGACAGTTGTAGGTTTCCATATGGCTTTTTCAAAGGCTTTTAGGGTTAGTTACCCCTCCCCTTATGGCCTCCTCTACCCTGCCCTCCAACCCCCATCCTACTTAACCTTTCATATCATCTGTATTCTATCCCCCTTCCCTTGAAATTCACAACATGTACCCTTGCTAGATTCCTGACTTCTATTGGTTCTCCACTTGAAACACACATATTTAAAGATTCAAAGCTAGCATTCATTTATGAGAAAGAACTTACATGTTTGTCTTTCTGTCTGGATTACCTCACTCAGGATGTATATTTCAGGTGCATTCATGTACATGTGAATTTGATAAATATAGTGCACATACACATATATCATTTAGCTATAGAGTTCTACATTTTAGAGACACTGAGATCATAAAGTATTTTTCTCTTTAATATTTTATTTACTATTTTGTTTTTTTATGTTTATGAGCATATTGCCTGCATGTATACAAGTGCAAACATGTCCTGCAGTGCTGGAGGAGGTCAGAAGAGGGCCTCAGATACCCTGGAACTGGAGTTAAGGACAGTTAGCTGGGAATCTACCTTGGTCCTCTGCAAGAACAGCCAATGCTTTTAACTGCTGAGCCATCTCTCCATCCTCAGTATTTGTCTTTCTATGCCTGGCTTATTTTACATCATATACTCAAAATGGCACTATTTCTTACTTTTTAAAGGCTTACTAATGCTCCATTGTGTATATCTATCATCTTGTATTTATCCATTCATAAAATGATGCACTCTATTTTTTTTTTTTTTTGTCTTTTTGAGACAGGGTCTCCCTGTAGCCCCAGCTGTCCTGGAACTCACTCTGTAGACCAGGCTGGCCTTGAACTC
>VZQC01012466.1:522332-560901 GCA_009823505.1 Rhizomys pruinosus | reverse complement strand
ACACACACACACACACACACACTAATATATAATATATAATATATATATATATATATATATATTTTTATATATATATATATATATATATATATATATATATATATATATATATATATATATATATATACACACACACACATATCACTAGAATTGGAGGATTTTTTTTCCTAAAAGATGTCATGTTTTCCTTAAGGAAGTGCTCAAAGGTTCCTCCTTGACAATCCCAAACAACTATCAGTCCTGCACTTTTGCTCCACATTGGGGTCTTTCCCTCCCATGGTCCCCCAAATGAAGTCCAGTAAGCATGCATCCTGTCTAGATCTCCCTGCACTGGCCTCCATGATACAGCCTAGTAGTCTAACAATGGCAATCTATATTCTGACGAGGCTGACATCCCCTTAGCTGTTTAGTTCACAAGCTGAGTATCTCAATAGTCCCCATCTGGCATTGAAAGTTAGGAGAATTCTTGGAGAGACATGAGTCCTCAATCCATATTTGAAGGTTAAAAAGCTGTATCTCATGTCTTTGAGGAGTGCAAAAGCGGTGGCAGCCACAGAGTTGATGCACTTGACAGTAAGAATTGAAGACAAGCCAAACAACAGTGCTCTCTCTCTTTTCTTTTTGTCTTCTTACTAAGATCTCAAGTTCTATGTCTGTAATACAGTTTCTCTAGTCTTACTGATTATTTATACCTGGTTGTACTTTCCTTTTGGATGCTTAAGGCCACACAGTTAGCCCAGATTAACCAAGGTTGGTGTTTTCTCAATGTCAGTTTAGGATCTGGTCTTCAGTGGTCTCTTGGGTTTTTTTTTGGGGGGGGGGAGCGCCTTGCTCCTTTCAGCTTTTCATTTACCAACTACATCCACTTGAGGACAAAATCAGGTTTTGATAGACCAGGCTTCCTTTTCTGAAGCATGAGCAGATTTTCCTCTTTATACACTGGACACTGGCTGAAGTCCCATTATCAGCTCTCCAAGACCTCCCTGAACAGGAAGACAGGTGACCCACATTTGCAGGATATTTCAAGAGATGCCCCTATGCATAATCCCCTAAGACTTAATTGACCTCCGAGGGCAAGGAACAAATTTATTCCTTAGGTCCCTCAGCCAAATTGGTATGGGCATCAAGTATGGTCATTAAGCGCCCAGAATGGCTAAGCTGCACCAGCCTATTACATTGCACCTATATTAACATTGTATACTTTGGAAACAAACTGTATGTTATTCCTATATCATATTTCTTGATTCACATCATTCCATTTTAATCCCATATTACTCTAAAAGAAGCACACATACCTTCCATCATGTACCAAAAATGCAAGGACCGAAAATAAATGTTAGGTCAGGTCTAGAACCTGTTTAGGGATTCACAATGCAAGAAAACAGTTATCTTTAGATCATGAGGGATATAACATTAACGTTGTTCAGTTTGTCTTACAACTAGGTACTTGGTACTAGCATCCACAGATGAGGGATACCATTCTTCCTTTGTTTTTCTGGGATTGTGTTACTTCACTTAGCACAAAATCTTCTAGTTCCACCCATTTACCTGCAAATTTCATGATGTCATCTTTCTTTATCACTGCATAAAACTCCATTGTGTAGACATACCATATTTACTCTATCCACTCATCAGCTGAGGGGCACTTGGGTTGGTTCCAGCTCTTCTCTATTCTGAAGAGAGCTGCAATAAACATGGCTGTACATGTATCTCTGTGGTAGGAAGAGTCTGGTGGATAAATTCCCAGAAGTGGTATAGCTGGGTCAGGTGGTAGGCTCATTTTGAGTCTTTTAAGAGTTCTCCATACTGCTTTCCATAGTGGAAAGCATTCCCACCAGCAGTGGATGAGTGTTCTCCTTTCTCTACTTCCTCTCCAGCATTTATTATCATTTGTTTTCTTGATCCTTGCCAGCCTTATCGGGGTGAGATGATATCTTAAAGTGGTTTTAATTTGTATTTCCTTAATTATTAGTGATGTTGAACACTTTTTAAGATGTTTCTCAGCCATCTCTGTTTCCTCACTTGTGAAGTCTCTGCTCAGTTCTTTACTCCATCTTTTGAGTGAGTCATTTGTTTTCTTACTTCTTTGTTTTTTGAGTAATTTATATATTCTGGAAGTTAATGCTCTGTCAGATGTATCAGCAGTGAAGGTTTCCTCCCACTCTGTGGGTTTTCTCTTCACTTCCTTGATTGTTTCTTTTGCTGTACAGAAACTTTTAAGTTTAACAAGGTCACACTTGTCAATTTTCAACCTTATTTCCTGCTCAGCTGCTGTCTGGTTTAGAAAGACTTTTCCTACACCTATGTCTTGTAAGTTGCTGCCAACTTGTTCTTCTATCACCTTCAGAGTCTTGGGTTTCACATCGGGGTCTTTGATCCATTTGGAGTTGATTTTTGTACAGGATGAGGGGTAGGGGTTTAATTTTATTCTTCCACAAGTGGTGATCCAGTTTCACCAAAATCTTTTGCTGAAGATGCTGTCTTTCTTCCATTGAGTCTTTTTGACCCTCTTGTCAAATATGTGGTGGCTGAAATTGTATGTGCTCAAGTTTGGATCTTCAGTTTTGTTCCATTGGTCTACAGATCTGTTTTTGTGCCAGTACCAGGCTGTTTTTATGACTATAGCCCTGTAGTATAGTTTGATATCTGGTATAGAAATCCCCCCTGTATTGGTCTTTTCACTCAGGGTTGCTTTGGCTATTCAGGGTCTATCGTTGATCCATATGAATTTAAGAATTTCTTTTTTCAAGCCTGTGAACAATGTCCTTGGGATTTGAATTGGAATTGTGTTGAATTGGTATATTAGTTTGGGTAGTGCTCTAGTTTCTCTTTAATTGCTGTGACAAAACACTCTGACCAACACCAACTTGGGGAGGAAAGATTTATTCAGCTCACATCTCCTGGGTTGTAGTTCATCACTCAGGGAACCCAAGGAAAGAACTCAGGACAGGAACATGGAGGCAGGAGCTGAAGCACAAGGCATGGAGGAATGCTGCCCACTGGCTTGCTCCCCTGGCCCAGGCCCAGCCTGCTCTCTTATATGGTACACAATGCTGCCCAGTGTGGCACCACCCATAGTAGGCTGGGCCCTCCCACATTGCTTAACAATCAAAACTACTCCACATATGTGCCCACAGGCCAGTCCAATGGAGCCAATTCCCCAATTGAGGCCCCCTCAACCCAGGTGTGTCAAGTTGACACTAAAGCTATCCAGCACAAGTAGAATGGACATTTTTACTATATTAATTTTCCAATCCATGATTATGGGAGGTCTTTCCATCTTCTGATGTCTTCTTTAATCTCCTTCTTCAGGAGTTTCTAATTTTTGCTGTAGAGATCTTTGGGATTTGGGGTTTGATTTTTTCCTAGGTATTTTATTGTTTTTGAGGCTATTGTGATTGGAAAGGTCTCCTTGTATATTCCTTCTTCAGTTGCTTGTTGTTGGTGTAAGTAAAGGCTACTGATTTGTCTAGGTTGATTTTGTATCTCACCATTTTACTGAAACTCTTAATCAATTCTAGGAGTTTTCTGGTTGGTTTTTAGCATCGTTTAGGTAAAATATCATATCGTCCACAAAAAAAGGATAGTTTTACTTCCTCTTTTCCAATTAGTATTACTTTAATTTCCTTTTCTTGCCTTTTGCTTTAGCCAGTGTTTCAAGCACTATATTGAAGAGGAGTGGTGACAAGGGGCAGCCTTGTCAGGTTCCTGCCTGTAAGGGGAATCATTCTAACTTTTCTCCATTTAGGATGATGCTGGCTGTGGGTATCTTATATATGGCTTTGATCATGTTGAGGAATGATCCTTCCAGTCCAATTCCCTCCAATACTTTAATCATGAAGGGATGCTGGATCTCATCAAAGGCTTTTTCTGCATCTATTGAGATGATCATGTGGTCTTTGTCCTTCAGTCCATTTATGTGTTTTATTATATTTACTGATTTTCATATGTTGAACCATCCCTGCATCTCTTGTATGAATCCAACTTGATCATGGTGAATAATCTTTTTGATGTGGGTCTGTATATGGTTTGCAAGTATTTTGTTGAGAATTTTTGCATCTGAGTTCATTAATAAGATGGGTCTGTAGTTCTCTTTCTTGGTTTCATCCTTGAATGGTTTTGGTAGTAGAGTGATGCTGGCTTCATAGAAGGAATTTGGGAGCTTTCCCTCTGTATCCTTCTGAACAGTTTGAGTAATAATGGTTGTAAGTCCTCTTTAAATGTTTTATAGAATTCTGCTGTGAAACCATCTGAACTTGGGCTTTTTTAGTTTGGAAGTCTCTTATTACATTTTCAATTTCTTCATATATTATGGGTCTGTTTAAGCTGTCAATCTCTTCTTGGTTTAGCTTTGGTGATTCACCAGATGGCAGATATTCATCCATTTCACTTAGGTTTTCACATTTAGTAGAGTATAGGTTTTTGAAGTATTCCCGTATAATTGTCTGGATCTTTTCATTGTCTGTTGTGATATTTCCCCTTTCATCATGGATTCTATTGATTTGGAGTTGTTCCTTCTTTATTTTGGCTAACTGGACTAGGGAGTCTGTCTATCTTGTTTATTCTCTCAAAGAACCAACTTTTGGATTCATTGATTTCTTTATATTGTTTTCTTTGTTTCTATTTCATTGATTTCTGCTCTGATTTTTGTTATTTCTTCCTGTCTATTATGTTTAGGGTTTATTTATTGTTGTCTTTCAAGTGTTTTTAGCTGTAGCATTAGCTCATTTATCTGTGGTCTTTCTGGTCTTTTTGTTTTTGTTTTTGTTTTTTTAATGTAGGCACCCGGAGCTATAAACTTCCCTCTTAGGACTGCTTTTAAAGTGTCCCATAGGATTTGTTTTGTTGTAATGTCATTGTCATTTAGTTCCAGGAGTACTTTCATTTCTTTATTTCCTCCTTGACCCATTCATTATTCAGGAGTGTGTTGTTTAGTCTCCATGTGTTCGTGTAGGTAGCAGGGCTTATCCTGATGTTGATATTGAGCTTTATTGCACTATGGTCCAATAAAATGCATGAAATTATTTCAATTTTTTTGTATTTGTTGAGGTTTTTTTTCTTTGTCCAAGTATGGGGTCAATTTTGGAGAATGCTCCGAGGGGTTTCTGCTGAGCAGAAAGTTTATTCTCTGGTACTTGGGTGGAATATTCGGAAGATGTCTGTGAGGTCCATTTCTTGTATTGTATTGTTTAGTTCAGATGTCTCTTTGTTTATTCTTTGTCTGGTTGATCTGTCCAAAGGACTCAGTGGTGTATTGACGCCCCCTACTATGAGTGTACTGGGTAACATACTGGGGTTAATCTGTGCCTTGATGTCCTGTAGAGTTGTATTTATAAAAGTCAGTGCACCAGAGTTTGGTGCATATATATTCATGATTGTGAGGTCTTCATGGGTAATTTTCCATTTGATAAGGATGTAATGGCCCTCTTTGTCTCTTCTAATTGCTTCTACTTTGAAGTTTATTTTGTCTGATATTAAAATAGCAACTGCTTTCTTTTTGGTCCCATTTGCTTGGAATATTTTTTCCATCCTTTCACTTTAAGTTGGTGCCTATCCTTGAGGGTCAGATGGGTTTCTTGTAGACAGCATATCAATGGATTCTGATTCCTAATCCATTCTCCAAGTCTATGCCTTTTGATTGGGGAGTTTCGTCCATTAATATTTAAGGTTATAACTGAGAGGTGTGTGTGTGGCTTCCTTTCACCTTATTATCCATTTGTATATTTCTGCATTTCTGCTTTTATTAATTTCTCTCTCAAGGTGTCTGGGGGTAGTTGGTCCTCTCCTCTGTCCTTTGAATTGCTTCGAGTATTAACTGAAAGGTTGGTTTCTGGATATGTATTCTTTCATCTTGTTTTTAATGTCAGGGAAGATTTTTCTCTGCCCTTCAACTAGAATCAGCATTTCAGCATTTTTGCTGGGTATATTAACCTGGGTTGGCATTTATAGTCATTAGCACTGGGAATGCTTTGGTCCACATTCTTCTTGCTTTCATAGTTTGCACTGAAGAGTCAGCTGTAATTCTGATAGGTTTCCCCTTATATGTAACTTGTTTTTCTCTTGTGGCTTTCAGAATTTTATCTTTGTTTTGGGCGTCTAGCATTTTAAGTATGATATGGCGGGGGGGGGGGTTCTTTTCTGGTCTAGTCTATTTGGTTTTCTATGTGCTTCTTGTATTTGTATGGGTTTGTCTTTTTTAATTTGGGGAAATTTTCATCTGTTATTATGTTGACAATCTGATCAATACCATTCTCTCGGGATTCTTGTCCTTCCTTTATCTCTATGATATGGAGGTTTGATCTTTTCATAGTGTCCACCTTTCCTGGTTGTTCCACTCTTCTGCAGTTTTAAATTTTTCATAGTCTTTACTTGAGCTTTTTAGTTGTTCTGTATTATCTTCTAGGTCTGATATTCTTTATTCTGCTTCTTCCATTCTGTTTCTGAGGCTTTTTCCCATTCTTTCCTTTTGATTGGATACCTGTTCGATTTCCTCTTTCATTTCTTCCTGTGTTTTCTTTACTATTTCTACTTCCTCTTGGAGCTCCTCTCAATCTTTTCATGTAGCTCCTTGTTTTGCTCATTGGTTTCCTTTTTCATTTAAGGGTTGGATCTTTTCAGTGTTTCCACTTCCTTCTGGAGTTTGTCATTTTTTTCCTCTAGCTCTCTCTGGAGTCTGTCATTTTCTCCTTTTAGTTCATTCTGAAGTTTTCTTGTCTCTCTCTAGGTTCTTTCTGAGTTTTTCATCCTCTCCCCTTAGTTCTATAATTTCTTTGAATATGTCTGTGATTGTTATTCTATGATCTGTGTCTTGGGTTACCTCTATGGAGATCCCATTTTAGGAGTCCTCCACCTACTCCATAGAGTTTGGTGTGGAGTTATTCTGCACTTTTCCCATATTGTTCTTTCGTTGTGCTGTCAACAAGTGGTTTGCCTTTTATCTGTAATCTGATGTGAATCTTGAATGTCTCTTCACCTTGTTGAATGATTGCTTTCCTTGATTCCTTCAGGTGCCTTCATTGTATTCCCCTTATGTACGGAGTGTTGGCTTGTCTAGGTTTCAGGCTTTCAATTTTGGTTATATGTTGGGAGGTGTAGTTCACTCTTCCCTTTTTGTTCCACAAGAACTGGGTGGGCAACAACCCAGATGACACTTTCTGAGCACTGTATTCCCTCTGCTGCCAGCCACTCTCTGAGGGGAGGGAGAGGTTGGTTGAGTTGCTTGCTTAGCCTGCCGCCACTCTGGCACCAGCTGCCTGTGCCCTGTGAGTTGAGTTCAAAACTCAGCTCCCCAGCTCCCAGAAACCTCTGGGCCAAAACTGCTGGTCTGCACAGCCACCACCACTTGGCACCAGCTGCCCCCGTCCTGTGAGTTGAGTTCAAAACTCAGCTTCCCAGCTCCCGAAACCTCTGGGCCATGCCGCTTGGCACCAGCTGCCCACGCAGCAGCTCAGCACCAGCTGCCCGGACCCTCCATTTGCTTTTTTATACATGATCTTTTATCTATTTGCACATTTTTATTGGGTTATTTTTCTTTTGCTATTGAGTTGCTTGAGTTAGATATTTTATATTATTTTATTTTATTTTATTGACTAATTGACTTATTTTATTTTATTGACTGATTGACTGACTTATTTTTAGATGAGAAGAGGGAGTTTATTTCCTGCTAGTGGCTAACCCACTAGCGCGGGCTGAACCCCAATGATCATTCCATAATGGAGTCAGCAGCTTGCTTGAGTCTTAAGGTCTTTTTATACCCCTGTGACAAATGTAAGCTACAGGAATGCAAAATCGTGGTTTCCTGACAACATGGTTTACAGATAACATGCAAACAAATGTTACAGGAACGTTTCATCATTGTTTATACATAATACACAGATCACAAAGGCTACAGGAATGTTCAAGGTCTTTCAGTAACCAACCTATTTTCCTATTTCCAGTATATTCCCTCTTCAAGGAGATAATCCCTTATGTTTATTTAAGAGCAACTTTGTGATATTCTTGAGGAATCATCTGGAGCTTGATGGCCTCTACCCAATTTTCTCTAGCTGTGCTGGATAAATTTGCATAACAACAGCACAGACACCTCACTTTCTGATAAGTCTGGTATGTTTCTGGCAGGGATAAATTTCCTGGTAGATCCAGGCAATCTTCTCTCGGCTGAGAAAGAAACTGGCTAATTGGGGGGATCTTAACCCTAAACTGCCTAGTTCTTCTTAAAACATCAACCTCTGAAGAGGTCACCCTAATTGCCAAGAGGGAACCGAGAGGCCTACCACTTTGACTTCTTCCATGCTGAGCCTGGACGATGTTTGTGTGGCCACTGAGTTACCCCTTCTGTGAGTTTATCTAAATTAAACAACCCCAAAGTATACCTATAAAGAACAAAACATGAACATCAACAGATGTCTGTTTTCGAATATCTTCTCCCACTCTGTAGCTTGACTCTTTGCAGTGAGGAAACTCTTTAGTTTGATGTAATCCCATAATTTCCCCAAATTTGTTTAATATCAATGTCTTTGAGCTTGTTCTTTAGGCTTTCCTTTACTTTTGCAACAGTTAATTTTGATCAAGTCAACTTTGAGCTTGTTCTTTAGGCTTTCCTTTACTTTTGCAACAGTTAATTTTGATCAAGTCAAAATGACTTAGAATTACATACAAAATTAGTAAAGCATACCTGTGTAGGTACCTGTGGGTATGTTTCCAGAAATAATTAAATTCCGAGGGCTCTGGTCTATTGGGCCTATCAATCCATGTATGGGTTCAAATTTTAAACAGATTTTTGAAATTTACTGTTGCTGCAGATTGTAGGGCCTAGTTAGAGGAGGTAGATCCCTGGTCATTACTTGTTATAGGTCTATTCTGCTTCCTGTTTTCATGACGTAAGCTGCCCTCTCAGTTATCAGGTCTTCTACTGCCATGTTCTGTCCAAACAAATGAAAATAGGCAACCATCGGCCAAGCCCTCTGAAACTGTGAGTCAAAATAATTATTTTCTTCTTTAAGATATTCTTCCAGGTCACAGAGACACAAAAGTAACTAATATCCATAGTTTTCAATTTTGGTGGTCTTATTTTTAAGCTATTAATTCATTTGGAGTTGATTTTCATACATGGTATAAGATAAGGATCCAGTTTCATTCCTGTGGGCATAGCTATCTAGATTCACAATATTATGCATCAAAGAAACTGTCACTTCCTCACATATTCTGGTAACTTATGGTTTGGATATGAACTATCCCTTTAAGTTTCCTACATTAAAGTCTTGGTTCCAAGCTGGTGAATCCAATTACTGAGAAAGAATTGGATCCTGAAGGTTCTGATCCAATAACTGATTAATCCACCAATAGATTTTTAGTTTGATGGGAACTAACGGTAACTTTTACAAGAGGGGACAGAGAAGGTCATGTGATTGTGTCTTTTAAATTCTTCTTGTCAAGCTCCATTCCTGGTTTTTAATGCTTTCTGACCAGCACATGGTAAGAAGTTTTGTATCACTTGGCCCTTTTTGCCAAGATGTTTGGCATCACTTTAAGCTTACAGAAATAGAGTGAGCCCACTGTGAGCTGAAATCCTAAAACTATGAGTCAAAGAGAAATTTCTCCCATTTGATTTGTTTATATCATAAAACCTGACACAGTAACAACTAGCTGACTAAGATGTTGCCTTTGTTAAAAATCAATTGATCATAAATTTATTTCCTGGTTTCTATCATGCTCTATTTTTTTTTATAACTTCTTTTTTTTTATTAATTTTATTTATTTCTTTACGTGTATTAATGTACTGTCTGCATGCAAGTGTGTGCACCCGTGTCGTGCAATGCCGCGGAGGTCAGAAGAGGGTCTCAGATTCCCCTGGAACTGGAGTTCTCCTGGAATTGGAGTTTCAGACGGTTCTCGGCCGCCATGTGGGTGCTGGGGATCGAACCCGGGTCCTCTGTAAGAGCAGTCGGCGCTCTTAACCGCTAGGCCATCTCTCCAGCCCCCTATCATGTTCTATTTTGATGTGACTAATTTATACAGACCACTGGCTACTTTTGCAGAGGATGCAGGTTCAGTTTCCAGCACCCAAGTAGAGGCTAATAACCCTCTCTGTAACTCCAATTCCAGAGATAAAACACTTTTTTCTGGCCTCTGTGGGCATGGTATAACATGGTTGCACTTACACACATGTAGGCAAAGCACATACATATGTAGAAAAGAAGAAAATAAAATCAAAAGTCAATATCCCTGATGAAAGGATACAAAAACTTCAACAAACCAAATTCAAACATTAAAAGGGTCAGTCACTATGATCATTATTTACCTCTGGGATACAAGCAATGGTTCAACGTGATGAAAATCAATAAGTATATTACAGCATATTAACTAAATGAAGAGTAAAAACACAAACTAATTTATCTGTAGATATATATCAAAAAGAGTATTTGTCAAAATCAAGATGCTTTTACAATAAAAACTCCTAACAGACTAAGTCCAGTGGAAAGGTACCTGAGCACAATAAAGATCAGATATGATATATGCATATTTCATATCATTCTCAATGATAACAGTTAAAAGTTTTCCCCCAAAAGCAAATATGGGTTGCCCATATGCACCACTTCTTTCCAAAACAGTACTAGAATTAAAGAAGGTTAATCAGGCAAAAGAAATGAATAACAGATGATATTCACTCTATGAAGTGAAAACTTAATCTTATCTTTAGGATAAAATAATAAAGATTTCAAAAAAATGTTAGAACTGATAACTGAATTTGGTAACCATATTACTGGCACTATCATACAGTAATGATGAAGCAACCACAAAAAATCCTGAGATATAAATTGAACCATGGAGGCACAAACTTTTATACTGAAAGCTGTAACATTCTGATGAAAAAAACTTAAGATAATACAAATAAGTGGAAAGATATATTTGGGGATTGAAAGAATTTCTATTAAAGTAATACCCACACTACACTTCCTATACACAGCTCAATATAGCATTTTTAGAAATGGATGATTTTTTAATTGTAATTAGAACCCAAGGACATTAGTGCTGGGAAAGTTGGACAAAGAACACACACTACATGTGACTCAAATCAGTAACTATATAGAAACCTATGCAACAGAAGTGAGCATCTTCACAACTCAGATTAGGAAAAGTATTTCTTAAATATACACAAAGCACTAACTATGAAGGAATCAGACTATGGGGACTTTTACAGTTGGACTCAAACCACTGGGCATTATAGTATAGCAGCCATGAGCCTATGGAGACAAGGGAATACAATGTGGGGGTTTGAACAAAAAAAAAAGTCCCCTACAGGCTCTTTCCTCTCTCTCTCTCTCTCTCTCTCTCTCTCTCTCTCTCTCTCTCTCTCTCTCTCTCCTTCCTGTGGCTGCATGTAGATGTAATCACTCAGCATTCTACTCAGATTACCTCCTGCAACCTCGCCTCCCTTGTCATTATAGACCTTCCTTGAAGAACTAAAAGCCTAAACAGACTCTTCCTAATACAACCTGCTTTGATCTTGGTGTTTAATTCCAGCAACAAAAAATTTGTTAATACAGGATGTATAGTGACAATGGCAATATAGAACCAGTATAATACAAATAATATATAAATAAACAAATAATATAATAATATCAGGAAATACGCAGCATTTACTGTGTGCCAGGCACGAAGCTAAGCACTTTATATTCAAATTGCTGAGTCCTCACAACAACTCTATGAGGTAATTATTATTAGCATTATTTATAGTTGACCAAACAGAGTCACTGAGGTGATAAATACGTTGCTCATTGTAATCAAATTACTAAATGCCAAAACTGGGATTCAAACCCAAAGAGTCTGCCTTCATGGTCAGCACTATTATGTACTCTGATGATGCCATGCTTCCTTGGATGAAAAAGGTAAAAGATTACATATACAAAGCAGAAGAAAAAATGTCTTCAGTCAAAAAGTAGGTGGCAATGTAGCAAAAGTAGACACTGTAGAGCATGCTCAAACATTCATGGTATATGAGCAGCCACCATGGGAGTCTGAGCATTTGACCATGATGCACACTCTGAAGATTCTGTAACCTAAGCTGATATCCAGCATATAGGGATAGATACCAAAGACAAAGGAAGAAGCAAATGCTGGAGATTGGATGGATAAACTTAAAATAAAATGAAGATCAGGAATTTCTGAGAAACAGCTTGGAGCCCAGATGGGGAATGGGCTGCTGATAACAGAGCTCATCAGAGATCCTGTCAGTTGGAATACCAAATGAGACACAGCTGCCAAGCTGTGAATTCCTCTTTTGTTCCATGGGAAAATCATCCTGGGACAATCTCCATTGATTATGTCTCCCTTTACGTTAGTGTGTTCTTTACTCAGGACTTAAGTGAATTCTGTTATTGTTAACTGTCCTATTTATTTTTACCAAGATTTATGTATGTTCTTAATGGCTAACTGCCTTCCCCCAAGTTGTTAATTCACCCAAAGCTTATCTATGCAGCTTTTGCTCCAATCCTGTCTATATGAAGACATCTAGCTATATGAGGACATCACTTTCCTTGGAATCCTGGACACTTTTGTGTGCTTTCTGAGACCCCTGCTTTTTACTAAATAAGCTTATGATAAAGGGAAATATAACAAGATGTGTAGAAAAGACGATTCTCCTCGGGGCTGGAGAGATGGCTCAGCAGTTAAGAGCACCTACTGCTCTTGAAGAGGACCTCAGTTCGATTCCCAGCACCCACATGGCAGCTGAGAACCATCTTTAACTCCAGTTCCAGGGGAATCCTACACCCTCTTCTGACCTCCTCAGCATTGCACAACACGGGTGCACAAACCTACATGCAGACAGTACATTCATACATATAAAAAAAAAACAAATAAAATTTAAGTCTAAAAAGAAAAAGAAAAGACAATTTTCCCAGGAGTCCATCTGTAGGCACTTCTGCTCTTCTCCCTGCTATGGGTCCCAGGGAGCTAGGGATGGGTCAGCATTGGCATTGGGTCCCCACAAGCAAACATTGAAGTAACAATCGTGGTGTATAAAGTGCTATTAATGATACACAAATTTCCAATTTTAGTACAAGAAAGAAAATGATGGTGCATCACAGTAAAAGTCCAAACTCTGTAAAAGACACAAATGTGTTATACATACTTAAACAAGTATCAAAAATGAGCCTACACACACTTGGGTCCAAGAAACAATGTATAGTAGAGTATAGGTATGGGTAGCTAGCTCACAAATGGACACATTATGAAGATGAAAAGAGGTGATTAATACTAAAGTCTCCTTAAGCTGTGCATTTAAGCAAAATATATTAATACAGGAGAGCTCTGATATCAACAACAGATTATTCTACCAAGGAGATGTTGGCCAGGGGATCCATGCCCCCCTCCCAAAAGATAAAGGCTTCTTGCCCGTAAACTGGGATACCTGCAAGAAGACAGGAGATAAGGCCCTGCTGTTGAAGACCTGATGTAAGCATGGGAAAGATGTATTGAGACTGCACTTGCAAGTGTACAGTTGGTCTCTGGAATACCAGAGAGTGTTACCAAAGGCCACTAAACCAATAAAGCANCAAGGATCCCAAGGATCCAAGTTTGGTTTCCAGCACCCACATCTGCAGCTCACAATTACCTGTAAGTCCAGCTGCAGGGGATCCAACTCCCTCTTTTGGCCTGTCTCAGGCACCTGCATGAATGTGCACACACAAACAGGTAAATAATACACCTAAATAGAAATTAAAAAAATCTTAGCTGGGTGTGGTGGCACACACCTTTAATTGCAGAGGCAGGCAGATCTCTGTGAGTTCTGGGCCATCTGAGGCTACAGGAAGACCCTGTCTCAAAAAAATTTTTAAAAAAGCTATTAGTGCTATTTAAATACCTATATATCTAATTGCTTGTGCTTCATTAGTAGGATTGAAAGGTTATTCCTGGACAAACTGTCAGCCCATGAAACGAAACAGCCAGAGTCCAAAACAACAGCTCCAGAGAAAGTAGACTGTTTTGCTTCTCGTCCACCTGTGCCCCTTTTCTAAAGCCTGGGGAACGATCTGCAGAAGAGGGGGCATGGTAGAATGTAAGGGCTACAATTGGGGTGAATGGCAAAACTACAGCAATATAGACTGGACACTTATTTGATCAACTTGATTGTACATACCAGCCCCCCTAGCGGGATGGTGGGACCCATGGGCTGTGTGGTTTTGGGCACAACTGCTTGCAAAATGGTTTTATACGAAGGATGCTTGTACTCATAACTTATCACTTATTGTTAAAAAATGAAAAAAAAATAAAGTAATAGAAAAAAGTAACTAAAAAAGAAAAAAGAAAAGAGGTGAAATCGTTATACATGCTTAAGCAGGTGTGGCATATGATATGTATTTGAGCATTTGACTCAGATGCACAGGAAGTCCAGTGATATGAAATAACAACTATTACTTTGGAACGGATAAAGATGGTACAGGAAAATGCAGAAGTGACCAGTATTAGACATCCATGAAACATGAATAAATAACATCAAACACAAACTAATAGATATGTGATGCATAAAACAGTGTTTTCCTGTAAAGCCGTAGGCAGGTAAGATTCCTGCTCAGGAACCATAGGGTATGAGCAGACAAACATGCTGCGTGCTCAGACAACCATGGTGCATGAGCAGAAACTTATAGATTCAGGAGAATACAAAAGTAGGTGGATGTGCCACAGGAGTAAATGATGTGGAATATGCCAGGATGAATAAGATGTACAAATAAAAGAAATGTCATTCCTGAGGAATCTTTCATTAGGATACGGCAAGGGTGCTAGAGGGTATAACATGGCACACACTAAGACAATCACAGTGCATGAGTGCTACCACTGATGTTTGAACGTTTCATCATGATATATGCCCAGATATTGCAAGAAAATAAGCTGATGACAACCTAGGGTTACATGAACATGCAAATTAAGGAAGCAAGTAATGATAGAGGAACAGAACTGGAAACAGTGTGAGACTAATAGAATACTGTTGATAGCACTTACTCAAAGGAGCCCTCCTTGCATATGCACATATCATGCGGTTTTAAGTGATATTGTAAGCATAAAGCTTTGTTAATGATGTACATTAGTTTCAGAACTAGGTTGACAATCACAATCAGAATCATGATACACGGTAGTGGCAAAAGCAACATCACCATGGTCACTGTCATACATACCTCACAAAGTACCATCTGGCATTTGAAATATTGTATATGTAATCCTCACAAGAATTTCATGAGGTGTTACTTTGCCATTTTGCAAGAAACTGAAACATAGAGATGCAAATTTATGTGTCCAGGATCTCATAACTAGGAAGTTGATAATCCAGTCATTTTGGATCCATAGCCCATTTCTCTTAAGCACAATAATAAATTACAATATGCTATGATTCTCCTGACAGACAGATATGGTAAACAATTTTAAAAAAGAGTAGAGAAATGAATGACTTTGTTCCCAAAGCAGAAGTCCATTTTGCAAAAGTAGACACCATAGCACATGCTCAAACATCCATGGTGCATAAGCAACTACCACAGGAGTCTGAGCATTTGACCACAATACAAACACAGAGGATGTTGCAACATGTGTAAGTAACATGTCGTAAGAGTAGAAATTGATGTCAAAATTAAAATTCATGTTACCAAAAAATCCACGGTGCATAGGCAAGAGACAAAATATTAATTTCCCCAAATACTAGATGACAATATATTTTTAGACAAGCTTGATGTTTAAGTAGCAATCTGTATTATGACTTCAAATACAGTACACAACAGAAACTTGTTAGGCATGTTACTATAATAGAGAATGGTTCAGTTCACATATGATACATAGGATATGTATGATGTTCCAAGAAAGAACCAAATAATGCAAACTATTCAGCAGGTTAAAAAAATGCATGTTATGTGCCAACTGCAAAACTAAATGATGCAGGATGCTCAGACAACAAAGATGAAAGAAAAGCTCATTTGAATAGATGTTCATGTTATACGACCTCACACCTACAAAACATAGGCTGCCAATTATAATACTACTACATATGCCCATAGTATAGATATAAACTGTGGTGTGGTTATAACTCAGGTAGGTGCAGTGAGATAGTTTTAAAAATATGCAAGGAATGAATGGCTTTAATCCAAAAGGATGACAATGGAACAAAACTAGCCAGGGTAAATGACAGATGTAAGATCTGTGCTTAGCTCTGGTATACTCTCAGATTATACTGTTATATAAGAAAGCAACTATTAATACTGATAATGCATGGTATAGGAGAAACCAATAAATATGGGTTGAAAAACTTGTACAGAATCTAATGGCCCCAATACAAGAACTAATATGTATGCTAAAGTAGTTGTAATTCTCCATTCAGAAAGAGATCAACATGTTTTTTTCAATACCCAAGATCATTAGGAAGCATCCACCATGTATGCACAGACAACAGCAGTGCTTGATACTGTATACATATAATGTATAATCCATTGGATAAACTATGGTAGTAGTGGCTAGGCAGAAACATAAACTCATTCAACAGCAAAACCAAAATCAAGTTTGTAGTCAAGGATAAGAAGCCAGTGGCACAAAATGAAACTGATACCATGTGATCAGAAGACTGAAACACATGAATAGCAACCTTTTATGCTTGCACATTTAGTCATGGTGCATACATTGCCAACTTCAAAATAGAGGATATATGCTGGAAAATAGGCAAAGTCCTGTAAGGGTTAGATATAGTACAAGGACAAAGAGCAATCCTGAAGCAGGAGGCAGAACCAACTGAAAAAGTCAGTAACAGTGGTAAAACTATGATAACCGTAACACAGAAAGTAGACAATTACAAGTCAAGTTCAGACCTCAAGTGTGTAAGAACACACAACCAAACTGTGCTGTTTTGTAAGACACTCATTTCCTCAATTTTAAAAGCCACAATACAAGGCTGGAGAGATGGCTCAGTGGTTAACAGCACTGGTTGTTCTTGCAAAATACCTGGGTTCGAATCCCAGTACCAATATGGTCCCTAACAACCATCTATAACTCGAGTTCCAGGGTATCTGAAGCCCTTTTCTGTCTTTCTTGGGCATTGCACAACACATGTACACTTACACACAGACAGACAATACACTCATACACATAACATAACATAAAAACAGTAAATAAAATATTTAAAAAGTCACAATACAAAAGCACAGGACTTTAAGTGTAGATGCTATTATTGATTGAATTGCGTCCCTTCAAGAAAGAGATTTTGAAGTTATAACACTCAATACCTGTGGATAGGATCATGCTCGGTAATGGAGTCTTCCAATAATAAAAGTTAACATGAAGTCATACACTACTGCTTGAATATGGTTTGTCCCTGAAATTCATGTTGAACTATGAATGTTATTGAGAGGTATTTGGGAGATGAGGCCTTTTAAGACAGTATATTAGTCACTTCTCTGTTGCTGTGATAAAACCACCATGACCAAGGGAACTTATAAAAGGGAGAGTTTATTGGAGCTTACAATTGACAATTCCAGAGAATTAGAGTCCATTGTGGCAGGGAAGCATGGTGGCAGGAGCTGGAGCAGAAAGCTGAGGTTCACATCTTCCAATGAGCACAGGAAGCAGAGAGAGAGCAACTGGAGACAAGTAACGCTTATTAAACTCCCTAAGCCTGCCCCCAATGAGGTACTTCCTCCTCCATGGCCATACCTTCTAAGACATCCCAAAACAGTGCCACCAACTGGGGACAAAATATCTGGATACTTGAAGCCTATGGGGGACATTCTCATTCAAACCACCACATTCCACTCCCTGGCCCCCATAGGCTCCTGACCATATAATGCAAAATGCATTTAGTACAACCTTAAAAGTCCTCATAGTCTTTACCACTCTAAATTCTATTCAAAAGTCTACAGTCCACAGCCTCTTCTGAGACCCAGGACAATCTCTTAACTGTAAGCTCCTGTAAAATCAAAAGACAAATTACATACTCCCAACATACAGTGAAACCGAATACACATTCCCATTCCAAAAGGGAGGAATAGAGGCATAGTGAGGAAATACTGGACCAAAACAAGGCCAAAAACCATCAGGGCAAACACCAAGTCCAGTAGCTCCAGGTGAGACTTCTGGGACTTTACTTCCAAAGGGCTTAGATGATTCAGGTCTTCCAGCTTTGTGTACAACATACATCTCTTCCTTAGGCTGGTACCACTCCCTGTATGCAGCTCTCCTTGGTCTCACAGCTCTGGCATCTTGAATGTCTTCCTGGGGTCTCCACTGCCAACCAGGCTTTACATTCACAGCTTCACACAGTGGCCTATCAGGGCCTTCTTTATGCAGGGATGCCCCTGCTGCACTGTGCCTGACCTCAGCGGCTCTCTGAAACTGTGGAGGAAGAACTGATGACCCCTTCACTCTTGCATCCTTCACGCCTCTAAAGCCAGCACCACGTGAATGAAACTGCCAAGTTTGGCTGCAAGTTTAGGGGATGGACTCTGGGCCTACTTCAACCTTCTCTGTCCTAGACTTGTTGGAGCAGAAAACCCTTTCAGTATTTTCCTTTCAAAAAACTGGAGGCTTAGCTGGGTGTGGTCTTGCCCTGAAGGTACTGTTTCTATTGTTTACTTGTAAATCTCTAGGCCTCTCCTTAATCACTTTAATCTCACTCTTTCCATTGTTTACTTGTAAATATCTAGGCATCTCCTTAAGCACTTTAATTTCCTTATCAACAGGATCCTCTCCTTCACATGCCTTGCCTCCAACATTAATCTCCCTAGTGCACTGTTCCAATCCAAACTGTACATTCTGCATTTCTTTCTGCCCCATTTGCTCTTTTTCACTGTAGATCAGTATAATATTCACCATTAATAGCCACACTACCATTTCTACATTAGACTGTCTTGAAATATCCTCTGCCAAAGAAATTAGTCCATTGCTTTTCAACTTAGCCTCAGGCATGCATTTGGGCTGTGGGCAAACTCTAGCTAGACTCTTTGGCAAAATATCCCAGTTGCTGCTTAAATCTTTATTTTCCTCTCGAAATACATTTTTCTCAGCAGCACTGCTTTCTTCTGGGCTTCTACTAGAATGGGCCATTAAGTTCTGCTTACAGCAGTTAACAACTTTTCTAGCCCAAAGTTCCAAATTCTTCCACATTTCTCCAAACATGCACATGAGCAGGTTCTTGACAACCAACAACCCACTCTCCAGTACCAAACACTGTATTAGTCACTTCTCTGTTGCTGTGATAAAACCACCATGACCAAGGGAACTTATAAAAGGAAGTTTTATAAGTTGTCAGTTCCAGTGAATTAGAGTCCATTGTGGTGGGGAGGCATGGTGGCAGGAGCTGGAACAGAAAGCCAAGGCTCACATCTTCCAATGAACACAGGATGCAGAGAGAGAGCAACTGGAGACTAGCAAAGCTTGTTAAACTCACTAAGCCTGCCCCCAATGATGTACTTCCTCCACCATGGCCACACCTTCTAAGACCTCCCAAAATAACACCACTAATTGGGGACAAAATTTCTGAATACTTGAAGCCTATAGGGGACATTCTCCTTCAAACCACCACACACAGTAAGAGGAACCAGTTCCTTTCTTTTTCTTTTTTCTTTTTCTTTTTTTTTTTTTTGTCATTTTGAGATACAGTCTCCCTGTAGCCCCACCTGTCCTGGAACACACCCTGTAATGTAGGCCAGGCTGGCCTTGAACTCCCAGAGAACCTTTCTTTAGAGAGTGGGTCAATAATACCATGGCAGTGGCTTAGGTGTTTGAAGAGTGGGTCATTATAAAGTGAAACTGACCCTGATGCTTTGTCTGTTCTGAGTTCTCACCATGTTATGATGCATCACAAGGCTGAAATCAGCTATGGACATGTGCTTTTGGACTTCTAACCTCTAGAACTATAAGATGAATGAATAAGCTTACAATACTATTAAATTACCTAGTCGCATACAATTTTTAGTAACAGAAAAAGTACTAAAATGTTTGAACAAACCATAAATCCTAGTGTCTTTGTAAGAAGGAAGCTTGAGGGCTGGAGAGATGGCCTAGCGGTGAAGAGCGGACCGCTCTTACAGAGGACCCAGGTTTGATCCCCAGCACCCACATGGCGGCCGAGAACTGTCTGAAACTCCAATTCCAGGAGAACTCCAGTTCCAGGGGAAAACCGAGACCCTCTTCTGACCTCCGCGGCATTGCACGACACGGGTGCACAGACTTGCATGCAGACAGTACAGTAATACACATACAGAAATAATAAAAAAAAAAAAGAAGGAAGCTTGAACGAACACAGAGAACACTGTGCTACCACAAATCAAGAACATACAGAAGCTAAAAGAAGCTGGGGGGGGGGGTGCAGTTATAGCTTGTTTCCTAGCTTCTGCACAGAGAGTGTACCACTGCCAACACTTTGGATTTCTGTTCTCCAGAAGTATGAGCAAGTAATATTTGTGATTTTAACTCCTCACTTGTGATGTTTGGATATGGCATCCTAGGAAACAAGTGCAAATAGTTATTGTTACAAAGAACCCACAGGACCTGCTTAAATGACTCTATGGTATATAATTATCTCCCTCAGTAGTTTCAAGAACTGCATAAAATGCAAATGTGGAAAAACTGAAAACTATCAGAAAAATGTGGTAAATGAGTGTATACCCCTAGTACACTGTACTTCTATTAGAAATAGAAGTCACTTATCATCCTTAAACCAAGTCACACCTCAGTTAATGATGCAATCTAGACATGCTATAAATACAAGAAATTTGAGGGTGTTGTCATAATAACACAACATATTATTTTACAGTAAATTTTTGGTCTTTCTTGAGACAGAGTCTCCCTGTAGCCCCAGCTACACTATGGAACTCACTATGTAGACCAGGCTGGCTTTGAACTTACAGAGATCCACCTGCCTCTGTCTCGAGAGTGCTGAGATTAAAGGCATGCACCACCATGCCCATCTTACAGTAATTTTTTTATATGTACACAATGACATGGCAGGAGAAGGCAAAAACAGCAACATGGTCTGGTGTTTAGTGTATGATAGGGTGATTGTGGATAATGATACTTCAGGGTGCATTTCAAAATGCTTGAAGAAATTATTTTGAATTTTTTCATCAAAAGGAAATGATAAATGCAAATGATAAGAATAAATACCAAATCATTATTAAAGTTTATACTTGTATGTATGTGCTCTGCTTTTATACAGGAAGAATAATAGGTTTGTTTCTACTGGTATATCCACATACATATCAGTAATGTGTTGTGCTATGACTTGTGAGGGCTATAATATCACCAAATGAGAGTAAAGTTTCAGCTCCTTTATAAACTTATGGGACCACTGTCATATATACAGACCATTATTGAATTAACTATCCTTACACAGTGCATGACTATTTTTGTTCTAATAAACCCTCTACATAATATTAAAATATAAGTTTAAATACTGAGCATGTGAAAAATAATAATTTATACATTAGAAGTCAAAATCAACTCTCCTTATGCTCTGCTACAGATGCACATTCCCATGGCATATCTTCATGTAAACTAGAAACAAGCTAAGTTACACATAACATAGAATTAATTTTGGG
The DNA here is from genome assembly GCA_009823505.1 of Rhizomys pruinosus. Lineage (NCBI taxonomy): Eukaryota > Metazoa > Chordata > Mammalia > Rodentia > Spalacidae > Rhizomys > Rhizomys pruinosus. The sequence continues at coordinate 539,335 of VZQC01012466.1, read as the reverse complement.
GCTGGAGAGATGGCTCAGTGGATAAGAATGCCAACTGCTCTTACAGAGGACCAGGATTCGATTCCCAGCACCCACATAGCAGCTAAGAACTGTCTTTAAGCTGGGCATGGTGGTGCATGCCTTTAATCCTAGCACTCGAGAGGCAGAGGCAGGTGGATCTTTGTGAGTTCAAGGCCAGCCTGGTCTACAGAGTGAGTTCCAGGCCAACTGGGGCTATAGGGAGACCTTGTCTCAAAAAAAAAAAAAGAATTGATTCAATCTCTACCTAAAAATTCTTCATATTTACTGAAAGTGACCATGGGTAACTAAGTTATGCACAAAGGTTTTGATATAAGTTCTTATTTTTTAGTAATCGGTAATAGGAAGAATTAACAAAGACAAAATATTTTTCTTCAAAAGGTCAACAAGAGTCTAGGGAAATGGTAAGTCTGTAAAGTTCTCTTGGCACAAACATAAAGACTTGACTTAATGAGGGCTGGAGAGATGGCTCTGTGTATAAGAGCACAGGCTGCTCTTGCAGAGGGCCTGGGTTAGATTCTCAACAGCCACATGGCAGCTAACAACTATCTGTAACTCCAGTTCCAGGGGAATCCAACACCCTCTTCTGAATTCCGAAGGCTTTGCACAACACAGGGGTACTTACACACATGCAGGCGATACATTCATATATATAAAAATAAAAATAATAAAATATTTGTAAAGACTTGAGTGAAGGGAGCTTATTCTCGATAGGCTGACCTGACTACAGTGGATTTAGTTGCACAAAAACATTAATGTTACTAATAAATATCAAAGCAGCCAGGTGTCATGTGCTACATGATGATCGTCTAATGCAGACAGCTGCTAATGTTTCGTGGTCATTCTGCCATTTTCAACTCTGGTACAGTTTGCACTTATTTAGCACTACTATGTAATGAACACATGCCAGTGTTATATGTCATGATAGTTTGAATATGATTATGTAGTAAACTCTTATACCATACTAATCTGAATACTTCCCATTGCCATCCTGACACAAATCATAGGTGACTATCCATGTACTTCGATTTTATGAGTCTATGACAGAAATACTGACTATAGTATTTTTGGAATAGACATCTTTATCTTACTCCTTTTAGGGAGAAAGTACCCAATATTTGGGCATGCTGTGTCATATTAACTGTATATTAATTCCAGATTATAAGTAGTTATCTATTGTATACTCATTGTTCTTTTAATTATAATTAGGCCTAGAGTTATATCACTCATTCTTTCCTCATGTTGGTAATTTGCATCAATTAGTTTTTCTGCCTTCATCTCATTTATAAATTTTGCTGATTTCTTTGTAATATTTCCCTTTATTCTTTTTTTACTTTTTAATATAATACTTTTATTGATGTTTTGTATATTTCATAATCAGTTTTCAGTTCAATTTAGACATATTCCCCTTTCCTTACTCCCACCCCACCCCAGTTCAGGCATTCTGCCATACATGTCCTGTATCTTTCTTATCTTACTGTCAGTCTTTTTAAAGTTTTTCTCTGCAGAGGCTTATTGTTTTGGGCAGAACTTAACCATATCAATCCATTCTTTGACCCAGTCCTTAAGTTGTTGTTCCCTCCTATTTGTATTGCTTCAAATTATGCTTATATAAACATCATATATGTACAAGAATTATGTCCTCTAGGAATAGACTCTAAACTCTGAAACATGTTTAGGAATTCACATTTTTACCTTTAATCATATATTATTCTAAAATATGAATACATAACTTCCACCCATATACATTAATTACCATGTCTGAAAATAAGTGGTAAGTTCTAGGGCCCATTAAGAGATTCACATTATTACAGCACAGTTGCCTTCAAATAGAAAGAAATATAACAATAACTGCTCAGCTTGCCTTTCAACTGGGGATTTGGTGCTAACATCCACAAATGAAGGAAACCATTCCCTGTTTGTTTCTGGGGGGGACTGTGTTACTTCACTTAGCATAATGGCTTCGAGTTCCATCCTTTTACCTGCAAAGTTCATGATGTCACCTTTCTTGACTGCTGCACAGATTTTTATTGGTGTGTAAGTGTGCACGTGTGGGGGACATGCATGCTAACATGGGTGTGAGAGCAAGTGCTTATGCATTTCATGAGCATTGGTGTGTGTGTGTGTGTGTGTGTGTGTGTGTGTGTGCGTTTTCAATGCTGGATGTTTTGTCTAGTCAATCTTTACTTCTAAGACAGTCTCTCACTGAACCTGAACCTGAACCTCACTGATTGGCTAGCTGTGAGCCCAGGGATCTGCCAATCTCCACCTCCCCAACAGCTGTGTGCTGCCACAGCCTGGTTTCATGTGGGTTCTCAGTTCTCAGTGTCCTAACTCAATTCATTTTTGCTCAATGTATATTTTTTTGAGTTTTTGTATATTTCATACAATAAATGTTGATCATATTTAGACCCATCCACACCCTTATAGCCTCCCTTCGCTGGATTTCATGCATTCTATCATGTGTGTTAATGCCTAATGTCAAGTTTGTGTGCCCAGATGTTTTTACATTAATGTTACTAATAATGAGCTTGTGAAAAATAGCAGAAGACAGGGTAGTGGTAATATGGTAGGGATGAACATGGCGAAGCAGGTATGAACATGAGCAAAATATATTATATGAAATTATCAAAGAATTAAAAATATTTTAAAAATAAAATACTTTTAAAACTCTTTCATTATTTTGTATATTTTATTGATTTTGTGTGTATGTGATACAGAACATCTTAATTATCTTTATACCCCGTTCCCCCCCCAGACATCCTCCAACAACCCCCCACTGAATTATATGCATTTTGTCATTTATGTTGAGCCAGTCAAGTTAGTGTCTCTAGATGTCCCTCAGTTCTAGTTCATCCACTGGGGTCTAGTCAGCCTATTTAGAGTCCCTCCCTTCAAGAATATCAGCTCTTTCTCACCCAGCAGTAATCATATGCCCAATAGTTCCTCAGCTAAGATTAGGGCCTGCTGCCCTTTTCCACAATTCTATGATGGGTTTTTGTCTCCTTGAGTTTGTATGGGTCTTGTGCATGCTGTCGCCATTGCTGTAAGTTTCTCTGAACAAGGTCCCAGGAGCTTGTAAGACTAGCTCCATATGGGCATCACCTCCTCCCCTGTGTCTTATAATCTTTCCACTCCCTCTTCTGCAGTGGCCCCTAAGTCCTGGGTAGGTAAAGTTTAATATAGGATTTCTATCCAAGAATACATACTTTGCAGACTATTATTCTCTGTGCTTTGGCCATTTGTGGCCCTTCATTTTCACTGCCTTCTGTTGCATGAGTAATCTCCACTGATGACAATTAAGAGATGCATTAGTATTCTCTGTATTCCCTTGTTCCACTTTAATTCCACTTCCAAAACCCCTTTGGCCATGTAATGTTAACATATTCCCTGTTGTAATACAGCCAAAGACCATGAGAAATAAAATCCCCATATTATAGTAAGAGATATTATAGAAAAGAGTAGTTTTTGTTCAATTTTAATATTTATATTCTTGGCCAGATAGCTAAAATAACATTAATAAAATATAAACTATCTGTACCCCCCCCTTTTTTTAGGTTTTTGTTTTTTGACCTATGAGTCTCCAGAAGACTGTTGTATTATACATACCTATAGGGTGAAATCAAGACACAGATTTCATCAAATTCACCCATGCTGTTTTGGGTGACTGTACGTGATTAACTTGGGAAGCAAACTTAATTTTTAGGTTAAATCATCTTATAGGTGAAAGAGAATGCTACAAGGTGATACTGTACAACAGAGAAATAATAGAGAACATTTGTATGTGCCAATCCCAAAGTTATTGTTATACAGATTTTATGTAAAACAAATGTGGACAACAGCGATTTATATCTCCATTTAACTCAGATGCATTACATTTTTATCAGAGCCTGTAAACCAATGTTGTTTAATATACACATATTTACTTTTACTAAGCCCTAAAACACCATGTAACCTGTAGACAGTGTCTGGGCAAAACTGGATACTTGTTGAACTCACGTCAATTAAATATGCATTAATCGAATATACACCCATGTCCCTCTCCCGCCCCTCCCACCCTTCCCAATTCACCATTTTAGGTGGGACCCATGGGCTGTGTGGGTTGGGGCACAACAACCTGCAAATTGGTTTTACATGAAGGATGCTTGTACTCATAAATTATCACTTATTGCTAAAAAAATGAAAAAATGAGAGAAAGATGCAGGACAGTTATGGCAGAGTGCATGATCTGGGATGGGGTGGGGTGGGGTGGGGGGAAGGGAAAGGGAAATATGCCTGAACTGAATTGGAAAATGATGTATGAAATACACAAAGCATCAATAAAAATAATTTTTAAAGGAAAAAAATAAAATATAAACTAGTGATAGAAAAGTTTGAGCCTTAAGTGTAGAGATTGCATTGTAGATATGTTGCTTAGGGTTGAGCATTTCTCACACTTAAGGCTATATAACGAGAAACAGTGCCAGACAAGAGAAACTTCCCTTCAAATTGTTGACCAGGGTAGTCCTGGTCAGAGACTCTCAGTATGGCAATAGCACAGGCTATTGCCATAGTCCTTGATTGCCTCTCAGACTTTAAGGTAAGATTCTCTTGCTCAAGACAGGACATACTTTGTACACAAGACTTATAGCCATGGAGCTGGAACTGACCTAGAAGACATCTCCTTGAATGATAGTGTTCATAATTTTGGAGAACACTATGCAAGTTCTTAAGGGAGAACGTCAATTGATATTTCAATCCCAGCTTTAAGGCTTAATAACTACAGCAATGACCAGCACAGAAAACTATAAGGAGGCAGTAGTGGCACTTTTATCTTAGAGGTAATCAACAGCTACCTAATTGGGCTTAAAGCCCACTCAATGAAACTCATCTGTGATACTGTAAACATAGCCAAGTACACATTTGGATTGGAAAAAATCATAGATCTTAGAAGAAACCTCAAGCTGCCACATCCCTAGACAGATATTTCTTACTATGTGCAAAATATGTAACCTTATATTTACATACAAATATGCCAGTATCACTCATCAAATAAGCTTCTTTTCTGACATAGAGAGGACTATTACAGAGTTTCACAACTGGCTGCACACAGGAAATAAATATTTTAAAATTTTTAAATAGTGGCCGGGCTTGGTGGCACATGCCTTTAATCCCAGCACTGGGGAGGCAGATGCAGGTGGATCTCTCTGAGTTCAAGGGCTGCTTGGTATACATAGCAAGCTCCAGGCTAGCTGGGACTAAAAGGAAACCCTGTCTCAAAAAGACCAAAAATATTTTAAGTAGCAAAACACAGCGAAGACCATAGACAAGTTTCAGAATCAGAAGAATGTAATGAAATATATATGAAATATGAGTACTAACTGCACCCTTACATCTAAAAAGCCATAGCAATAAACAACCATGATATTGGAATAGACAGTCTTTAAATGGAAGCAAATCTTCATAATATAATTTGAAAGAAAAAGACAAAACCTAAAAAAAGGCCTATGAACAAGTAACCTAATTGCCTTAAAAGGCAGTCATAGTACATGCTGAGTTTTTGCATGTGAGCCCATGACCATTGTGTAAGAGTCAGTGACTAAGTATAAAAGCACTGAATTAAATTGTGCTCATGAGATATGTAACCTAAGGGTACTCAGCTGGCTTATTTATTTGCAAATATATCTTTAGAACAACATGACAACACTATTTTGAAAGGTATTAAAAATTTTCTATCACTAGTTTATATTTTATTAATGTTATTTTAACTATCTGGCCAATAATATAAATATTAAAATTAAACAAAAACTACTCTCTTACCATGGTATCTCTTACTATATTATGGGGATTTTATTTCTCATGGTCTTTGGCTGTAGTATTACAACAGGGAATATGTTAACATCACATGGCCAAAGGGGGTTTGGAGGTGGAATTAAATGATAATCTAGTCATTTTAATATATAGAATTACCCTGGATTATTAAAGTGCATCCAATATAAATGCATGGATATTTAAAAAGAGAAGAAAAATACAGAAGAGACAAAAGAGATTCAAAGCATAATAAGAACTGCTGTTTGAAGATCAAGAGATTCATGAGTCAGCAAATGTAGGTGGCCTTGAAGAGCTGACAGAAAGTTCTGGCCAACATCCATCAGGACAATCGTTACCTAAGTCAAGCAACCACATGAAACTGAAATCTATCAACAATCTGAGCAAGCTTGGAAGCAAATTTGTCACCAGAGCCTCCAGAAACACCAAACCACTGACAACATTTTGACTTTATAGATAAAAAGTGCATATTGATTTAAAGTACTGTACAGCAGCAATACAAAATGAATACACTTGGTTTCTTCATCTCTAGGAGGAAGATTATATTTGGCTTTACTAAATTACAAAGGCATATATAATTGCTATACGTTTTATATATAAATTGATTCAAGTAGGCTGCACATGATGGGCATGCAGTAAAAGCTTGCAAATGATGCTACAGTGGTGATAATTTCTCTGTACACATGGTATGTTTTGGCATCCATTATACAGTTTATTCCTATAACAAAGTGAATAGAAAAGCATTGTAAGACTATTTCAACCTAACTAACAGGTAAAAATATAAAAACATGAAGAGATTTTTACTTGCTCAGAAATAATTACCTGAATGCTAGAGAAAGAAATGAGTACAAACTGATTTCTGATCAAGTGTTATGTCTATAGTTCACTTAGCATGTACATACTTGGAGCTGAAGAGATGGCTCAGTGGTTAAGAGAGCTGTCTGCTCTTGAACACAACTCAGGTTCGATTCCTAGCACCCACATAGTGGCTAACAACCATCCATGACTCTAGTTCCAGTGGATCTGACACCCTCTTCTGATCTCAATAGGCTTTGCACAACATGGATACACCTACCTATATGCAAGCAATACACACAAAACAAAAATAAGAAATAAAATCTTTTAAAAATGTAAATACTTGCTGAAGAAGATTATATGATTAGGGAGAACTCAGCTATATGTTTAAAAGGGGAAGAAATCCTTCTTGGCCATGTTGTCATTTGATGTCTTGCCAGTAACAAACAGCCGGCCTAGGCTCTAAAAATCAATCCTAAGCATGTGCTAGAAATATAATTTCACAATGGGTCTGCTAGGAAAGCATTCTAGGGGAGCAGTGGAGACTGAAGGATGGAGAGATTTGGATAAGACCATGTACAAACCAGCACTAAGAGATTTAAAAATCTGATATAGCTGTCCAAAGAACAAAAACATGTAGTTCTTAAACCCAGGGTGCTTTGGTTTCAGCCAAAGCCATTAATCCTCTCTCCCTCCTGCCTCTTCGGCTCAGGAGCACACCCCTCCCAACAACTCTACTATTCAGCCTTATTTCAAAGTTCAAGAATCTCAGATAGAAACTCAGCATGACACTTGAAACTAGAAAGCAACCACAGGTAACAACAACAAAGGTTACTTAAGGTACTTCCATATATCAAAATTGAGAGACTTACTAGCACGAGTTCCCCTAAGAAATGCTGTTTGCAGCTAGAAAAATGGTGAACCAATGCAGAATCTGTTGTTCCAGAAACTGATATGCAAACAAAACAAAACACCTTTCCCTCTCATGCAGTCAATACTAATGTCTTAAATCAATGCTAGTCTTTACCCCACCATTAACCCTATCTGTGTCCAGGTAGGAAATGTCAGTAGGGAACTCTTGAAAATCATCACATAGAAAAGACAAGGTTGTTCCTTTAATGATGCTATCTCTTTTGCTACAAAGATGAATTTCCGCAACAGATTTTACCTTATGTCTGAGTTTAGAGCATTTCACTTCCACTCCCAGGCCCTAGCTTCCTCATTTGAAAGATGAATGAATCAAAGTAAACAAATGGCTAAATAATGTTCCCCAGAGGCTCAATACTTGGTCCTCAGCTGGTGGAAGTGTTTGTGAGTGTGGACTCTTTAGGACTGTGGTCCAGATATCAGAAGTGGGTTGTTGAGGTTGGTCCTTGAGATGATACCCACCTCTGGTTCTGGATAGACTTTTCCAATTCCTGATCTGCTCCCACCATTCTAGCTGGCACACCTTAGCTGCAGTCACAGGACTGCAGCCTATGAATCATTAGCCAAATAAATCCTTCCTCCCTTAAGTTGCTTTAGTCAGTTATTTGGTCACAGCAGTAAGAAAGGTGACTCATACAATGATTAAACTTCTTGGTCTAATATTAAGTAACTCAAAAATAGCAATTGAGAATAAAAAAGAACCCAGGTGATAATGTCTCTTTTATTTCCCACCATTTCCCTGGGTCTGAGATATTCTTAGGATCCAAAATCTCCAACTTAAACAATTATTGTGGTCATAATAAAAGGAAGTAAGAACTGTGCTTAAACATCATGACAAAATGTTAATGGGATAACAAGTTACATAATTGCTGACTATACTGAACGCAATAAATGTTATGCCAAAAATGGAACTGAAGATAGCTTTTTACAGTGCAAAATACCCTTCAGGGGCAGAAAAGAATAGCAAACATTTACTTCATGCCAGAATTAAATAACCAAAACAACATTATAAGCATTGTGCTGTTAGCCAATTGGGAAATAAATCAATCATGATTCAAAAAGACCAAAAGGAAGAAGAAAATTGGGGAGAGGGATTGGAAGGCTAGTGAGAGGATATCTTAAAGTGGTTTTCATTTGCATTTCCTTAATTATTAGTGATGTTGAACACTTTTTAAGATGTTTCTCAGCCATCTCTAATTCCTCACTTGTGAAGTCTCTGTTCAGCTCTTTGCTCCATCTATTGAGTGGGTCATTTGTTTTCTTTCTTCTTTGTTTTTTGAGTAGTTTATATATTCTGGAAATCAATGCTTTGTCAGATGTTTCTGTGGTGAAGGTTTCCTCCCACTCTCTGGGGATTTCTCTTCACTTCCTTTATTGTTCTTGTTTGAATGTAGAAAAAAAAAAAAGGGAGAAGAGAAGAGAAAAGGGGGGAAAAGGGAAAAAAAAACAGAAGCTGTTTGGGTTTAATGAGGTCCGTTGTCAATTGGACCTTAATCTTGTGCAGCTGCTGTCTGATTTAGGAAGTCTTTTCTGTATGCCTATTTCTTGTAGTCTGCTGCCAACCTTTCTTCTATTGCCTTCAGAGTTTGGGGTTTCACGTTGAGAGTCTTTGATTCCATCTGGAGTTGACTTTTGTACAGGGCGAGAGGTAGGGGTTTAATTTATATTCTTCTACAATGGTGATCAGTTTTGCCAACACCACTTGCTGAAGATGCTGTCTTTCCTCCATTGTGTCTTCTTGGCCCCCTTGTCAAATATGAGATGGCTGAAATTGTATGGGCTCAGGTTTGGATCTCATTTTGTTCCATTGTCAACAGGTCTGTTTTTGTGCCAGTACCAAGGTTTTTTTTTTTTATGACTATAGCCTGTAGTATAGTTTGAAGTCTGGTATAGAAGAAATGAAAGAATATTTGAAATCCGTGGAATCACCAAAGCTCAACCAAGAAGAGATCGGAAGCTTAAACAGACCCATAATAAATGAAGAAATGGAAAGATGTAATAAGAAACCTCCAACTAAAAAAAGCCCAGGCCCAGACAGTTTCACGCAGAATCTAATAAAAACATTTCAAAAAGACCTACACATCTATTACTTACTAAATTGTTTAGAAGATACAAACAAACAGAGAATATCTCCAAATTCCTCCATATGAAGCCAGCATCACTCTATTACCAAAACCAGGCAAAGAACACAACTAAAAAGGAGAATGTATAGACCATCTCCTAATGAACACAGATGCCAAAATTCTAAACAGGAATCTGGCAAATCCATACAGACCCACCATCAAGAAGATCATCCAACGTGACCAAGTTGGATTCATACAAGAGATGCATCGATGGTTCAACATATGAAACAATAACACATCAAACACATAAATGGATGAAGGACAAAAGCCACACCATCTCTCAATTGATGCTGATAAAGCCTTTGACAAAATCCAGCACCTTTCATGGCTTAAGGTCTAGAGGGAATTGGATTAGAAGGATCATTCCTCAATGAATCAAAGCATATACGGAAACCCACAGCCAATATCATCCTAAATGGAGAAAATAGAAGATTCCCATTAAAGGTAGGAACCTGACAAGGCTGCCTTGTCCCCCTCCTCTTCAATATAGTGCTTGAAACACTTGCTAGAGCAATAGGCAAGAAAAGGAAATTAAAGGAGTTTCTAATTGAAAAAAGAGGAAGTCAAGCTATCCCTATTTGCTGATGACATGATTTGTACTTATGGGACGCTAAAAACTCCACCAGAAAACCCCTAGAAATGATTAACAGCTCAGCAAAGTGGCAGGATACAAATTAACCTAAAAAAAAAAAAAAAATGGCCTTTCTTTACACCAACAACAAGCAACTGGAAGGAATTCAAAGAGACCTTCCCACTCACAATAGCCTCACAAAAATACACTACAGGAACAAACTTAACCAAAGACACCAAAGATCTCACAACAAAAAATTTTAAACACTTAAAGAAAGAAATTGAAGAAGACTCAGAAGATGGAAAAACCTCCCATGCTCATGGTTGGGAAAATTACATTGTAAAAATGTCCATTCACCAAAACTCTTGTATAGGTTTAATGCAATCCCAATCAAAATCCCAAGAGTTTTCTTCACAGGCTTGGAAAAAAAAAAGTCCTTAAATCATTTGGAAAAACAAAAGACCCCAAACAGCCAAAACAACCCTGATGAAAAGAGCCACACAGGGGGATCTCTTATCAAGACTTCAAACTATACTAGAGGGAGGGCATTTTAATATGAAAAAATTCAATGTTTGAAATTCTCAAAGAAGCAATGAAATATTATTTTCAAAAATCTTGGAGAAGTAAAGATTTAACGTCCAGTGTAAACCAGATATATAATTTATTCAAGTGCCCATTTGACCAAAATGGCAGACAAAGACACAATGAAATACAGCTTATTCACACAGAAAAAGGAAATTAACAGAAACTGATCCTTCACAAGGTTCAGGCACTGGAAGTGTTAGACACAGACTTGAAATTGAACCCATATTTCCCCAAAGAAGCTAGAAAACATTAATAAACTATAAATCAAAACCACAAGATACCGCTGCACAGAGGTAGGCCACTGACATTTTTGGAAATATCACTAAGAGAGCTGGAGAGATGGATCAGAGCTTAAAAGTACTGGCTGCTAGTTCGATAGTCTAGCTTGGTTTGGTTCCCAGCACCCACATGGAGGCTAATACCCATCTCTAACTCCAGTTCCAGGGATCTAATGCCTTCTTCTGACCCAAAGCATTGCACAACACAGGAGCACTTACATAAATGTAGGCAATATACTCATACACATAAAAATATAAATTTTTTTAAATACCACTAGGACAGTGCGTGTTTAGTAAGGATATAATTATGTTGGTGATCTCTCATATATATTATAAATATATATATATATATATATATATATACATATATATATCTTAAGGGAATATAAAATGTTTCATTAATGGAGAAAAGTTTTGTGAGTATACAATAAGTTAAAAATATAATTAATATGACTCAGTAAGTATAGTATATACACAAAAATGAAAATGAGTATTCATATATGCATGATTTATAAGAGACAAAAGAAGAAAGGAGCCTTTGGAGGGAACATGTTAAGGAAATGGAGATAGTAGATTATAGGTGAAAGAAAAGTAGTAAGGTGGATTACTAGGGACAGAAAAGCTTAATTAGGGAGGCATGCAGAACTATAGGATACAACAATAGTTGGGGGAGAGTTAAATGAAAGAAAGGGTTATTTTTAAAAAGCCTATGGAAGTGTACTGTCTCACATCCCAATTTTCAAAACAATTGGATGTCAAGTAGAAAATAGGTTACAGAATTAAGTGAGGGTTGGGTGGAAAAATAGGCGGGAAGTAGGGAGTAGCAGACATGTTAAACCAAAGTTAAGGATCTAGGAAAAAAACTTATGGAAACCCACTAGTTAGTGCACTAATTTCAAAATACAATCTGAACAGAAATACAATCTGAGTTTGAACAGAATTACCCTGCATGAGTGAACACAGTGGACAATGTCACTCCTAGAAGATATGGGTCGTTAACTGAAAATCATAGTACAAGGCATGGGATCTATCTTATTCCTACACACTATTAGTCACGGAGGCCTGGGAGGTATCCAAAACAACACAAACTACTGCCATGGTACTTGGGTTACCCATCATGACCACAAAATTAAGACCCTGTTGTTGAAGACACTACACAGTGTGGCTTCAGGACTTAGAGAAATCAATTTCAAACTGACCAAGGAATTTTCTCCTTCTCAGCTAGCTTTGCTAGTGATGGAATCCACTGTTCAGACTGTTGGGGAGAAAAGACATCAAGGGTCTTTATGCAGCTCTGGATTCTGGATGCTTCCAGACTGAGTTGACAGGCAAGGTGTGACTATCAGTACAAGAGTGGCACACCTGTTATGGGGCAACTAAGGACTTCCTAATGGATATTACGGACTGCCCCACAGGATGGAATTTCATGCCTGGTAGTGTAATCCTGGCCAAAACACCATGGCTGGGTAGAATCTGCTATTACTGTTTTGATAAATGGTCATGATTTCAAATTGCTTTCTAAATATTTATGTTTATACCTATAGACCAGGGCTGTTCTGGTCCTTGATCAGAGCAGCTTCTTTTTGCAATAGACAGCAAAGGAAAGATGCCCAACTGGTCAAGGTGTTGCAAATAAGAAACCCATTGCTTGACTCTAAACAGGACATCTATATTAACCAGACACAGATACACACATCAAGGCTCAAAATACATTGAAAATGAAGAAATGGAAAGAATGGAAGAGCCAGAGGATGCACAAAACTGCTGTGAAATTCTGTCTTCAGGACATGACATAGGTATCCGTATTGTGAACACACAGTGGATATGGTTACCTGCATAAAACCTGCACAAGATCAAGCCCACCAAAATGAGGGAGTAAATGGGGTAGATGATCTTCAGGCCCAGCCCTTACTGAGGAGCTCCTGGGAGAGGGAAGACAAAGTCATTGTGGAGAACAAGACAACTAGGAGGTTTACCATGCCCCTGTGGATGGCCCCACCCCCTTGCACATAGAGCAGCGCTAACTAGATGCAGTGTCTCGAGCAACAGATAGAAAGGAAGGTGGGGGGCTGGAGAGATGGCCTAGCAGTTAAGAGCACTGACCGCTCTTGCAGAGGACCCGAGTTCTATCCCCAGCACCCACATGGTGGCCGAAAACCGTCCGAAACTCCAATTCCAGGAGAACTCCAGTTCCAGGGGAATCCGACACCCTCTTCTGACCTCCGCGGCATTGCACTTGCACGACACGTATGAATAAACTTGCATGCAGACAGTACATTCATACACATACAGAAATAAATAAAATTAATTAAAAAATTTTTAAAAAAGAAAGAAAGGAAGGTGGGAGGGAGCATGTTGGGGTGATTTGGAAAGAGTTGGAGGGGGAAATGGTAGAGAGATATGATAATATTTTATTATAGACATGGATGAAATTCTGAAGAATAAAGACAATTTTAATTTTTGCTTTTTATTTTTTATTTTTTATATATATTTTGTACAAGATTATCAAATTTAGCCTGGTGTCCTCCACCCTATCCCCCCACCCCACCAGAGCTCATGTATTCTTCCAAACATGCTTTTCATCTCTTTCTCAGTTAAAGACAATTTTAAAATAAACATAAACTCATTTCAAATGGCTTTACTGGAGTGTTCATTGACTAAAAATATCAATTTGATAAAATATCATCTATAAATTAGAAAAAAGAAGAACAGTAACAAATTCATTTTATGTGGCCAGCATTGCCCTGATTCTAAAAATCAGAGGCTGGAATAAAACAGAAAACTATAAAAAATATACTTCATAAAGTCACCCAAATGTTCAGAAAAATGATAAATTGAATTGTCCAGTATAAAAATCCAATTTTTCAAAATTATTTATTTTCTTGATCCTAGCTAGTCTTATTGGAGTAAGATGCTATCTTAAAGTTATTTTAATTTGCATTTCCTTAATTATTAGCAATGTTGAACATTTTTTAAGATGTTTCTTCGCCATCTTTGTTTCCTCATTTGTGAAGTCTCTATTCAGCTCTTTACTCCATCTTTTGAGTGACTCATTTGTTTTCTTCTTCACTTTCTGAGTAGTTTATATATTCTGGAAGTCAATGCTCTGTCAGATGTATCACTGGTGAAGGTTTCCTCCCACTCTGTGGGTTTTCTCTTCACTTCACTGATTGTTTCTTTCACTGTACAGAAGCTTTGGAGTTTAATGAGGTTCCACTTGTCAATTGTTGACCTCACTTCCCGTGCAGCAGCTGTCTGATTTAGGAAGTCTTCTCCTATGCCTATGTCTTGTAGGTTGCTGTCAATTTTTTCTTCCATCATCTTCAGAGTCTCAGGTTTCATGTTGAGGTCTTTGGTCCATTTGGAGCTGATTTTTGTACAGGGCAAGAGTTAGGGGTTAAGTTTTATTCTTCTACAAGTGGTGATCCAGTTTTGTCAACACCATTTGCTGAAGATGCGGTCTTTCCTCCAAGTCTTCTTGGCCCCTTTGTGAAATATGAGGTGGCTAAAATTGTGTGTGCTCAAGTTTGGATCCTCACTTTTGTTCCATTGGTCTACAGGTCTGTTTTTGTGCCAGTGCCAGGCTGGTTTTATGACTACAGCCCTGTAATATAGTTTGAAGTCTGGTATAATGATCCCCCTGTATTGCTCTTTTCACTCAGCATTGTTTTGAATATTCAGGGTCTTTTGTTTTTCTATATGAATTTAAGGATTTTTTTTCCAAGTCTGTGAAGAAACTTATGGGGATTTTAATTGGTATTGCATTGAACCTGTGTATTAATTTGGGTAGAATGGACATTTTTACTATATTAACCCATGAACATGGGAAGCCTTTCCATCTTTTTATGTCTTCTTCAAAATTGAATGCCATTCATGTCATGTTTTAAAGACATTTAATTAAAAAAAATTAGAAGCCAGCAAGATTGCTCAGTGGGTAAGGATGCTTATGACCAAGTCTAAGGATCTGAGTTTGATCACAGCCCTACATGGGGGAAGGAGGGAACTGACAAATTGCCTTCAGACCTTCATATGTGCACTATGGCATGTGTGTCCACAGACAAAATAAATAAATAAATAAATAAATAAATAAATAAATAAATAATACTTTTTACAAACTTCCTACAAAATATAAATGGCAAATATACTCACCTGATGAAGAATACCTGAAGAAAAAGAACCTGAACTAAAATTTTCCTTAATATTGAAACAGTGATTTCTTTCCTCCTAAAATCAAGTCCCTGGTGTTTATTCTCACAACTCTTACTGATTGCAATACTGGAAACCTTCCCCAGTATGACAAAGGAAATAGGGGAAAAAATGGAAGGAAAAGGAAGAAAGAATCCACTTCTATTTTCAAAACCATACTTCTAAATATTGGTAACAAACCTATAATGCAATAAAAAACAATTCTTCCTGTAAGTTAAAATAGCACAAACATACTTGGAAAAAGTTGGTATATGCACTAAAAATTAAACATGCATAAATCCTATCAATCACACTTTGGGGCACAGATTCCAAAGATGAAATTTCATGTATACACAAAAATCTATACACTGATATACATACGAGCTTTATTCTCCACAATTTCAAAATTGATACAACACAAAAATATGACATTGGGAAAACAGACAAAGAAACTCTGTAATTACCATTCTTCAAAATATCACTGAGTAATGAAAAGAACCAGCTACTGATATATGCAACAATCAGCAGGGAAACTTGAGATGATAATGCATATAAGGCGTCAATATTTTATGACTGACAAAGGATGAGAAATAGACATAAGGAAAGATTCCCAGAACCATATATCATTAGAAAAATGTGGAAAAAATAAGGATTTATCACTCTCATGTCATAGAATAGTTGAAATTCAAAACTCTGACAATGCCCAACACTTGTTAAGAATGTGAAGCAACAGCAATGCTTTTTCATTACTTTCCAAACCAGTCTGGCAGTCACAAAACTAAACATACTCTCACAATACAACTCTGCAATTTCACTTCTGTATTTTTTTACCCACGTGACTTGAAAATATATGTGCATGAAAAAGTCTACACACAGATGTTGACATCAGCTTTAAGCACAACGGCTGAAAGCTGGATGGAACCAAGATAAGCTTCAGTGGACGAATACTCTACAGAGTACATACACAAAATGAAATATTTTTCCACACTAAGAATGAATGATTGTCAAATCACAAAGAAAACCCTTGGAAGAACGTTAAGTGCATACTGCTTTGTGAAGAAAAAGCCATCCTAAAAACTCTATATACTGCATGATTCCATTTATACGACATTCTGGGCAAGACTATATAAAGTTTAAAATGTCAGTAAGAATTTGAGGGGAGAGTAAGAGTGATGAGTATAGCACAGGATAATAATAAGTGAAAATATACATTTGTTTAAGCTCAAATCCTAATGCAAGCTACAGAATTTACTTAACAATAATGTATTCGATATTGGTTCTGATACTAAAAAATAAAGCATATTAGCTCAACATGTTAATTACCGTGGAAGATACACAGAAACTCTGTAATTTTTCCTCAATTTTTCTGTAAACCTGAAACTTCTCTAAAATATAGTCTATTAATTTTTAAAAATTCAATTTCAAAAAGGTGACATAACATGTAATTAAAATTTTATAATATTATTAAAGTTGTGAAATGGAGGTGGAGAAGAGATTAATGGCTTGAAGAAAAAAATGTAATGAATGGTGTGGAGAACAGGCAACATGAGGAAATTTCAGTTCTGTGTCTTGATGTAGTAATGGTTACACAATATATAGATATAGATGTAGATGTAGATAGATATAGACATAGATTAGATGGCATAGAAGGACACACAGAGAAAGAAATGGTGACTGCGTATGTATTCTTTTTTTTTTTTTTTTTTTTTTTTT
>VZQC01012466.1:497488-521842 GCA_009823505.1 Rhizomys pruinosus | reverse complement strand
TATATATATATATATATATATATATATATATGGAAAAATATACTAAAGTTCAAAATACAATCCATGTATTATATTGTTCCAATGGCCTATAAAATAATGAGAATTCATTGTTTTAAGAAATTGACATAGTGGAAAATTTCACATGACAATGGAATATAAAAAATAAATATTATATGTAATGGATTTGGGAATTTAATATTAGAAATCAATAAAAATCTTAATATTTTAACAGAATAGACATTACACATATTTCAACAAAATGATTAAACAAATTTACCCTCCAAGACATAAATATTTGTATGTATGTGTGTATGGATATATATATGTTACATATATATCATAACCCAAGGTGCAAGAATTATATTTTGAAATCCATAGAAAAAAATTTAAAAAAATAGTGCTGAGCAATTCATGAAACCAAACTCAAAATTTTTAATGATTTAATTTAGAATGTACTTCCTGACCACATACAATTTAAGATTTATTTGTTTTATTTTTATGGGTATGAATGGTTCTTTTGCCTGTGTTAAGTACCTGCACCATGTGCCTAGTAAACAAAGACCAGAAGAGGAAATAGACATATAGGTGACTGTGAGCTGTTATGTGAGTACATGAACCAAACCAGTTTCTCTACAAGAGCAGTCATATAACATTAATTTAAAATTTTACTATAGTGGTCCAATAAAATGCTCTCAGAGGGTAAAAATGTTAGCTACACAAACCTGACAGCCTCAGTTGGATCCCTGGAAAACATTTAAAAAAAAGTAAAAACTGATATGGTGGCACACATCTGTAATCCAGCACTCTTGCAGAGAGACAGAAGGCAAAGACAGAAGAACTACCCAGAAGCTCACAGGCCACCATGTCCAGAGACACAGTGTAGCAGAAATAGCAAGAGAGATTCTACTTCAACAAGATGAAAGGAAAGTATCAATTCTTCAAGTGTCATCTGACATCCAAATATGTGTGATGGCGTGTACATGCCACCACTCACGCAACATAAACACACAAATTGATTGTAAGTATAACCTAGTGTGGTGTCATATAACTCCAGTGCTTGGGAAACTGAAGCAGGAGGATTGCAAGCTACAGTCTAGCCTGGGCTACACAGGAAGTTCTAAACTACATTGGACTACAAAGCAAGACTTTTTCTCAGAAACACAAAAGAAAGTGAAAAGAAAATGTAACTATGAAATTAGTTTGGTTAGGAATTGCAAATCACGTCCAAAAATATATAATATGCAAATAAAACTCCAGGCATACAGCAAATTTACTATGAGAGGGAAGTTTATTGTCTTAGATGCATAAATTTTAAAAGAAAGAAGGAAAGATACAAACAAATTGTTGAATTATATCTGAAGAAGTAAAATAAGATCAGGTTAAGGGCTGGAGAGATAGCCTAGCGGTTAAGAGCACCGACTGCTCTTGCAGAGGAACTAGGTTCGATCCCCAGCACCCACATGGCAGCCGAGAACCGTCTGAAACTCAAATTCCAGGAGAACTCCAGTTCCAGGGGAATCAGACACCCTCTTCTGACCTCCGTGGCATTGCACGACATGGGTGCACAGACTTGCATGCAGACAGTACATTCATACACATACAGAAATAAATAAAATTTAAAAAATTAAAAAAGATCAGGTTAAAATCAAAGAAAGCAAAAAAATATAATAAATATTGAATTATAAATTAATGAAATAATGAAACTTGCCTTGAAGGACAAAAGAACAAATAAAAATTTAAAAACTTCGAGATTAATAAATAACAAATAAAAACACAAAGAACCAGTGTTAGGAAAGGAAAGAGGGCCATCCTGGTAGATGCAACAGATACTGATGATATGCAAAATAACTACTTTTTAAAAATGAAATTTATGCAAATAAATGTGGACATTTTTGAAAAACTGTTAACACTGATACAAGTTTGAACTATCTGAATAGTCCTTCAACTGTATAAAAAATTGACTATATAACTAAATATATCCCCCAAGAAAACTTGAAGGCCAGATGGCATTACCAGTGAGTTCCTCTAAACATGTAAAGAATAAATAGCTTCACTATTACATAATCTTTTCTAGAATATAAAAGTAATCATTTTCATTCATTTCTGAAGCTAGCGTTATTTTTAATTCTAAATCTTAACAAAAAATTGCATAAAAAGGAAAACTAAATGGTAATTTTACTTGTAAGAATGGACACAAACTTCTAAAACACATACCCACACACAATCACATACTTCCTATCCTGTATTCTAAAATATTATGAAAAGTAAGCAAGGCTTAGATCAAGGATAGATAAAAAGCTGGGTTTAATGCTTAAAAATCTTTAGCCCCCTAAATAGCTATTGCTTGCCTACCTTTGTTTCTGACTTAATGTCTTGTGACTAACATATGAAAACCTTTTGGAATGTACTAACTCAGTAGAACACCACCTTCCACCAACCAAAAGGGTGAATGCCATCAGATAGCATCTGAGGTCTAGAGCTGAGATTTCTCTTTTGCTGTACCTGCCTACTTATGCTTCTACCAGTGTATTTGAGCAGTATCTTGATTTATGATCTTTGTTCTGTTCGAATGAAAACTTCATGAAATTGCTTCCAAGCTAGAGTATGGAATTTGGAGTAATCTGAATCTGTGTTCATGGGCCATGTTCACACACCTTTGTCTCAAGAATAAACTATCCCTTATCCCCTTTGAAATGAGAATTAAGCTTCCGCATTGAGAGTCAGTTATTGTGTCACAACATGAAACCCAAAGAGTGGTCCACTTTTCTTCAAAGGAGTTATGTGGATGGAACCAAAGTACCTATACAGTATGGAGGTGGGTCAGACCATACAATGGGCTAGAAAAACTCTATTTTGTTTCATTTTGTTCAAAAATCCATTTTGTTTCTGACCTTAAAGTAAACCTCCGCTGTGCTGGGATTGAAGGCATGGGCCACCACTTCTGGCTGGTTTGGAGAACTCTTAGGAGTGACCCCAGGCCACAGGATTCAAGAGTGCAGCAGGGCCTATTCTCAAACAAAAAGACTTAAAGTGTGGTAAGATTAGCTAACTTCTGCTCTTTGTAAAATGCTTGATATGTTAATAAAGTACTTAGGCTCTGGAAAATGCTTATTTAAAACCAGTTAAACATCACCCTTTTGCAAGGGTGATGTTTAACCGCAAACCCCAAGCTTGGGCTTCTGCCTCTACTCTAAAAGTGGGGACAGTCCAGCCAACCATAATAAACATTTCTTGCAACTTTATAGCATAAATAAATAAATAAATAAGGATTGCTACATTAACCAAATAAAGAAGGAATATCAGAGGCAGAAGACATAGCTCTGTCAAGAAAGTGCTTGCCATGTAAGCATGAGGTCGTGAATTCAGATCCTTTACACTTATATGAAAACCTGAACATGCTGGCATGCAACTATAATCCCAGCACTTGGCAACTGCGCACAACAGGATCCCTAATGCTCACTGGCCAGACAGCCCACCCAAATTAGCAAGTAGTTCCAGGTGACACTGAGACACCCAGTCTCAAAAAATAAAAAAGGAAAGAAAGGAAAAAAAAGGTTGGAGGATGATTGAGGAGAACAACTGGCATCAACTCCTGACCTCCTTACACACACATGTGTACATGTACCTACATAAAAATGTATACACACACACATAAACAGAAGAAAAAAGAAAGAAAAATCAAATGATCAATTCAATACACAGACACACAAAAACTGCCAAGATTCAATAACCATCCATGAGTTTAAAACTTATGGATAGTGGAGAGAGAGAGAGAGAGAGAGAGAGAGAGAGAGAGAGAGAGAGAGAGAGAGCACTCAGGGATTAAAAGTGTTTTCTTAAAAAAAAAAAGGAGTGTTTTCTGCTTTTGCAGACAGCTTGGGTTCAGTTCCCAGCACCCATACAGCAGCTTACATTATCTATAACTCCAGTTCCAGGGTAGCTGATGCCCTATTCTGGCCTCTTCAGGCACTAAGCATTCATGTGGTATACATACATACATGCAGGCAAATGCAGGTGGTGAGAGAGGGCAGCCTGGGACCGCCAATGGGCTTTGGATTTCTTTTTATTTTATTTTTTATTTATTATTTCTAATGTGTATGTGTATGGATCTCACAACCTGACAGTATGAGTGTACTGTCTGCATGTAGGTTGGTGCGCCTGTGTCATGCAATTCTGCAGAGGTCAGAAGAAGGCATCGGATTCCCCTGGAACTGGAGTTAAAAAAGGTTCTTAGCCACCACATGGGTGCTGGGAATAGAACCCAGGTCCTCTGCAAGAGCAATTGGCACGCTTAACCACTGAGCCATTTCTCCATCCCCCTGGGCTTTGGGTTTCTGCAGTGTTGTCCCCCTCCCTTCATCCTCATAAGAAGCAAATGTACCTCCCTGGGCCTGAAGTGCTACCCTGCTAGTCTGTGTGCTGTGTGCTTGTGTTTTTACTCTCTGAAACTGTCTAGGCTCCTGTATGCTACTGTGAGACAGAATTAACTGCAGAAAACTATAGATGAATTGAACTCATGAAAACTATTTAACTTCACTTCATGCTTTTGGTATTGTCAATCTCCAAATGGTCTTTAATAATGGATTTATTTTTATTGCCTTATTAATGTTATAGATGAGAAACAAGCATTAAGCAGTCTTAAATGGGCATTTTGCAGAGCAGAGCTATTTCAATGGCATGCCAAGCATTTTACAAAGAGCAAAAGTTAGCTAATCTCACCACACCTTAAGCCTGGATCCTGTGGCCAGGACTCCTAGGTGTTCCCGAGCTGGGTGCAGTGGGCCATATCTTTAATCCTAGTATGGTGCCAATTCCAGCACAGCAGAGGTTTAGGTTAAGGTCAGAAATAATGATTTCTGAACAAAATGGAGTTTATTTGGCCCATCTCATTTTCCATCTCTTATTAAATTGGAAACCCAGTTCAGGATATTTATTACATTTCTGAAAATGCTCTAAAGTTTCAGTTTTGAAACTAGTTTGTGATGGCATTGTGTCCAACCATAGTATTTATTTTATGGGACTTCTTAAATGTATACACTCATGCTCATTGCTAAAGGAATAATTATAAAAATGAATACTAATTTACTTGGTATCAAATTGCTAAGACTGTGAAATTCCAGGGTACAATCTATTTCTGTGTTTTGATATGTTTTACATGTGGGAACAATTGCAAAGCCTACATAAAACATGTCTAAGCATTCAAAGAGAATTGGTTATTCACAACCTGCTCCCAGACTTGCAAGGACATCTTATTTGTATTTGAGATAACTGTCCCATCTCATTACATGGGAATAAATATTACTTATTTAATAGTTATTCACAACTAAGGGTCATTCTGTTTACGAATGCTGTTATGTTTCATGGTATTAGGAAAGGAAATAAGAAGGTAAGAAAAATGTTAGAGAGATATAGAAATTGAGGTATTTTTAATAAGGATTTATATAAAGATGATGAGAAAGGTTAAGCAAGTGATAAAAGTCTGAGGAGATTTATTATGGCAGGTTAAAGAGACTATATGAATAAACTTAATTTTCTAAGTTTCAGTCATGTAGTTTAAGAAACAAAATGTATATCTAGTCAAGGTTTATTTAAAAGTGTTCAGTTTTTACCCAAGCTTTATCTACACATCATGTGGCACTTCAAGGTTTAGTATTAAATTGGCTAAATATTTCCAGATAAAATTGGAATAAACATTTAAGCTAGTTTACTAATGGTCTGAATAGGATTGTAAATATACAGAGTTGTTGTTAAATTTCAGTCCACCCCTGGCTTACACTGGACTCCCTGTTACAGATTTGGATTAAATGAACATAGACAAGTAGTGAGTTACCTCTGGCTACTTAAAAATGTACTTTATTCTTCTCTGTATCACACAGGTGTTACTTTTGATATTGACTTTGACCTAACAAGATATTTTGGCTCAAAAGAAGCTAGGTTCTACCTTCCTGAACCAGCTACATGCAGTCCAGAAGGAGACAGTTTGGATGGATTGGTAATCCCTATCAGCTTATTTCCTGACTTTAGGTATGTGATACAACTCCTGCCTTTCTGGGAGAACTATAAATCAGAATATGGGAGTCTGGGAAAGAAAAAGACTGTTTCTGTTTGTAGCAAATTGTAGCAAACAGTTTACATTTAAGATAGGCCTTTTAATTCTCTCTCATGGGCTATGCCTGCTTAACCTATGGTGTTAAATCTTTCTTCCAGTCAGTGTTATGCAAGGCTGCTTGGGCTTTTATCCAAGCCTTGTCTAAAATATTATACAGTAATTCAAAGTATCAAGCTAGTGTAACTTAGCCTTTCTGGATTGTTAACAACCGTACTTAATGCCTATACCAATTTAGCTGAAAGACTTAAGGGACAACTTTGTTCCTTGCCCTCTGAGGTCAACTAAGTCCCAGGGGACTATGTATGGGGGCATTTCTTGAAATGTCCGTGGGGCTGGAGAGATGGCCTGTTAAGAGCACCGACTGCTCTTGCAGAGGACCCGGGTTCGATCCCCAGCACCCACATGGCGGCTGAGAACTGTCTTTAACTCCAGTTCCAGGGGAATCCGACACCCTCTTCTGACCTCCGCGGCACTGCACGACACTGGTGCACAAACCTACATGCAGACAGTACATTCATACACATACGAAAATAAATAAAATTAAAAAAAAAGAAGTGTCCTGCAATTGTGAGTCACCAGTCCTCCTGTGCAGAGACGTCTTGGAGATCCACTAACAGGACTCCAGCCAGTGTCCAATATATAAAGAGGAAAGTCTCTTCATGCTTCAAAAAGGCAAGCCTGGTTTAGCAAGAACTGACTTTGTGCTCACATGATGGAACTGGTAAGTGAAAAGCCAAAAAGAGCCAGAGAGGCTCCTCAAGGAAAAAAAAAAAAAAAAAAAAAGCCCAAGTGGCCCAGAGGATCAGATCTTCAACTGATCTTGAGAAAACAAAAAAAACCTTGGTTGGGGCTGGAGAGATGGTTCAGTGGTTAAGAGCGCCGACTGCTTTTTCAGAGGACCCAGGTTCGATTCCCAGCATCTACATGGCGGCTAGAACTATCTTTAACTCCAGTTCCAGGGGAATCTGACACTCTCTTCTGACCTCCGCAGCATTGCACAACACGGGTGCACCAACTTACATGCACACAGCACACTCATACACATAAGAACAGAAAAGAAAAGAAAAGAAAAAAAAAAAAAACTTTGGTTAATCTGGGCTAACTGTGTGGCCTTAAACATCCAAAAGAAAAGTATAACTAAAAATAAATAATCAGTAAAGCCTAAGAAATTGTACTTCAGGTATAAAACTTCAGATCTTAGTAAAAGACAAAAAGTAGCCAGTTTCTTGAGCTTCTTAGCAGCCTGGTCTGTGTCAAGGGCTGGGAATGCCAAAAACTGTGTCTTCCCCTGGGCTCAGAGTGGGGAATCCTGGACAGCATAACTCATGGGTGTTTCCCCGAATTGGACCCCTAAATAACCTTAGGCCTCATCCCTCATCATGGTAGTAGCTCACTGCCTTATCTGATGCTTGCAAGACCATACCCAACAATTCACCTGTACCAATTTTAATCAATTTTTGCTTGTTCTCCCTTCAGGTAAATATGAACGTATCCCTACTGACAATGGTGACACCCAGGAGTGAAGCATCTCACCCTCTTGTGTTATTAACCCCCTCTTCATTGTCCCCCATCAGCTGGAAGCAGATAGAATAAAAAACATCACCCCCTATCCCTGTGATACAAAAAGGTGGAATGTAAGGTTGTAAGCCCACCTAAGTCATGGATTTTCCAGGAAACCAACTGAGGTAGAAGTTGCTGCACTATTCTGCAATCAGGCTCCTACTGATATTGGTCACAAGCCTCAGTTAATCTGGAGATGCTTCTACTGATACCAGCCACAGATCCACCTATGCCCTAATCCCTCATCTCCTCACCCCCACCTCCTTGTAAACTCACTTCCTTGTGTGCCTGGGTATAAAACTGCCATTCTGAGGACATTCTAATGCTGGTCATCCTAATCCTGATGCCGGCAGGCCAGCTGCTATGCCCGAAATCAACCCGACTTCTTTCTCATCAGACTCCTCCCATTTTCTCCTCTCTGTGCCTAGTTTCCCCTCAAAATGAGCCTAGCAAATAGTATCAAATAGCGCTAAATATTCAACAATAAATAAAATGAAATTGATCAAGATGTATGTGACAAGCTACATAAAATATTGAAGAAAAGCAAGATTTTAATAAAGAAATATACAATGCTCACAAATCGAAGAGCCCTATTTCTTAAAACTGGCAATTACCTCCATAAATTTCATGCAACTATGATACAAGGGGGCATTTTAATGTGTGGGAACTGTCAGTATACTTTCAAAATTTTGAGAAGGAAGAACAAAGTAAGGTTCATCATACTCTAAAAGATCATCAAGACTCATTACACATTTGAGTAATTAATAGTATAACTGAGTTATCCACATAGAAATTAATGACTCTAGAAAGCTACTTCACGCCATACACAAAAATTAATTCTAGATCATCTTGAGGATGTAATTCAGTAATAGAGCACTTATCTGGCATAACAGAATCCCTGGGTTAGGTCTCTGTCACCACAAAAATTTGTATGTGTTTGTATTAAATATGTTTGGAAAAGCAGACAATTTTCTAGAAGATAACATAATATATTGGCTTCATAATATTGGAAGAGACAAGTATTTCTTAAACAGATTTTAAAAGATTCTAGACATGAAAGAACAGGCCAATAAACCAGACTACATTCAAATTAAGTGTCTCCATTCATCAAAATACAAAATTAAGTGCCGGAGGCCATAACCCAGGGGTAAAGCACAGAACAAACACATACACATCTCTGAGTTTTATCTAGAGCACTGGAAAACAATTATTTTTAATAACATTAAGAGAGTAAAAAGGCAAGCCACTTACAGTAGAAGAAAATAATGCAACACACGAATGGATCTCACACAGGACTAGTGTCAAACATAAAGAACTGCAAATCAGTAAGAAAAGTATGTACAACTGAATCTATGAATGCACAAATGAGTTAAGATGTTTCTCAAAAATTTGAAATACTCAGATGTCAAAAATCATACAAAATGATGACCATGCTCACGAGTCATCAGAGGAACACAAATATAAACTATCATGTGAAACAAAAATATTCATACATAATACCTAAAACCTGAAAACATAGGAATAGAAAGTCATAGACCTTAGAGATCCACAAGGATTTGTGTGCATTGCTGGGGGACACATTCACTAGTGCAAATATTTTGAAACCTCCTTGGCACCATCTGATTACTGCAGCATACACATACCTATGGCCAGCAATTCTTTTATTTAAACAAAAATAACGACATGAAATGAGAAAAAGAAATGTCTACACATATTTTACTGCAACATTTCTCAGTATAGCATGAAACTAGACACAATTAAAAAATGCCTCTCATGCTAGCTTCGACAGCACATATACTAAAATTGGAACGATACAGAGATTAGCATGGCCCCTGTGCAAGGATGACATGCAAATTCGTGAAGCGCTCCATATTTTTTGCTGGACCTCATTTGGGTGACCATGGGGGGAGGGACCCCAGTGTGGAGCAAGGGGGTGGATTGATGGTCGTTTGGGTTTGCCAAGGAGGAAACTTCAAGTACTTCCTTGGGGAAAACATGACATGTTTTGGCAAAAAAAAAAGATTATATTTAACGGTTAAAATATTTTGTAAAATAATATTTTCTCTTTATTAATGCATGCTACAACCATTCATAATTTATCCTTATGTAATCCTATGATGTGTTCTATCATATAGGAATATTAATATTCATATTCTAAAAAAAACAATGTAAAGTTCTATTTCTTTTTACCTGCATGCAAATTTACTGTTAAAATGTGAATCTCTAAATGTGCTTTGGAATTAACCTATAGTTTATTTTCAGATTTCGTAATTTTGATTTATGTGTGGAGCGTATATGTGCATATTTTGGAGTAATATAAAATCAAATAACAAAAATGTGAGAGAAAAACCTATTCAAAGAACTGACCAAAACAGTAAACTTGTGCATCGAAGGGGTTATTAAAGACTGAGAAAAATATACAAGACAGGACTTAAAGTGTATGACAGAATCCATGAGTTCTGGTGGGGGCCAGGGGGGGCATGAGGGGTGGACATGGATGGGGGAATGACTCAAAAATTGATTAAGAAATGTATGAAATGCACTGAATAAAAATTTTAAAGTTAATAAAAATGCCTCTCAAGAGCAGAATGGATATATAATGTGTTTTACATAAAAATATATTTTATGGGCTGGAGAGATGGCCTAGCGGTTAAGAGCGCCGACCGCTCTTGCAGAGGACCCGGGTTCGATCCCCAGCACCCACATGGCGGCTGAGAACCGTCTGAAACTCCAACTCCAGGAGAACTCCAGCTCCAGGGGAATCCGAGGCCCACTTCTGACCTCCGCGGCATTGCACGACACGGGTGCACAGACTTGCATGCAGACAATACATTCGTACACATACAGAAATAAATAAAAATTAAAAAAAAAAATATATATATATATATTTTATATGGACTACTACATAGCATTAAAATCTATAAACAGCAGCTTTTGCCACAATGTACATGAATGTCAAAAATATAAATAAGCCATAAACACAGAAGTGCATACTAGAGTACACTGGAATATTACTCAATTTATTAACATATGAAAATCATAAGCTAAGATCTTGATATGAGAAAGAACTTGCAAGGCATTCATTCATCCTTTGGTGCTTGCATGTGCTCAGTAAGCATGTTTTCTACTTCTCTGCCCATTTGCCTGCAAAATTCATAATTTAATTTTTCTTTACAGCTGAATAATATTCCATCGTGTAAATGTACCACATCTTCATTAATTTATCTGCTGGTGGACATCTAGGATTGTGTTTCCCTTTCACAACATGTTTGCCAGCATTTGTTGTCATTTGAAGCCCTGATGATGGCCATTCTGACTTGGGTGAGATGGAATCTCAAAACACTTTTAACTTGCATTCCCTGCCAGTCAAGGATGTTGAGCACTAGTCATTTTTAGGTCTTCTTTTGAGAACATACTTTGGAAGTCAGGTAGTTAAGAACATGCATTGGAGACAGAGGGGAGATAGGAAAATATAGGTAATATGACAACAGAGAGAGGGAGAAAGGTTCAAATATGGAGAGGGGCAAGGAATGGGGAAGTGAGGAAAGGCTCAACCAAAATGAAGAGTGTCTTGAAAAGTTGCGTGGAAACCTACATTCCTGGAAATGGGGTTCAAATTATAACTACGGGGGATAGTAGAATACAAGTGAAATGAAAGAAAAGTGTATAAATGTTAAAAGTTTACATGGAGATTGGGAAGGGGATAAGGAAAACAAGGGATAAGGAGTGGGCTAACAAAAACTAAAGGTGTATTCAGAAGCCTCATGAAAATCTACTAGTTTTTAAGCAAATTAAAAATATATATACAATAGGGCTTGGTGTGATGGCACACGCCTTTAATCCCAACACTCAGGAAGCACAGGCAGGTGGATCTCTGTGAGATCAAGGCCAGCCTGATCTATAGAGCCAGTTTCAGGCCAGCTGGGTCTACAGGGAGACCCTGTCTCAACACACACATACACACAGACACACAGATGCACAGACACATAGACACACAGACACATAGACACACAGACACATAGACACACAGACACATAGACACACAGACACACACACACGCATGCACACACACTTAATATATATAAAGATATATATATATATATATAGATTATTTTATAAATAAATAAAATATTTTAGATGTAAAATAAAATAATAACCTTGTTCAGAGATTCAGAGATACCCTCCATGGGTGGATAATACTGCTCCCAGAAGACATGGGGTAGTAAATGAAAATCTCTGTGTCAGGTTTCAAGATAGCTCCCTATGAGTTATTGATCAAGGATGCCCCAGAGGCATCCAAACAATACTAACAATTGCCCTCGCTCTTTGTTGCCCACCAAAACTAAAGTGAAAGACCCTATTGCTGGAAACACCACATGCTTTGGTTGCAGTCCATGGAGAAATCAATCTCTAACTGACAAGAAAACTCTCTCCCTGCTGGCTAGCTTTCAGAGTGCTGCAAGGTGCTTTGCAGGCTGCCAGGGAAGAAAAGACATTATTGGTCTTACCTACAGAAGGACCATGCATACTACAATGCTGACCTGCCAGGTGAGATGTGCCCAGTGTAACAACTATGTCAAAACTGTTTATGGGGTAACCAAGTGCTTTGTGATTGGATTTGAGGGCTGCTCCACAGGAAGAAATTCATGTCTAGTACTGTAAACATGATCTAAATCCATGACTCAGGAGAGCACAAACCATTATGCATATAGTCACCAATAACTGGACTCAAAGAGCTAGTGATAGTAGTATTATATAATTATTATTATTAATATTATTATTATTATAAAAAGAGGACATGAATCAAAAGGATTGGTAGCTAGTGTTGGTAATAGTTGGGGGAAGGTAGTGGGAGTTTTATTACATGTAAAGAGAGCCATAGTGAAGATGCTGTCTGAGTTTAATAAAACTTCATTGATGTGTGAACTTCCAATTTCAAACTTTTCTGAGTATCCTGTACTGCAGCTCTTTAGTTTATTTTAGAGAAGCCTACTACTAAAATAAAACTCGAATAAGCAGAAATGTAGTTTCTTGATAAAGAAACTTAATTATCTTCAACATACCAATCAGTCCCCAGTTTTTCTGATTTGATACAATTTTAATATTTTATTTATTATTTTATTTTATGCATATGAATGTATTTTTCTGCATGTAGGTACGTAAGTGCATCTGTCTCAAAAGCAACATCAATAAGAATAAAAACAAAAAAAAAATCAGTGCAGTGTATACTTCAAAATTACTAAATGAATTTCACGTGTTCTTGAAACAGAAATAAACATATGAAACAAAGCATATGGTAATTTTATATTTAGACATTTACAGTACTTCAAGATATCATGTTATATATGATAAATATGTTTTTAATCTTTAAATAGAAAAGGCAATATGTCTTATTTTATAGATGATTATAAAATATTTGTAGTCAATTTAAGAATTATAAGTTACAGTGCACTTGCTCTAGCAAAGAATTGAACATATTAGATATGTATAAAGAAAATATTACATTCTAGTATATTTGTATGTCATTATGTTTATGAACCAAAAATCTAGATGTAAATATTCCCCTCTAAAAGGAGAACTCCATGGTACTCAGATAAGAATGGGAAAGAAAGTTATTTTTCACTATATACAATTTTATACCTTTTATTTTGATACCCTTATATGAATTACATTTATGAAAATAATGTTTTGGATGGTTTGAAGGTTTGTTTGTCTGCTGAGACAAGGTCTCACTGTGTAACCTCGGATGTCCTGGAACTCACAAAAAATGGCCTGCCTTTGCCACCCTAGGCCTGGGATTAAAGTCCTATGCCACCACACTTGGCCAGAAAAGAATCTTTTCTTTAAGCTTGGTAGTAATGTAAACTTGGAGACAAAAATCAATGAAATTAAACTGATGGTCACAGAAACAGGCCCACTGTGTAAAGGAATTTTATGAAGAATGAAACAACAATTTGTGATCAATGAGAAAATACAGAACTATTCAATAAATTATACTGGACAAATGGCTATCATTAAAAATAACAATTGAGCACATTGTAACAATGCTAATGAATATAAAGAACAAAAAACAAACATGCTGATAATATAATGTATGTAGTATTGTTATAAACTTAGGGATGACCAGGCATTTAAATGCCCATTTTTTATAAAATTTGTCAGTAATGCAGCAACCTCATCAATAAAATTGGAGAGAGGTTGATGCTATACCTAAGTTGCACAGCACTTCCCTTGGGTGTCTGAGGTCTTGGAATCATTAATTAAGCACTACAAACAAAACTGAAGAAATGCAATACTGAGAATTTATAAATAAATGATTAATGTTTCTGGTAAATACAGAGCCAATCTAAATGATTTCAAGATAAAAAATGCAAAGTGAACAAAGATTGTATAAAAAATTCACAAGAGAATATTACAAATGGATAATGAACGTAAAAATATAAATAGGCTCTATAATAACCTGCAACACTAAAACAAGATACTTTATTTTTTAATATTTATTATTTTAATTTTTAGGTGTATGAGTGTATTGCTTACATGTGGGTAGGTGCACCCATGTCATGCAATGCCAGTGGAGGTTAGAAGAGGGTGTCAGATCCCCTGGAGCTGGAGTTAAGAATGATTATTAACTGCCATGTGGGTGCTGGGACTCAAACCCTAGTCCTCTACAACAGCAGTCAGTGCTCTTAACCGCTGAGCCATCTCTCAAGCCCCAAGAAATTTAATTCTAACTGTAGACTAATAACTAATACATGACTTTAACAGCCAGCTAGTTTCTTTTGTGTTATTTGTAAATAATTAAATATATATATATATATAGATATATATATATATATATAAATTGATGTGTGAGATGTGTGTGGTGTATATGCATGTGTGTATGAAGGTGCATGCATGCACATGCAGAGGACAGAGGAGGATTTTTGGTGCCTTGCTCTGACAATTTTGGCTTTCTTCCCTTGAACCAGGGACCCCTACTGAACCTGGAGATAGAACAGCAGCCACTTGATTCTCCTGTCTCTATCCTCCCACAAGGCAGGGGTTAAGAGGTCCAGGCACAACTACGCCTGGCTTTTTATTCACATATGTGCTGGTATCTGCACTTCAGCCCTCAGGATTATATAGCAAGCACTCTTCCCCACTGAACTAAGCTTCCAATCTCTGAAATCATGAGTTGCAACCTCATGTGGAGGTCGCATCACTGAAATGCAGCAGTGATGAAAATCAGGCGACAGTGAAAGGTTTCTAAATGCAGAACATTCAAAAATTAATTCAAAATCGCCTGGTCCACATAGTTAGTTCCGGGACAGCCGGAGCTACAGGGAAACCCTGTCTCAAAAAAATTAATTCAAAATTAAGTTTGTTACAAATCTGAGTTGCTTCTGGCCCTGCCTGTCTGTGTTCATTGCACAGCTGCTCTGCAGCCTTAGTTCTGAACACACAACATGCATACTTTGCACACTGCTTGCCATCACACCATGCATTACCAAAGAACACAGCTACAAATGCCCCAGTCCAGAGTAGAGACTATTGAATGTTGTGAATTGCAGTGATTTCTACTGTACATACCAAGTTTTGTGCTATTATAGAAACGTAATGGCTTAATGGTGGAAAACAAATATAATATTTCCTACAATCATTCTTCAACATGTATCAAATTAGTACATCTCTGGATTTATTGCATTAGAATGTTTGATATTCAAACTTGCTGTTTGAGTTGTTGACTTGAGCTTCATCAAGAAATAATTCAATGCATTTTTGCTTGGGATTAGGACATAATTTTCAACAATTTCTGAAGTGTTCCTAAACATAGTTTTACCATTTTTGGCTATGTATTTATGCAAAGTGGTGTTCTCAGCATGGACAATTATAAAATGAAAGTCTCAATGAACTCTGAAAGAGGTTGAAGTTGCTCTACACTGTGCAGTATCAGATTAATTATTTATAAATAAAAATATTCACTTTATTCAGTTATATTGCTTCATCTTAAATAAATGGTATTACATATATTATCAAAGATTTGTTTTAAAATAACTTTCTATATAATTTATTAACAGTAAATATTTGATTAGTATACTTATTCCATTTTTAAGATTTATTATTTATTGATGTGTATGTGTATGACTGTCTCTGTGTGCATGTGTGTGCACGTGTGTGTGTGTGTGTGTGTGCACATGTGAGCACATGCATGGGACTGCCATGGAGCAGCAAGCATTCTCATCCTCTGTACAATCTGATCAGCCCCTCTTAATTCATTTATCTATATTCCTAAGGTCATATAAATTTTTCTCAGGCAAAAGTAGGCCATGAGCAGAAAATGTTTTCTTACCAATAGCTTAAAGCAGAGCATCTTAAACTTCCCTGTAAAGAGTCAGGGCATAAATTTAGCTTTTATTTTATTCTTTGTTGCTTTATTTTGAGACAAAGTTTCATGTATCCCAAGCTGGCCTTGAATTCATGGTGTAACTGAGAATACCTTGAACATCTGATCCTTTTGTCTTCAGCTACAAGGTGCTAGGGTTACAAGTATGTGCCACTATGCTGGGTTTATGCAGTGATTAGAGTCAAACCCAGGCATGTCTGCATGCAAACAAGCACTCTGTTGACTGAGTAACACCTCCAGCCCCTAGCAATTTTCCATTTATTTTTCTGAGACAAGACTCAGACTATAACCCAGGCTGGCCTAAAATTCATGAAAATTCTCCTGACTCATCCTCCTGAGTGTTCAGTTTACAGGTATGAACCAAAATGCCTGGCCAAATTTAGTAATATTTTTCTACAGAGGGTTATAAGGTAAACAGTTCAGGTGCCTTTTAACCACCTTTCAAACATGTAAGAACATTTTCAGATTTTCAGACCATATCAAAACAGTCCACAGCACAAGAATTACATCCAGCAACTGACAAACAGGAGCACATGAAACTAAAAAGCCTCTGTACATCAAAAGACACCATTATTCAAGTGAAGAGGCAACATACAGAATAGGACAAAAAATTCTTTAACAGCTACACCTCTGACCTAGGTTTGGTATCTAGACTCTATAAAGAAATAAAAAAATGAAACATCAAAATTCAACCAAATTAAAAAATGGGGCAAGGAGATGAACAGGGAGCTCTCTAAAGATAAAATGCAACTGGATAAGAAATACTTTCAAAAGTGTTCAACAGCTTTAGTCATCAGGGAAATGCAAATTCAAATCACTTTGAGATTTTGTCTTACTGCACTCAGAATGGCTAAGATCCATAAAAACAATGACAAATGCTGACAATCATGATGTGGCAGCGCAAACTGGTGGACCCACTATGGAAATCAGTGTGAAGATTCCTCAAAAAGCTCAAAATTGATATACCATATGAGCCAGCAATATCATTCTTGTGCATATACCTAAAAGACCTTACACCAAACTGCAGAAATACCTGTTCATCCATGTTCATTGATGCACATTTCACAGTAGCCCAAAATTGAAAACAACCTAGACATTCGTCAGCTCATGAACCGACAATGAAGATGTGGTACATATACACAATGAAATATTATTTAGCTCTTTAAAAATTTTAACTGCTGGAGAGATAGCTCAGCAGTTAAGAACACTGGCTGCTCTTGCAGAGGACCTGGGTTCAGTTCCCAGAACCCACGTGGTGGCTAACAACCATCATAATGCCAGTTCCATGGAATCTGGTGCCCAATTCTCACCACCACAGGCAGTGCATGACATACTTGCCCTTACACACATGCAGGAAGCACACTCATACAAATAAAACTCAAGTTTGGATCTTCAATTTTGTTCCATTGGTCAATGGTTCTGTTTTCTTTGCCAGTACCAGGCCATCTTTATGACTATAGCCCTGTAATATATCTTGACATCTGGTAATGTAATCCCCCCAGTATTGCACTTTTCACTCAGGGTTGCTTTAGCTATTCGGGGTCTTTTGTTTTTCCATATGTCTTTAAGGATTTTTTTTTCTAAGTCTGTGAAAAAGCTCATAGGGATTTTGATTGGGATTGCATTGAATCTGTATATAAATTTGGGTAGAATGGACATTTTTAATATAATTTTTCCAATCCATGAGCATGGGAAGTCTTTCCATCTTTTGATGTAATTTTCAATCTCCTTCTTCAGGGTTTTAAAATTTTTGTTGTAGATGTCTTTGGTGTCTTTCGTTAGGTTTATTCCTAGGTATTTTATTTTTTTGGAGGCTACTGTGATTGGGAGGGTCTCCTTATATTCCTTCTCCAGTTGCTTATTGTTGGTGTAAAGGAAGGCTACTGATTTTTCTAGGTTTATTTTGCATCCCGCCCCTTTACTGAAACTTTTGATTGTTTCTAAGAGTTTTCTGGTGGAGTTTTTAGCATCCCTTAGGTAAACTATCATATCATCTACAAAAAGGGATAGTTTTACTTCCTCTTTTCCAATTAGTACTCCTTTAATTTTGCTTTCTTGCCTTATTGCCCTAGAGAGCATTTCAAGCACTATATTGAAGAGGAGTGGTGATAGTGGACAGCCTTATCGTATTCCTGCCTTTAAGGGGAATGCTTCCAATTTTTCTCCATTTAGGATGATGTTGGCTGTGGGTTTCTTGTATATGGCTTTGATTACATTTAGGAATGATCCCTCCATTCCAATTCCCTCTAAGACTTTAAGCATGAAGGGATGCTGGATTTTGTTGAAAGCTTTTTGTGCATCAATTGAGATGATTGTGTGATTTTTGTCTTTAAAAAGAAAGCAACTATGCTGTTATAATGTGAATCCCTCAATGGACTCTAGAATCCACCCACCAATTATTTTCAGACTCCGTAATTACTGTATATGGGTGGAGAGTATGTATCCATATTTTAGAATAATATGAAATTAACGGAGGAAAATGTGAATTCCTAAGCATAAAAAAAGACGAGAGAAAGATGTGGGACAGTTATGATAGAGAACATGATCTGGGAAGGTTTGGGGTGGGGTGGGAGGAAGGGATAGGGGAATATGCCTGAACGAAAATGAAAAATGATGTATGAAATACATAAAACATCAATAAAAAAAGAAAAAAAAAACAAATAAAACTCAAGCAGACAAAAACCAGCATAGAACTGTGGAAAACAGCAGTAATCCCCAGTCTTAGTGGAAAAACTATTGGGCAGCTGATAATTGCTGGGTGAGAAAGAGCTGATCTCCTTTTAAAAAGTGACTCTAAATATGCCGACCAAATCCCAGAGGATTAACTTTCACTGAGGAACATCAGGGGATTCAAACTTGTCTCAATAAGCACTAACATAAATGACAGAATGCACAAAATCTGGGGTGAGGGGAGAATATGGGAAGGTGCTAATGGGGAAGAGGATATAACGATGACTAAGATGAAGGTGTTGTATATGAAATACAAAAACATTCAATAATATATATAATAAAAATAAAGAACAAATAAATTAAATTATAAAATTCTCAGGTAAATAGATGAAACAGGATATAATCATCCTGAATTAGGTAACTGAGACCCAGAAATACAAATGTTGCATGTCATGTCTCATAACTTGATTCTAGCTTTGAAATCCTAGACATGCATGTTTCAATTTGAAAATACACAGAGGTCAGGAAACTAATAAATGGCCATGGGGAGGAGGCTTCCTGGGAGGGATGGCAGAATGTGGTGATCTGAAAGGAGAAAGAGGAATAATAAAGTAGGAAGGAGGGTTAAATGGGAAGGGAAATGGAAGGTGGGGGTATTAAGAGGGATAACCAACTATAAAGGCCTTTTAAAAAGCCATATGGGGGTTGGAGAGATGGCCTATCAGTTAAAAGCACCAACTGCTCTTGCAGAGGACCCCAGTTCAATCCCCAGCACCTACATTGTGGCTGAGAACCATCTTTAACTCCAGTTCCAGGGGAATCCAACACCCTCTTCTTACCTCCATGGCATTGCACAACATAGATGCACAAACCTACATGCAGACAGTACACTCATACACATAAAAAATAAATAAAATTTAAAAAAATAATTAAAAAATTAATTTTAAAAAGTCATATGGAAATCTGCCACTATAGAAGCTAGTTAAAGTATATACATATGCATTATAAAACAGAGATTAAAAGTAGTTACCTAATAACAAGGGCCATTGCCTGTATGAGACACCATAGGCTAACAAAATAAAAGTCCAATGCCAGGAATAGACTCCCTCTCTTGAAGCTGTTGGTCAGAAGTCCTACAAACGCTCAAGCAATACTGGCCACTGCTCTGCTCTTGGTTTCACACTAGATCTTCATAGTAAGCCATTATTACTGAAGACATTATATTACATGAGCAGTAAAATAAGGAGAAATCAAGATGGTACCAACTACAAAGATTTATCTCTACTGGCTAGCTTTAATAATGCTGGAAAGTGCTGTGCATGATACTTGTATTAGTCACTTTTCTGTTGCTGTGATAAAACCACCATGAGCAAGGGAACTTATAAAAGGAAGAGTTTATTTGAGCTCACTGTTGATGGTTCCAGGGAATTGGAGTCCATTGTGGTGGGAGGCATGGTGGCCGGGGCTGGAGCAGCAAGCCAAGGTTCACAGCTCGAAATGAGCACAGGAAGTCAAGAGAGAGAGAGAGAGACTGGAGACTGTGAGGCTTGTTAAACTCACTAAGCCTGCCCCCAATAATGTACTTCCTCCAGCACAGCCACACCTTCTAAGACCTCCAAGAACAGTGCTACCAACTGGAGACAAAATGTCTCAATACTTAAAGCCTATGGGGGGTCACTCTCATTCAAACCACCACATTCCACTCCCTGGCCCCCATAGGCTCCTGACCATATAAAATGCAAAATGCCTTTAGTCTAACCTTAAAAGTCCCCATAGTCTTTACCAGTCTCAATTCTATTCAAAAGTCTATCGTCCAAAGTCTCTTCTGAGACACAGGCCAATCTCTTAACTGTAAGCTCCTGTAAAATCAAAAGGCAAATTACATACTCCCAACATACAGTGGAACTGAATACACATTCCCATTCCAAAAGGGAGGAATAGAGGCATAGTGAGGAAATACTGGACCAAAACAAGACCAAAAACCAGCAGGGCAAACTCCAAGTCCAGTAGCTCCATGTGCAACTTCTGGGACTTGACTTCCAAAGGGCTTAGATGGCTCAGCTCTTCCAGCTTTGCTTGCAACATACATCTCTTTCTTAGGCTGGTACCACTCCCTGTATGCAGCTCTCCTTGGCAAATATCTCACAGCTCTGGCACCTTGAATGTCTTCTTGGGGTCTCTGCTGCCAACCAGGCTTCACATTCACAGCTTCACACAACAGCCTATCAGGGCCTTCTTTATTCAGAGACACCCCTGCTGCACTCTGCCTGGCCTCTGTGGTTCTCTGAAACCATGCAAGAAGAACTGATGACCCCTTCACTCTTGCAAACTTCATGCCTCTAAACCCAGCACCATGTGAATGAAATTGCCGAGTTTCACTGCAAGTTCGGGATGGACTCTCTCCTACTTTAACCACATTTGCAAATTTTCTCTGCCCTGGAATTGTTGGAGTAGAAAACGCTTTCAGTATTTTCCTTTCAAAATTTGAAGGCTTAGCTGGGTGTGGTCTTGCCCTGAAGGTATTATTTCTGTTGTTTACTTGTAAATCTCGAAGCCTCTCCTTAATCACTTTAATCTCACTTTTTCCATTGTTTACTTGTAAATAGCTATGCCTCTCATTAATCACTTAATCTCCTTATCAAAAGGAACCTCTCCTTCACATGCCTTTGCCCCACCTTTAATCTTCCTAGTGCAGTTTTCAGATCCAAACTATCTGCTCTTCTTCACTGTAGATCTGTACAATATTCACCATTAATAGCCACGCCACCATTTCTACATTAGGCTGTCTCGAAATATCCTCTGCCAAAGACATTAGTCCATTGCTTTTCAACTTAGCATCAGGCAAGCATTTGAGCTGTGGGCAAACTGCTGCCAGACTCTTTATCAAAATATTCCAGTTGCTGCCTCAGTCTTTATTTTCCTCTGGAACTACATTTTTTGCAGCAATGCTTTCTTTCAGGCTTCTACTAGAATGGCCCGTTAAGCTCTGCTTACAATAGTCAATAGCTTTTCCAGTCCAAAGTTCCAAAGTCTTCCACATTTCTCCAAATATCCACATGGTCAGGTTCTTCACAGCCAACAGCCCACTCTCTGGTACCAAATAACTGTATTACTCACTTTTCTGTTGCTGTGATAAAACCACCATGAGTGAGGAAACTTATAAAAGGAAGAGTTTATTTGCACTTATGATTGACAGTTCCAGGGAATCAGAGTCCATTGTGGTGGGAGGCATGGTGGCTGGGGCTGGAGCAGCAAGCCAAGGTTCACATCTCCAAATGAGCACAGGAAGTCGAGAGAGATACTGGAGACAGCAAGGCTTGTTAAACCCACTAAGCCTGCCCCCAATGACGTACTTCCTCCAGCATGGCCACATCTTCTAAGACCACTAAGAACAGTGCCACCAACTGGAGACGAAATGTCTGAATACTTAAAGTCTATGGGGGATGCTCATTCAAACCACCACAGTACTGGAAGGAAAGAATAATCATTAACACTACCCAACTGTGAATTCGGTGAACTATAGCAACAATGGGCCTGGCAAGATATGCCCACTGGTACAATAGTGGCAAGAATATTATGGAAGTAGTTAACCACTTTCTAATTGGATTTAAGGTTCACTTCATAAGATGGAGCCCATACCTGCATTGATAGCTAATGTAAAGACCTGAGGCTAGACATGTCACAGGGCAAATGGGAGTGCCTAATACTATATTTCTGCTACATAATTATAGTATTGAACTTACTCCTAATGACTCACTGTTATACCTGTAGATTAATGCATCTTTCAAATCTCACCAAAGAAACTTCCTTGTGAAAGACATGCTGATAAACACAACAGGCCAATGTGCACAGAACAAGAGGCTGAAGAGCACTGATCCCTGAATAGGACTCCTACATCAAACTTCTGCCTCCAAAGGCTCGGGGATGGTTGCAGAAGAAGGGGTGGAAAGATGGTAAGAGTCAAGTGTGGTAGATGACCACAAGGAAAATAATTTTCTAGACAGCTGATCAGTAATTCCTATAAACTCATAGCAAATGGTAACAGTGTGCACAAGTTCCATGCAAGCTCAACCCACTCACAATCCCTGCATAGGCATCTAAAAGTGAGTAAGAACCCCTAAGCCTACCTAAGAAATTATTGGCAACCAATGGCTCCTGGGAGGGAGAGAGTCAGTCTCTTTCAAGGATGTGACTCTTGGTAGGTTAACCAAGCTCCAATGGATGAAATACTGAAAGACATTTGCAGACACAAATTAAGATTCTACAGGCCTTATTATATGTGCAATAGTGTACATTAAATTGGGTGGGGGTAGGCAATAAGGGGATATATGGATAGGGGATGGGACCTAAACACCATTAAATTATATTGTGTGAAAATCACAATAATTCAATAAAACAAACAGTCCTTAAACCACATTTGACCTATAGAAAATAATATGCTGGGTTTGGTTCTAGGCAGTGAAACAGTTCTCCATAAATTTAAGAGGATTGGAGTTCCATGGAGTCCACTCTCTGGCTATGAAGCAATTAAGCAAGAAATAAATAATTGAATAACAATTAGATTTTAAAATCCCCATCAGACCGGGCATGGTGGTGCACACATTTAATTCCAGCACTCCAGAGGCAGAGGCAGGTGGGATCTCTATGCATTCAAGGCCAGCCTGGTCTACATAGTGAGCTCCAGGCCAGCTGGGACTAAAGGGAGACCCTGTCTCAAAAAGACCAAAAAATTTTTAAAAAACTCATCATACATGTTCTATTTTCTCTACAAATGCTGTGACAAAAATCTCTGACTAATACCAACTTGAGGAGGAAAGCGTTTATTTGTGTCACATCTCCCAGGTCACAGTTCGTCACTTAGGGAGCCCAAGGTATGGGTTCCTTCTCAGAGCAGGAACCTGGAGGCAAAAGCTGAAGCACAGGCCATGGAGGAATGCTGATTACTGGCTTGCTCCCCTGGCCCACGCTCAGCCTACTTTCTTATACAATACACAATCACAATCACCTGCAGAGGGGTAGCAGCCCTCACAGTTCACTGGGTCCTCCCACATCACTCAACAATCAAGAAAATAATCCACAGACCTGGCCACAAGCCAGTCCAATGGAGGCGATTCCCCAATTGAGGCTCCTTCAACCCAGATGTTTCAAGTTGACACTAAAGCTATCCAGCACAATGTGGAAATTAAGAAATGTGACTCTAAATAGCCTTAGGTTAGGAAGAAAATTACACTGGGAATTTGGCAATGTTTTAAACTGCATAATATTGCAAATACTTCATATCAAAACCTATGAGATACAGTTAAAGTTATGTTTCATGAGACATATATGACCTTAAAAAGATTAGCAGTGAAAAAGAACTTGAAAATGAGTGAGGTAAGTTTCATCTCATAACATCAGGAAAAATATACTCCAAAATAAAGTGGAAGTAATTAAGAAAGATAAGAGCCAAAACTGATGAGCAAACAAATGTATAATCAAAAGGCTCGACAAAAATTGTTGTTCCTTAGAAAAGATAAATGATATTGATTAGCCACAAGAATGACCAATAACGAAGTAACAAAGTACTAATAAAGTATAAAATGAAAAATAGATATATATTTATACAGATAGATATTTATATATATATATATAT